>JAPZLL010000015.1:247940-816229 GCA_036250225.1 Cercophora sp. LCS_1 | reverse complement strand
GCTGTCACGTGCTCGGCACGTGACGCCTGGACATAAGTGTTGCGCCAGCGCCTCAGATTTAGATTGAACAGAACAACTCACCACCATGGCGAAGTTCCGGGGGTGAAGAGGTGCGTTGTCGTTTTTCCTACGTTGTTATCCTACGTCGTTCACATGCCTCCCTCCGATCAGAGGAAGGCCTGCTCATAGGTCGGCCTTCCAGGCCGACCACTGGGTTCTGTGTGTGCTGTTCATCACCAGTTCACTATTTAGTAGCTATTCCGTTTAAGAGTGCTCCGCCAAAAATGGTTTTGGATTCGTTATCCTCAAAGCGGTGCATATTATAGGTAACGTAGTTGTGTTACGGCCTGCTCCAGGTGCACCGAGGTGAGCCTGGTAAAGACAGATCGCAAGAGCGGACAGGGTCCAATGCTCTAGATAGGATGGGTGCAAGGTGACTGAGTGAAGGCTAGTACAACTCTCGAAGGGGTGATACACTGTCAAGCAGAACGTAGACTCCAAGGTCCCGGACGATGGGTCTCACTGAGCGGTGCTCAAGAACAATGTATTGCTAGCGTGAGGATCCAAGAGTCCTCACACAGTTGTGGGCACAACCATCGTTTCTATATACTCGTGCCATTCCTAGGACCCGGGCTCTTCTGGACCCGGGGCCGGGTCCGTCTGGGGCCGGGTCCAATCTTACTGGCGCTCCGTGGACCCGAACGTTCATGGACCCGGGACCGGGTCCAAAGATCGCCGGGTCCACCCTGATTGGTCCGCCGGGGCTTTGTGGGTCGTTGCACCCCGGGCCCAATGATTGGTGTTCCGTAACTGGCCCGTGCTCCCTCCTTGAGGTCATGACCTGGGTCGTGACAAGTTGTAGAGTTGGATAATTTAGGAATTGAACTGTAAGGATTTTCCCTTAAAGCGCAGGGGGGTGGGTAATTTAATAAGCTTGTAATATAATGCTTTTACCCCTATATCCTCGTCTTCTATAATATTAACCTTGTCTCTAATACTTTCCTATTCCAGCTTTAAGGCCTAGAGTATCCGGGTAAATTCCTCAACGGAGGAGGGGGTAGAGGAGGTATCAGATACTTCCTTACCCTTAGTGCCTCCAATAGTAGATTCAGTGGCCAATATTATAGAGGTTCGGTTCGAGAGTTCGATAAATAGCAATCTTGCGGAAGGATGCTAGTAATGTGTTACGGCCTGCTCCAAGTGCTTCCAGGAAAGGGCTTGGCAAAGACAGATTGTAAGAGCGGATAGGGTCCAATACTCTAGGTGGAGGGTGTAAGGTAACTAAGTGAAGGCTAGGACAACTCTCGAAGGGTAATATATTGTCAAGCAGATTATAGACTTTAAGGTCCCGGACAATGGGTCTCACTGAGCAGTGTTCAAAAACAATGTATTGCTAGTGTGAAGATCTAAGAGTCCTTATACGGTTGTGGGCACAACCATCATATCTATATATATGAAATCTGGCTTATGGTCCCGAGCCTGTTGGTCCCGAGGTTCGGGTCCAACACCATTGGGTCCACCGTGACTGGCCCGGGGTTGGTCCCAAGCCTGTTGGTCCCGAGCCCCTTGGTCCCGAACACCGGGACCGTCCTTCTCGGGTCCATCTTGATTGGTCCCTCAGGGCTTGTGGGTCCTTGCACCCTGGGCTCCGATAATTGGTGTCTTGCCGTAGCCCGTGCGTCCTCCTTGAGGTCATGACCTGGGTCGTGACATAGATACAGCTGTAGTGTAATGTTATTTTTACCTAATTATGCAGTCATAATCTGGTGGCGGCTGTGGAGTGACTACACATACCTACGCCGCACGAGAAACCGACGGAGCAACGGCCGCGGCGTGCCCTCACATTGCTACGGCTCAACTGACCCACGTCCTCGCTCCGGTGCGAGGATGACCTGCGGCGAATCGCCCCCCAGCATAGTGTGTCGCCCGAAGTGGGGTGGTGATGCCCTCATTCCAGCACGGTTTCAGTATTGGCATGGCCGTTCCGGCGCGTAGGCGCGCCGGAATCCAGGGATACGAATCACCAGTTGCCAGGGAGACCATTCGTGTATATAGGGAGCCTTTCAGGCCCCAGATACCTTTCTTTCTTTAGACAATTTTACAAGTTGTTGATGGCCACTCTCCATCACCTCAATTCTTCGCCTCGCACACGATTTCCAGCCTTGATTACGGCCGTGCAACATAGTGACGTAGTCCCAAGCCCACAGCCAAGAGAACTCCGAACAGATCGCATAGGTGCTGCAGGACTTCAGCACCGATGAACGAGCAAAGCTACAGCACTGAGACATTCCCCCTGCAAGCAAACCCCCCCATTTGCACTTTCTCATTCGTGTGGCGCTCCTGCGCCGCGCCCTAGACCGACACCAAAAGAAACACTTGGTGTGCACTAGCCTAATATGGTGTTTGCAAGTGCACGGACAGGGCTTGGGACATGGGGGTGTCCGCTGCCTGGATCGGACGGTTCTTCAAGAGCCTCTCGGCGCCTGAAGATGGATCAATCGCTGTTTCGCCGTTTCGCCGTTTCGCCATTTCTTGCGAAAAACTTGCTCCCGGCGATGAGGGCGTCATGGCGGCACCAAACGGAGCTTTTGGTTTTGTCAACGCGCCGGCTCGCTATCGCACGCCGCGGATTGCCCCCGAGCGGTGGGAGCGGCACAGATCCCACATTACCGAGCTGTACCTCGAATCTGGTAAGACGCTCGCAGAAGTCGTCACGCTGATGGGGGTGAATCATGGCTTCTACGCAAAGTAAGTCAGACATGTGATTCTTCTGAGTCGCAGTGTTTAATCGCTGGCAGCGAGCGTCAATACATATATCACCTCCACACATGGGGAGTTAGGAGACAAGCACGCGGCGGAACCGCCATTGCGATCCCGGCACCGCGAGGAGAATCGGACAATGCATCTGGTGTGGACCGACGAGGCCGCCTCAAAAAGCACGCGAGGCCCTCCGCAAGCATCCACAGCTCTTCTAGCGTGGACTCTGCGTTTTCGAGACCGCCGAGAAAGAAAGTCGAGTACGATACGGTAGTTTCAAGCAAGCCACCATCTTCAGATGTGTCGTCCGGAGATCTCGAGCAGGTGGAACTATCTCTAGCAGCCATGGACGCCACGGCCTTTCCCCTCCACTACTTGACTCTGCAAGAAAATGGCTTCTACGGCCAATGGTCCTCGCCGCCCATCTCTTCCTCCCGTGAAGGAGGACCAGTCGATCCAACCCACAGAGAGGCGCCTGTCGCCGAGCTTCCTTCCTTGCCGCATGCTGCGTCCCCTCCGCCAGCCCGTACACTTCGCACAATCGACCGCAACCGGCCCATCGAGACCTTCTCTGCCCAAGATATTGCGGATATCAAACACGCAGCCGAGTGCCTGTCAATGCTCTGCTTCGACCAGGAGGCTTTCGCCCTGTACGCCACCATCCTCACACGGCAGCTCTTGGATCCCGCCTGCTGCAAAAAGACTTCCTGGTATTTAGTTATCCGGTGTGCCTACACAGCGAGCATCCCAGAGCACGTCGAGGTTGTTCAGAAGATTCTCCAAGCTGAGCTGGCATGGCTTCAACAACCACAATTCACCGGACAGTCTGCCGCCATTGCCCTCTTGCTGCACATGCTTCTCGCCCTCACCTCTAGCGCAAACGGGAACCCAGAGGATGCCGCCGCAAGCACCAACAGGGCGCGTTCCTATCTCGATCCAACTGAGCAATGTCTGGAGGCCATTTTCCAGCACCTGCCGCCCGATGACCGATCTCTAGATCTGGCTGTGTTTCAGAATATAAGTTGGTTGCTGGAGAATGATATTGGGTATTGCGATCTCACTTCGCCGCTCAGCCTCTTGCACGGAGACCGGGTTCCGCTCGAGGACTGGATTCTGCGCCGAGTGCCTGGACCCTTTGAGTTGCAGAACAACGGCCGCATGGCGAATCCCTGCATTCGTTCTTGCGTCCTGTGGTGCAAGGGATCACTTAACCTCTTACGGTCGTCCCCCAGAGTCCCCGAGGTTTCCAATATTGTGGCGGACGATGTTAGTTTCGCCGGGGCCGTTTCGAATGGGCTTTTCATCATCCTCTGGGAGCACTGGACCACCGGTGCGTTCCCCGCGGAATCTGCTTGGATGAATGAAACCCAAGATAGGATGGGGATCAGCGCGACCGAGCTGCTCCTGCTCATCTGTCGGATCATCTGTACCTCGAACCAAGGCTGGAACACACCGCAAATGTCAAATGATGATCGCATCCTACGTTTGTGCGCAAATGCTGATGGTCTTATCCAAAAGCCCGATTTCATATTGGCTAGGAGGTTCCTGAGGCATTACCTCTGGCGGAACACCATGGCCAAACGGTTTCCCCGGCGGAGCGCTGTGCGGAAGCTCGATAAGGCTCACGTAATCCACTCCTTTGAGAAGGCCATGCGCGTCCAGTTTCCCGACCTCGACGTCATCAGGGACCCGGCCAATCCCGTCTCGGTCTTCGCGGGAGGAGAGAACCTCCCGGTCGTCGACAAACCGCAGCAGCGATCGCCGACGCTCGCCAGCTCGCTCGAGTCTGACGACCTCTCCAACTTTAGGAAGATTAGCGCCCACGCAATGCTTCAGCTCAACAAGCTGGCGCGGGGCTCTTGGTCCACCCTTTTCCTCTCCCGGAGTGAGTCGCGGACTAAGCTGTCCACTGCGGGCATCAGCGACATCACCGCATCATTTCGATCCATGAGCATACGCAGTGAGAGTGCGAGCAGGGAAAGAGCATCATCGCGTCAAGTTGCCAGTACAATTCTCACTGGGGGTAACCGGCGTTTGGAACAGCAAGGTGCGGAGCGGGAGCGGGAGCTGGAACCGGATAGGGGAAGTGTATCAACGTGAATATAACAGGACTTTCTTCAGCTGGATAATATTACGGTGGCTACGGACTTGTTCCGGTTATACGGCAATGGCTTGTCGCATTTTGAATTTCCGTTTGACTTTCCGCCAGGTTCAACTTCAGGCACAGGGGGGGGGGGCAGCTGGCGAAATGGACTTAACTTTGCCTTTGACCTACCTTCGGGGCTGGCTAATAAAATGAGGCAGAGAAACACAATATTAAAAACCTTGTGGAGCACTGGGTCATGGATACTGTGTGCTAGGTTGTGCCTCGCATCACCGCTGAGGTTTCCACTTGCCTTAACCATCTATCTATAGAAAAGATGTACGCGACCTGTGTACTTTATGTAGTGCTGTTTCGGGCTCTGTGTCAGTCATGTGAGCCTTGAGATTGCTATATTTCTATCCACATTTTTTTGTACAATCCTGGCATTAATCTGGATTTGGTATTGCGTTTGAGGATATAAAAATGGGCTAAATTCTATATAATCTGGTATAGGATCCCATTATCAATTCCAATAACCCACTGGACTTAGGTTTTATTTTCGCAAGCCTGTCAGAGGCTGACGCTATGTTTTTCATTCGTTAGTTAGCCTTTGAGAAACTGTTTGGGAGGACAGGTTGGATAATGTATATGAATGACATATTCTGAACTTTCAGTGCTGTCTGTTCACGAGTGCAAGTTGATGTGGTGTGCCAGTGACAGGTAGGTAGGCAGGGCCATTGAGCTTGTTTATCCTCACAGCAAAAGAAACCTTCGAGGTCCCGGCAGCGACTCGGTTCACACTTTCCCCACTGTCCTAGGAATCTCTTTGATCACTTATTTCATCCAGACTCCAGCCAACCAAAACCCCTGGTCACTTCACGAACCTCATGATCTCGATTCACCGCGGCGGGGCCACAAGGAAAGGTTTTCTGGTCCCTGAGACCCACAAAGATTGCTCCGGCACCCTAAAAGCAGCAAATTCTCTTCTTTCTTCCTTCCTCCATCAGCAGCAACGCAGCTCAAGAACTATCCATCAGTGATCCATCACACTACAACCACCACTCCCACATGATGGCTCCGACCATCACCCTCGATGACCGCGGCGACATCCGCATCATCCTACCAGCCAATTCCACAAATGCTACATCCAACAACGAGTCCGCCAACGATCCCACAGCCAGCGGCCCCGCAGCGACCCCGGGCAACGACGTCGCCATGGCCAGCAATCTCAACCCCACCGAAATCATCGTCTCCTCCACGGTCCTTTGCCTCGTCTCCCCCGTCTTCAAAGCAATGCTAACCGGCCCCTTCCACGAAGCCCGCGCGCTCGCCACCTCGCAGTCCACATCACAACTCTACGACCTCGTCCTCCCCGAAGACAACGCCCCAACAATGACCATCCTCCTCCAGGTCCTCCACCACCGCTACGACGGTCTACCAACCGGCCTCTCCCCCGCCGATCTCGAAAAACTCGCCTTTGCCATTGACAAGTACGACTGCGCTCAGCCCTTCCGGCACATCGGCGCCATCTGGGTAGCCCGCTGGCTGCACGCCAAGTGCAAACGGCTGGAGTGTCGACGAGAATACATCGATGAGCAGGAGGATTTGGTTTGGGTGAACGGCAATGGGCCGTGGTTGAACGTCGACTGGGAGGAGGTTTTCACGGGGTTGTGCAGGGCGGTGGTGTTTACGTACGTGGTGGGTTTGGCCAAGGAGTTTTCGGATGCGTGTTGGCATTTGGTTTGGAATCATGCGGGGAGCCTGAGGAATTTGATGACGAGGGTGCCGGAGGAGGATGTGAAGATGCTTTGGGAGCATCCTTTGGTGGGGAAGGAGGTTGGGCGTAGGTTTTTCCTTTATGATTTGTTTTTGTGGGGGATGGTTTTGGACATGGGGTCAGCCAGCGTTGCGATGGGGATCATCCTCAGCACTGTTCTTGGAAGGTTTTGGACGTGGTTCCAGCGAGTGTTGAGAGATGTGGATCACTGGCGACGACCTAAAGACTTTTTGGACATGGTTCACCGAGTGTTGAGACAAACATCATCACTAGCTAGGCTGGTGAGCCTACCTATACCCGACACCCTCTAACTCGAGGTGACGCTAACGCTCAGCAGGCTACATCGACGACGCCCGCCGCGTCATGATCGGCCAGTTCCATGACTACATCATGGCACCTTTCGAAATGAACACCTACAACTCACTCAACACGGGCTGTAGCCGTGCTAGCTTGGCGATCGGCGACTACCTCGCCTGGCTGCAGAAGCACAAACTGCTTTTCCGCTTCCGAGTCGGCGAGCAGACTTCCCTCAGGGACCTCGTGGTTCTGGTGCTGAATGAGGAGGGCGGCAAGATCGAGCTAACCAACTACCCCTGCAGTTGGCAGGCTGATGGCTGGATCTGCCCTTGTCAGAGCGATCTCGAAGGGGACGGGGCTGATCCTGATATCTCGCATACCCTGTGCAACCACATGGAGCATCTTCGCAGCTGGAGTCACTGGCATCAGCATTTCCCGGGCGGCATTTGTCTTGACTGTATCAAGACGGACGGCAAGTCCAAGAAGGAGGGAAAGTGTGCTATTCAGCACGATTGGGACTGGGAGCATAGGGAGGATGATATCAGGGATCGGTTGATGTATGGTGAGGCCTGCTGAGCATCACTACGTCTGGTCTTGGAAGATGGAGATGAACAGCTCGATGTTCTTGCGGTTCTTCAGGTACGCCGAGTACCCACGGACTACGACCGCGGTGTCTTCACAGCAGTATAGTCTCCATAGATACCAAGTAGAGAAATGGACGGGCTATCCCTGGAGACTTGCCTTGCGGCTCCCGCGACGAAAAAAACACACCCTAAGCAAATTACAGATAAACCGGGTCCGCGTTGGGATGCCTGATGATAATCCAGACTCGCGAAATGGGCGTCCACCACACGCGGGGTGCCTAAAAACTCCCAGGTGGTGAGGGTTTGGGGTGTCTCGTCGAATGAAATGCTAGATTTACCGAAAAAGAAAAAAAAATGGCAAAACAAAGAGTCGAACACAAGCTGTTCACCTTTCAAAGTAGTAGTCTTCCAAGTGGGCTATCTAGGCCCAGGTGGACTCGGTCACGGTGCGCTTGATGTCAGTGCAGGCCAGTTTAGGTACTTATACAGGTAGTTGCCTGTGTTAACCGCGAGGTATGGGTGGGGCTTGTGGAAAAAAGGCACTTCAAAAAAAAAAGGGCAAAACGAAGAGTCGAACGCAAGCTGTTCACCTTTCAAAGTAGTAGTCTCCCAAGTGAGCTATCTGGGCCCAAGTGGACTCGGTCACGGTGTGCTTGATGTCGAAACCACCCATTTTACCTACCTATAAACTTGCAAGGTGGGGGGACAGGTTTTTCGGGGGGATTGGCTTGGGAAATCGAGAGTCCTCAGCATGGAGAAGAGCCTCAGGCGTGGGTGCCTAATTTTGGGGGCCGCAGATGCACATGCAGTTAAACGAGGAAATGCACAAACTGGTGGGCCGACGTTGTGTGACACTTGGTATCTTCGTCGCACAAGCCCAACCCCGCGTGGTCCAAATTTTATCTGTCACGGGATTTCAACCCGCCAGCACCCGGCCCTTCGCAGTGGACGATTCGCGATTCAGAAGAGAACTGCAACCACCTACACTATGTTCGCCGTGCCAAACGACTCCGATGGCGAGCTCCATGTCAAATCGGTTGCGGAGACGCGCCCCACAGTCTACATTGACATGGACGGAGATCTTCGCCTGCGCGTTGCAGACGCTGACGGTGACGTCCAGGACTACATAGTCTGCTCCGCCGCAATGCGTCGGGCGTCTAAAGTATGGAAGACGATGCTCTTTGGAGGATATGAGGAGTCTCGGCCGGTCGGACGTGAATGGCTAGTTTCGCTGCCAGAGGACAAGCCGGAGCCGATTCTTGTCATTCTGAACATCATCCACGGAAACTTTAGCCTGGTTCCGGCAAAGCCCAGTTTGGCCGAGATGTATGAGATCCTGGAGGTCACGAATAAGTATGACATGAGCGGGGTTATCAGACCGTGGGCGGCGAACTGGATGGAGAGCATAAAAGAAACCTACATGCAAGTCGGCGCGTGCCTCCCGGAACTAATTTTCATTGCCTGGGAACTTGGAGACGACGAGCTTTTTGATGCCCTAACCCGACGCCTGGTTGCAGCGTGTCGAAGGGGTGAAGAGGGCAACTTGGTTGGCGAAGACGGCAGGAATTTGGCTGAAGTCTTGATTCACCCACCTCATCTGTACGGTAAGTGGAGTTTGGGTAAATATGGCTGGTGCAGTTCCGTTTCGTTATACTGACGAGACTTTGGCAGAGAATATTGTCGCTCAACGAACGCAGCTCATTGACAGCATGCTAAATATCTACGAGGCGCGAATAACAAGCCTGCTGGAAGGATACCCGTGCAGCACTCCGCTCGATTGCGATGGAATGGCACTTGGCACGCTCATCAAGTCCGTGTTCAATGCTACGGGGCGACTGCCACCACCGCGCACCGAAGAGGTTAATGAGTCGGTCAAAGAGGTGTCAGACTTCCTGATTCAGGGGTTCAACGGCATGAATGGCGGGTGTACCCAGTTTGATCACCGTCAGTTAGGACTTCAGGATGTTGCGAAGATTTTGGAAATAATTGAGAAGAACGAGGGCGTCGTGGGGCCGGAGAGCGTGGAAGCCATGGCTATTCAGCGTCGGAAAACTGGAATCTAGCAATGGTTGTGCCAAATTGTACCTCATTCATTCATGCATCGCTTGGGCAGATTTAAAATATCGCCCCCGTCTCTGCTGAACCTGCTAGTGGAAACCTCGGTAAATAATAACCCCAAAAGTGACAAAATAGTATAATCAGTAGAGTTTGGTACTGACCTCCCACCTCTGGCTGTCCTTGAAGCGCTCGAAGGGCGTGTCGAGCCACGTGTTTTTGTAGGAAGCACCAGTGCGAGCAGTCCGCAGTGCAGCGCCAGGGACTGTATTACGGACAATTTCTCTTATCGCGGCAGGAGGTGCATCTCCTTGCTCCATTCAGCATCAAATCGCGAGTTGTCGCCCGGACGGAGGGGTGGTGTGCCACAGAGATACCTAGAGTTCAATCACACGTGGTCCTGCAACGACAAGGATCATCCAAGCTGTAAGTCTTTGTGAAAGGGTAGTGACTGCGAAGCCGAGAATCGAGTATATTGTGTTGAAGGACACGAAGGGCTTACGAAATTGAAAAGATGGCAAGATAGGGCTGCGAGAACAGATCAGCTGTGTTCCTTTGCCTCCTTCATCGTGCCATGCCCAAAGTGCCGATGGCACGTTGCCTTGTCCTTCGTCAACCGCCCCCCCTCCACTGTCAAAGTTTTGGCTGGGTAGGAATGAATTGGAATACCGAGTTGCTAAGTACTAATTGACTTTCCTGCGCGTTGTGGCAGAAGGGGGATGGCTAAATTCCACATTATGAAAAACGCTGCACTGGGCAGACGCATCCGAGCGGCGCTGCCTCCGCTCCGCAATATCGACTAATGGTCCCGTGTTGGCTTCAGCACGAAGCAACCAGGCTGCCATGAAGCTCTCGGTTGACAATGAAGCATTACGTCAAGTCATCACGGGCACGGCTAGCAGAGTATTAGCCAGAGGAGCGTTAAATACCTACCTTGGTATAGCACAATGCTCCGACTGCTGAGGGCGACGCTCATTGTCTCCCTAGCTCTCGGGAAGAAATAGCACAAAAGTACCGACCAGAACAGCCACCATGGGTCACGGAAAGAAAAGCACGGTGCTGGCTGCCCTTTTATGGGGCAACGCCAGCTTTTGTCGGGGATATGGGTAAGCCAATGCCTAGCAGCGTGGCTCAAACTTTCTTCGCTTCACCTAGTGGGCATTCGAGGACTAACAAGGCGGTGCCCGCATGGAAATGATAGGTCGAACAATGCAAGAGCTGAATCGACACGCCCGGCTGATGTTTGGGACACCAGCATATGGGACGGTTTGCCGCCCTTCCCTAGCACTGAACCTGCAGAGGCCGAGTTCGGAAGTGTCAAGCTCGTCCTCGACACACGGCCTGAGGGGACACCAGCCATCCGTGTTCCTAACCCTTGCGTGGATGCCGACTTCCGGCCTCCTGTGTACGAGTTTGCAGACTGGAAAGTGACCAGGGTGTATGGAAACGCCAGCGGTGAATATCCCAATACGTTCCACATCAGCGTCACGCTCCGCGACAGCCTCAACAAGTACGAAATGGAGTGCGCGGGGGACCACGAGATCAAGGTGGGGGGGCCCTATGAAGACCGATTCACGCGCTGCGCGCCCCCGGGGGGATTCCAGGACGACAGCTTTCAGCCAGTGGTCTCGTTTGAGATCTACCAGCGCACTCTTGTCGAGGGGACGAAACAAACAGATTGGCTCGCCACGCGCGCTCTTGGGTTCCAGCAGTACTGGCTTTGCACCCCGGCCGCGAACTCGTCCACGTACCGGTTAGCGGTCCCCACTCTCTCTCTCTCTCTCTGTCTCTCTCTCTCTCTCTGTCTCTCTCTCTCTCTCTCTCTATATATATATATATACATATTATCTTTATGTTTTCTGATCAATCGGTATCTAGACGTGTCTACAAGGCGGTAGCCTGGAGCGACTTTCGGATCAGCTGCCCAAGCCGAAACGGAACCGAAACCGGTCAGCTGCTGGCTTGCAACGCGACGACGCCGACCTCCCTCGCAGCCGATTTCACGCCCGCTTGGTCGGATCTCAACCAGACTGACCGACTCGCCCCGCATCCCTCCCCGTCGCCGGCACCCGAGAAGGGCATGAGCCCGCCCGCGGCGGTCGACTGTACCGACGCCTCGTTCGCGCACCCCGACTTCATCATCGAGGACGGCGCCGTCTACGTGCCTAGCCCGCGCGGGGAAAAGTTCAGCGAGGGGGCCAGTCTAAACTTGACCATAGCCAACCGGGCCACGGGGGTCCGCAACTTCTGCTACTGGGGCGGCAACCACACCGCGCTGGACTGGAACACCGACATGCAGCTCAAGTGCCTCGCGCTCCCCGGGGCGACAGCCGATCCCACCGGTTCGTCGTTTGACCTGCGCTTCCGCACATCCACCCGCGAGGCCTACTTCATCCAGGACTGGACCTGTGGCGACACGGCGGGGACCTACTCCCGGCCGTACCGCTCGCTGGCCTACTTCACGCCTCCCTTTTACTGCGTCACGGGCGACGGCGGCGTGTGCCGCACTAACCGGTACGTGGCGCGTGGCCAGCTGCAGCGGCCCGCCCAGTTCGACCCGCTGCCCGTCCCGCCGCCACCTGGCGCCGACCGCGTCGGGTGCACCACGACGTCGCAGTCGCCCAAGTGGGTCGTGCACAGCTTCCGGTTCGAGGAGAAGCGCACGCTGCGCACCACGTACCAGACGCCCGCCCCACCGGTGTCGGCCTGGCCCGGCGCGCCAAAGAACACGCTCTCGCTCCAGCTCCGCAACAGGGCCAACGACTACACCGTCGCGTGCCAGCTGGATGTCGCAAACGAGGACCTCGCCGCGAAAAAGTGGCTTCGCTGCTTCCCTGACACGGGCAGGGCCCAGCACTTTATTGAGACGTATGTCCAGTTCGATCTGCCGACGGCCCAGCTTCGCATCAACCAGACGTGGTACTGCAATGACACGGATCCCTCACGACCGTACGTTTTTGTTTTCTTTTTTTTTTAAGAAAAAAAAAAAACAAAAAAAAACAAAAAAAAACAAAGGAAACTAACTCGAGCAATACTAAAACCCCAGGCTATTCTTCGAGGGTTCCGGCATCGCCAGGATCCGATATTGCGGAGAAATTCAAGAAACCCAGCACGACACGTGCCAGCAGATGCTCCCCCGAGGGTGCGACTACTACTCCTTCACCCGCTGGTGTTCCACCGGCACCTGGAACAACGGCCAAATCACACCAGCCGACATGGCCGTCTCCGGCAACGTGACACGCACCGTCCGCATGCCCGCCACGGCGCTGACCGACCCGGACCCCAACCCGGCGGACTGGAGCTGCACCGTGGACTCGCTCGGCAAGCCCATCGAATGGACGTTCAAGGAGAACCGCCCCGAGGGCGTGTTCCACACCACGTGGCTGTACATGTCCGACATCAACGAGCCCAAATCCTTCTTCGCCATGGATCTGGTCAACTCGGCCCTGATGCGTCGGCCCGGCGGCGGCATCATGCCGCACGTCGACGCCTGGTCCAAGCAGCTAACACCCTACACGGCAGCATGGAAGCCCACTGCGACATACATCCAGAGCGATGCCCCCTGGTGGGCCAACGGCATGGGCGGCAAGTTTCCCTTTGATAACCTGCTGGGGTGGAAGATGCGCTTTGACGCCGACAAGGGCTACCTGGAGCTTAATCACCTGTGGTACTGCAACGATAAGAACCCCACTAGGCCGTACGTAGTAGAGACAGAGAGAGAGAGAGAGAGAGGCTAACGTGGAAGTACAGGATCCTGTTCAACGGCACTTGGGCCGGATACCTCAAGATGCAATGCGGGTTGATGAACATGACTAGCCCGGACAGGGTTGACATGGCTTGCTACCTCCCCGGCGGTGCTATGGTTGTTAAACCCAAGGTAGAATGGAGGTGGCTCCGGAGCATGGACGAGCTTCCTCGTTAACGTGCATTTCATTGCCTTTCACGGCTTTTGCTGCCGTAGGAAACCACGACACGCTACGCAATATCCTTGATAGTCGTCAAAGTATAAAGTAAAGTCCTTTCGACATCACCATCACCCGCTACCGAAATCATCAACCACCTGTACCCCAAGCCCTTTCCTATCAAACCCAAACAGATTCAACCCAAACCCACCAAGCTTGTAGCCAAATGTCGATCTCCACCGCTCCAGCCATCCGCCACTCCGACCCGGCTGTAACCGCCCACCCCTCCACCCTCCGCTCAGCGGTTCTCCTGGGAATACCCCGTCCCCGTGGCTCCTTTCTGAGACAGCCTCGACTGGGTCACCTGTGCCAACTTCCTGCGCAACTTTGCATTGTTCGGGCTGCCGTTGTCGATTTTTCGCTGGATTACCCTTCTGGGTATCTCCCTGATCTTGCGCCATCTTCATCCCTCTAACTGTCGCCAAACACCCACTAAAATAATACGAAATGGATGTTCAACTTGGCAATGTCTCTCCCATTTGTGCTCTCACAGTCCCTGAACTTGGACCATAACCAACCACTGTCCGTCTGGCCGAGGGCTATATGATCAATACTTAGAGCTTCACGCCAGATATAACAGCTATCGATAGGGCTGATTGGGCCCAGACAGTAGTTAGGCATCTACAGGGATGGCATGTTACTGTCTCTGGTAAGAAAGATTGCCCAGTTCCCCCCTTTCAGGATAGGGTAGCGCCCCAGGCTGGGGATAGCGTCAGAGTTAAGATAGGTAATGTTAGATGTTTTATAGGCTATGTTAATTAACTGTTATTATTTCGATCGCTTTAGGTAGGACTTTGGAGTGAGAGGTGAGAAACGTCTTAGAGAACCAGGACAAGGTTAGAGTCGTGGAAAGGGAAGAGACGAGAGCTGTAGACTGGGGCCTTTAGGGCTTCCTTCCCATTTTAATTTCATACAATGCGTGACATCTGCGATGTAAGTGCGGTCGCGACCCTGATGTCACAGGTTATACCAAATCTCTATGTAACAGGCCCATCTCAAGGCTACACAGACCTCAGTTCCCCACCTTCGCCAACTTCCTCATCTATCTTTGCCTTCCCTCGTCTCCTCATCCTCAGCCAGCCCAGTCTCTTTTTCTTCCCCTGCTCCTCTTCCTCTCTTGACCCTCTCGATCGTGTTTGATTCGACCAACTATCCCCGCCAAACCCGCTCCCCTCTCCGCGTTTCCAATACCCCGAGTCCATCGACTTCCTCTTTCCTCCCTTTTCATCCCTGTCGCTGCCACTACTATCAGAGGAGCTCGAGCTCGAACTGTCACTTCCCTCCTTCGGCCGTCGAACTATTCTCTTGTTTTTATCGCCGCCGTATCCAAACCACGTCAGGATTCTTACGATAACCGCCACAATCCCTAGACCAAACTGAAGTCTGTAATGATGCAGCGGATAATCGGTAACATAGCGATCTCTCCATCGGTTGTTCTTCTTCTTGACGCTTGCCCGTCGGTAATGCTGGATCAACCACAATCTCCTGAACCAAGGAATCCGGCTGTGGAAGTGCCACTTGCCAAACATCGGCGCATAAACCGGGACCTCAGAAGCGCGGTCGGGGCCGCTAGCCTCTGTGCGTGCTTTCGCGTTGCGAGTTTGGTGGTCGGCAAAGGTTCTCTCATCGTCTGAATCGTGATCCTTGTCAGTATCCTCCGCAAGCGCAGGGTTAAGGAGAGTTTCCGGGTCGGAAAGGGCCCGCAGCAGCTGTTTCCACAAAACCCTGGCGCGAGCTCTGAGTTTGTTGACATAGAGGGCGATAATCACAAGAGGAATGGATATTGCGGCCGAAACAGCGACTGTTCTGTTGTGAGTCAGAAATCCCAGAAATGAGGCAACGTGGCTTACACAATAACACAGCCATCTGGTTGATTGGCCAGTCAACCTCGCCTGTCTCGTCGTTCTTCGGAAACGCGTCGACACCCATAGCAAGAAAACTCGTCATGAAGGAGAGGGGGAGCTGTAACGGTCAGCCGACAATCGCCAGGCAGCGTAGCAACGAACTTACAAAGATGGCGGTCACGAGAGTAAACACGAGAATGATGTTTCCCTGGCGCTGGGATTCCTCTGAACCTTCTCGAGCGAAGCGGGCTTCCCACCCGTTTGCATGCTTCTGCTTGAGGTCCAGCAGATTCTCCAACGAGCTCTCAACCTTCTCGGCATACGCGAGCATATCTTGGACGATACGCATGTTGTTTTCGACAATGCCAATCGTCTCGTACATGAGGTCTCGGTTTTGGAGGATGCTCGACTTCTGTGACAGTTTTGGGGCGGTCGGAATCGCTGGCTTCTCTGCTTCCTTGTCCTTGCCCTTTGTCTTCGGCTTTTTCTGACCAAGTCCTTCCTGTGGAGCCGTTTCGTTCCCCACATCACCGGCCTGATCGCCGCCGAAGATCTCCTTGACCACTGACCTGGGCTCCACCTTGGCCTCCGACGGTGAGCCTTGGTCCTTCAGCAACTGCACTAAGCCCTGCAAGACAAGCAGCTCACTCTTCCCCAGGCCCGAAGGTGCTACCTTGCTCTCTTGCTCAAGTTCATCTTCATCGACTTTCTTAGGGTAGAGCCGAAGTAGATTCTGGAGTACGCCTTGCTGTTGGCCGAGAATGGTTTTGACAATGGTCAACTCGTCCTGGATATCCATAATCTCTACCAACAGCTCTGTCTCCTCGTCCAGGCTGAAGAGAAACTCGATCTCTTGCTTGCGTTGCACCAGATCAAGCTTGCCAACGTGCAACCGTTTTGTCGTCCGTCGGAAGTTGTCGAAAAGACGTCCCTGCTTCTCAGAAACATTATTGATGGATGATTGGAAGCACTCGTGAAACTGAAAGCCGACAGGCCCTTTGCGCTTGAAGAAGTCCAAGCTCGTCTTCAGGACTAGATGGAGCAAATCCTCAATCGACTTGATGATGGGTCTGTCTTTGTTGTAGCGAAGCTCTCTGACAATCACATTTGTGAGGTTGAAGTCTTCCTGCCCGTTCCACGTGCTTGGGGAACTGGTGATGACGGTTCCATCGCGGAAAGCCCACAGCCAGAGCTGGTCCACCATGATGATCGGTCGGTTCTTGGGCTCGGTGCAAACTGTGGGATTCTTTGCCCACCGATACGCCACTTGGCTTTTGTCTCGTGCCTCGGTCGAGTTGAGCATGTAGTACGAAAACTGGTCAAGCGTTCGTCGACAGTGCACGGGTTTGACTTGCTTCGAGTCCAGATAGCCTCTGAGTAGCTGTGCTTCTCGTGCGCCCTTGACTTGCTCTCGAGCACGCGTAAGCCTGACGGGGCCTGGGTACAATCGACTGGATTCCATCTCCGAGTTCGACTCTCCGTCGTCGGATGTTTCGTCTTTCCTCCCTTTCTGCTTGCGACGTCCTGACTTGAGGTTTGCTAGAGACTTCGGATCCGGACTCTCATCTCGTTCACGGGCAAGTCGCATGGCGTCGTCGGCCTCTCTGAACGCCTGGGTAAGATACTTCCGATGGCGATGTTTCTCAAAGCCGAGAATCGGCATAAACAAGACGATGGCGTCTGACTCTACCCGCATCGTTTCCGGGACCGATGGTGTCTTCATCGCTTTGAACAACTTTGCTCGAACTTCTTCCTTGGTGGGAGGGAAGTCGTGCGACCCAAGAACAACTGTTGTCCCGCTGTCGGTGCTGCTGAACCGACTCGGTTTGGGTCTCGGCTCCGGTGGCGGTTTGTAGGCGACGGTGTGGAAATGCTTGTACCGCCGAGCCTGGGGCATCATGTACCGGTCGATAAGCCGGGATCCTTCGTGTCGCTGTCCACCGGCAGAACTGTCCTGGATGCCCATGCTCACCATCAGATCGTGAACCCACTGCTCGTTGTTTGAAGGTACGTGTATCCATCGACATCGAACTTTGTCTGCCGTCATTTGTTCAGGACGCGATGCAGCCAGGATCTGTGACAAACTCGAGCTACCACTGTAGACGACTTCGTGGACCGATGCGAGGTCGAAGTTGAAGACTTCAGAGTACCTTTCCTTTTTCCTTTGAAGAAACACCTCGGCGAGAATCATATCGAAGGCCTGGGCGGCCTCACGTTGTGGGCCAGGCTTTGGTGGCACAACGCTGTCAATGCCACCAGTTGCTGTCGAGGAGGTACCGATGATGAGATGTTTGTCTTTGAGTCTCCTGATCCACTGGTTCCCATCACCTTCTGCGTAGAACCAAGGCGTCTTCCCGTCATTGTCCTTGTCGTCCACGCGCGCACCGTTTTTCATCAACAGGTTGATGATCTGGGTGTAGGTCTTCTTAAAGTCCGAATCAGGCTGAAGTCCAGACGTCCGATGTGCTGCCTCCTGGATGGCAATGTTGAGTGGGGACCTGCCGCTGCGATCCTTTTTTGTCACTGAGGCCCTGCCTTGAAACAGAAGGCGTTTGACAGCGTCAGGATTTGCCTCTTTCACTGCGAGATGGAGCGGAGTTTGGCCGTGTTGGTCTCTCGCGTCGGCAACGAAGAGAAAGCTGTCCCGAAGAAAGTCTGGGAGGCATGCGGTCAACTTGCCTGACCTTGTGATCGAACAGATGAGAATGAGGGACCTTTTGATGTTGTCCATGATGGAACGGTAGTCAATGTCGTTTGGGCCCTCGAACCGGCTGAGGCGATGAGCAGTCAAAGATTGCTTGGGGATAAGCAATGCATCGAGAGTCTTGGGTGTGACCGGGGGTTTCCCTGGGGCTGCAACCGTCGGGCTGAAGTGCCAGACAACCGGTATAACATGCGCTGAAGCGATCGAGCTAAACTTGTTCCACATAGACATTGTGTCGATCTTGGTTGTTCCAGCGGTGCGTGCCTTGCCAACATGCAGCCAGTCCTGGGTCCAGGTCTTTTTTGTCTCCTGACTGCGGCTGCGCGGAAACATCTCTCTGTCCAGGCTCGGCGATGGCGCGTCTAACAAAATAACGCTGGCAATCATCTTCAGCTCGGTTGTCGGGTTGGCATCCGTTCGGGAGGTCGCCATAAGGTAGAGAGCCCTTTGCAGAATGAGCGCGCCGAAACCAATTCCGATGAGAACGATGGGAACCTTGGCATAGTCGACGGTTTCCGACGTCCGCTTCTGTACAATTCGTCTGACCAAGTCCTCGGCTCTCTCGGTAAGGTATTGCCATGCTGAAGGAACCTTGTCGGTGCTTTTGTATGTGTAGCACATGACACGGGCCCCCGGTATGTCGCTCGGGAGCATGTCAAAGTCGCTCAACCAGTTCACCCGCCGCTCCAGTCCCTGGTCTGACGACTGACGATCGGAGATGAGGTCAATGTGTCGACGGGGCTCAGTGATGTCGCCAACGCTCGGTGCCCTCTCCTCTGCAATGGGCGCAATTCTTGGCGCCGACTTTCGTCTCTCTTTGGGAAACGTCGGCCGTCGACGGAGACCACCGGGTCTTTGTCCAAAGAGATCATCGGAAATCTGAAAATGCCCATCCCCATCGTCATCTTCAGGAACCGGCGCCAGCATACTAGACGTGTCGTATTCATCTGGCGGTGTGAAAGGCGACGGGGTGAAAGGTGACGGTGTGAAAAGCGGCGGGGATGGGGCACGCTCAGCGGGTTGACCCGTGGCGTCGTTGGCCACCTCGGGTGGGACGTCTTCGTCACCCACGCGACTCGACATGGCCAACCATCGCTCGATCGAATCGTCCGCTACCTTTTTCTTGCCGCTGGAGGCCGGTTGCTTGGGTTTCGTCCCAAGACTCATCTCGTCCATGCTGTTGATGCCACCGGACGCGTAGATCACCCGGGATTCGTTCTGTCTTCGCTTCGCCCGTTTGCGATACACCCACGCCTTCTGAAATGTTTCGTCGACATCATGGACAGCGACGATGTCGACGCGAGGCACCAAGTGGGGATCGTGTGGGAAGACGACGCGCAGGTCGGTGACATCCTTTGCGATTGCTTCCTCCGGTGCTGGTTTGGCGACGGCGGACTTTTTGGCGGTGGATGCTTTCCCCTCTCCTGTCGCTTTGGAAAGGCCCCGTTTGGACAGTGCGACAAGTTTGCTCGTGGCATCTTTCGCTCGTTGTGTCTTGGCCCCGTCGATCTTTGCTGCTGGCCCAAGGCTCCTTCCTTGTGGCTCTGCCACTACTGGCAGTGCCGCATCGGCTGTCGCGTGACCTTCCGCCAGCTGGATCCCTGCTCGATCCTCGGACCATCTGGGGTGAGACACATCCATCGGGTAGGAACGCAGTTTGTTGCTTCCGTCGCGGTGTCGTCAAAGGCCCCGTCGTCAGCTTTTGTGTTTTTTTCTCTTCCCCGCCACCTCACAATCGAAATGAGATCTTGATAAGCCCATGTTCGTTGGATCTGTGCCCTTGTCGTGCCAAGACTGTGGGGGCCAAGACCAACACCAGCCACCCAATGCATGAGTGTCAACGTCAACGCGCATCAAGTTTGGATGTTGTGATTGGGCTTCCCCCACTCTCTGACAAACACAAGTCCCCAGCATGTGCAGGCCAAATCGATGGCAGTCACGCATTGTGCCGTCGCGGGCGTTGTCGCAACATCCGGTAGACGGGGTTAGGGTTGCTCAATATCACGTTAGCTTCCCCCTACGCTGTCACATCCCTCCTGAGCGAGGAGGTGCTGGTTCAATTTATCAAAAGCTCCAAGCTCGGAAGGGGCTCTAAATTCATGTGCGTTGAAGACATGCATGTGCAGATGCAGATCAAGAGAACCATGGCACCGACACAGGCCAACCCAACAAGGGAAAGAGCGGCTTGGCATTAGCCACGACTCCCTGCTCCACTACAAAGCCTTTGAACATCGTCCCGTTCGCCAACCCTGTGTGATTTCTTGCCGCTGGTTTATGCTAGGCGAATCCGTGTTCCTAGCGCCATGGACTCGGGGGTGCTGATTTAGTTTTTGCGAAGATGCTTGGGTGGCTGAACTGTAGCGACCTGGACCCGACGAGCCAGCATCAGAAGGCTATGTTCCATCAAAACGATAGAAAATTAAGTTTTAGAATGATCTAAGGTTTGCCAGACTAAGTTAAAAGAAAAAAAAAACTCCAATGTTAGGAGCTATCACCTTCAACTTCCCCAGAACTTCAACTCGCTGCAGATCGGTCGCCCAGATATCGACAAACTCCTTCCTCACGCGCAACGAACTCTCCAGCATTCTGTCGCTTGTCACCTAGGAATGAGCTCATTCGTCATGTCCAGCCATCAAAGTCTCGCAATGGACGTAACAGACATCATATCCGAGGTTACGACAATTCAGACCTTCGTAAGAGAAAAACACTCACCGCGTCAAAAGCGACTTGTCGGCTACATTCTCCGGGATTATGCGAGCGCTATCAACATCCTTCATTGCCTTCAATTTGTTTTGGGTCCCAACCATGAGAATCTCCAGCTTCTCAGACCCGTTGTGCTCAGTATTCACACCGCGGCCAGCAGGATCAGCTCAGGGCTATTAATCCTCGATGCCATTACTTCAACCACCGGGAGCCCAACACAGGGTTCTTTGGATCTCGACCCTTTTGACCGGTTTCAGCAAGAAATACGCGATCTTGGGTTCAGCTTTGAAGAAACGAAGGACCTTCTGATGGACAACATCTCGCACCTCAAAGAAGCAGAGATCACGATAGCCAAGTTCCTCCATCTCCAAGATCTCGACCCGACAGCGCGTCTCGAATTGGTGGAAGACTCATCCATAACGCCCTAGCCAAACTATCGATTTCGTTCTGAATTGGATGATCCCAGAGTCCAGAGTGAAATAGCCCGTCTCCACGATGGGCCAAGTACGCCTGCGAGCATCCATTGGGGTCGACGTTTGGTCGAAATGATTCGCAGAGAAGACCTGGAGCGACTCCGAATCGTCCTAGCCACAGGCCCCAGTATCGAAAACTTATCTTGGTTTCCAGAGGACGCAGGTGTCTCCTTGATACGCCACGCCCTGTCCAACATCAGCACCTCCCCCTCGGAAGAGAGCAAGGCTAGGCGCAATGAGATTCTCTACCTGCTTATTCTAGCGGGAGCAGACGTCCGTTCCGCCGACCTTTCCCTTCACCGGGCTGTGGCAAATCGGAACGTCGAACCCCGCGTCACCCGACTGATGTGCCAGATGGGAGCGGACGTCAATCACTGCGATCCTATCCGCGGAACTCCTATCCACTTTGCCATCGTGAAGTCCTGCTCGCGCGCGGTACTTCTTACTCTCATCTTCCTCGGAGCGGACCTTGACGCCGAAACACCGGTCGAGAGCCTCACGCCTCTGACCATCGCCACCAAAAGGGGACGACTGGATTTGGTGGATTGGCTTTTGGACTGGGGCTCTAGCCTCTACAACTCAGACAAGGACCCCATCAACGCCGCCCTGTCCCTCGGTCCCAGAGCAAGCCGAGACACGGTCCGGCTCCTGATCAACCATGATGCCAATCTATGCACTTTACTCTCAAGAAATCACCCTACCGAGATCTCACCGACAGCTCATGCCATTCGTGCCAAGTGCCCCCCGGATGTCATCGAGGCCCTCCTGGAGGGAGGTGCTCTTCTCGATGCCAGTGGCGACGATATAAACCCGCTGACTGTTGCGGCTGCTATTGGCTATGAGGAGGGATCCAGGGCCTTGATCTCTGCTGGGGCGGATGTTAACCATTCCAGTTGCCCTGTACATTACGCGACACTCGGGGAACATTACGGTGTGGTTCGGCTTCTTCGAATGAGGGGAGCTTGGTTAGATGATGTCGATCGGACTCAGAAGTACTATGTCAGATTGGTGCAGAAGATGAGGGCGTAGATTGTGCTCGTGGGGGCGATGGACTGTAAACAACCTCGTGAGAAGACGCACTGTCGTACTGGGGAATCATAGACACCCCATGCACGCCTGAGTGGTGTGCAAGTATTCGGGAGCGTCTCCCAACAATACCAGGGCATGAATTCAATATACTTAGATACCTAATAGTTTCCTCGACAGGAGCGCGCCGTGATTGTTATAAACAACCGCGTTCCTAGAGACTAAAGCAACCTCAACACCGTCAAAATACCACAACCCTAGCGTTGTCCTCAACGTGCCTAAAACCGGAATTTTGCTTCGATCCCAAGTTTCTCCAGTATCTGCAGCGCGTAGGGCACTTTATCGAATTCGCCAAACGGATCTTTCTGTAGGCCAACCAGGTCCAGCTGAAAATACTCGAGGTTGGGCGCATGCAGGGAAACAGCAAGTGCGGCTGTGACCGGGCTAAATCCCATCCCCTCCACGGCAGAACGCCAATCAGGGTCGTGCTTGTAGTGTTTGTACCGCAGTCGGCGCAGGTTGGGACACATTTTGAGAAAAGCCACGAACTGCTCCTCGTGCATGAGGCACATCCTCAGGTCCACCTCCGTCAGCTCCTTGAGCACTAGATCCTTGGGTATGTGACACCCCTTAGCCGAAAAGATGCGGAGGAACCTGATGTTTGGCGCTGCCCGCAGGAGTTGGAACCCTGGCCTCAACGAGAACGGAGAGAGGAAGCAGTCGGTGAACTGTATCCGGAGGGAATGGAGTGACTGCATGGATCCCGGTGGACAAAAGCCGTACTCAACGCAGTTGGTATCGGGGTAGATGTTGCAGTCGAGCATGTCAAGATTGGGACACAGGCTGGCCATCAGGGCGAGCTGGGCCGTCAAGTTGTTCTCCGCCATGAAGCGTCGAGATAGCTCTGTTGGGGTGAATCCGGCCTCGGGATATTGCACGACGAGCCGTTTGAAGTGATCATTGACCTCTGGTGGGAGGCTTTGATCGAGGCCGCCGGCCCACTCGCCGACCTGGCATACGGGGGCCGTATCGTGGAGAATAAGGTGCTTCACGAGCTGGGCGATATCGGGGCGCGCGATGAGGGTCCGCGCAATCTGTCGCCATCTGTCCCTGGTCTCGAAGTTCGTCAAGCTGTGGTACAAGCGCCATGTTGCAAGTTGGTTGAGACGGCGCGATGTCCGGCAAACGCTGGCGAGGGCTTTATAGTTGACGCTTTCGTGCTTCTGGATTCCCTCGATACTGGTTTGTGTTTTTTTGAATGTTATTCGGTAGATGCGGAGTTTCTTAATATGATGGGTGTAGAGATAATCCAGGATCTCGTCTAGGATTTCCGTGGGGAGCCTGGTTTCCATTGTGGCGGGTGTTGCATTCCTGGCCGCTTCGCCGCTGTTGGGCTGGAGGACACGAGGTTCAAATAAGGTTATCGGCAGAGACAAATGGGATGCCTCATGGTTTGGCGGGGTACTGCATGCTGGTTGGCTGAATCAACTGTGTCACGGGTCTCCTCGACTCCTAAACTCTCACTTTTTGCTTTTTCTTTTCGCATGAAGTAAACATTCGCTCCTGACAATGGTACCCAATTTTTGGGGGTTCCTATTGCAGCAATATTGGCACGTCAAGGAGCAGGGTTGGATCCCCCCGTTGTGCCGCCATCTTGCTTTGAACCAAACAAGGCAGGTGCGGAAAGGTGCGGATTAGGCACTGGTCGATTGCGTGTTCCAAACACGTGCAGATCGGATAAGAGCTCGCACTTGGCCTGGTCAAACCCGGCATCGGGACGTGATTCTATCAATATTGCCTCAACAATGGACAATTCCAGCATTCACATCCAACTATCGGTGTGTCAAAATGATGGCTCCATTGGACCTGCCGTCATTGGATGCCGAGACGACTTTGACTTCACCAAGACATTTGAGCAGTCGTTTCTCTCCATTGCGCCTTCCTCGCTCTTCATTTTGGCGGCATTGGCTCGCGTCACTGATCTGACTCGACGACCAGCGCTTGTTACAGGTGCACGCCAATTGCAGGTCCTAAAGCTCGCAGCCATCACAGCCCTAGCAGCGCTTCAAGTTGCACTCATCATTCTGATCGGTCAATCTCCCAATCATCAGCAAACGGGTGTGCCGGCAGCTAGCCTAGGTCTCTGCGCTTTGGTGGTTTTCCTCGTTCTTTCTACGCTGGAGCACTCCCGATCACTGAGGCCGTCGCCGATCCTCAATGCGTACCTGTTCTTCTCGTTACTTTTCGATGCGGCACAGGCCCGGACCGATTGGCTCTCAGCGCCAAACTCACCTGTCACAAAGATCTTCACAGCTTCCCTTGGCATCAAGGCCGCCCTTCTCTTGCTCGAAGCGCACGAAAAGACACGATGGATCAGTTCAGCGGAGGAAAAGATACAGAGTCCTGAGGCCTTCAGCAACATCTTCAACCAAGGTTTTTTCTACTGGCTCAACGACCTTCTTTTCAGGGGCTACCGCAAGCCACTGTCGATTGATGACCTCTACACGCTCGATGAGAAACTCGGGGCGTCTCAGACTCGCGATGAGTTTTGGAACAAGCTGGAGCATGAGCAGTCGGACAACAAATCAGGCAACCCGCTTTTGTCTGCCTTGGTAACATCACTTGGGCGCACACTCTTAGCCCCGATCATCCCTCGCATCGCCCTCGGCTGCTTCGCGTTTTCCCAACCGTTTCTCATCCATTCAGTCCTAGACTACCTGCAGACTAGCAACTCTAATCCCAATCATGGCTACGGCTTGATCGGCGCTGCCGCCCTTGTCTACACCGGGCTCACCGTTTCAACAAGTTTCTACTGGTATTTCCAAGAGCGAGCTATCGCCCGCCTTCGATCGTGTCTCGTCACCGCCATCTACCGCAAAACCATTACCAACAAGGCGACCAACGACGGCTCATCGGCAATCACACTTATGAACTCTGACGTCGTTCGCGTTCAAGGCGGACTACACGACCTCCATGAGTGTTGGATCAGCGTCATTGAAACAGCCATTGCTGCTTGGCTACTCCAGAGACAAATCGGGGTCGCGTTTGTTGCGCCGCTCGCCGTTGTCTTGATCTGCGCCGGGCTAGCATTTGCTATGAGCCACCTCTCCGCCAAGCGCCAGGGCGAGTGGATGACTCGGATTCAGGACCGGGTAGAGCTTGCCTCGGCTGTAGTCCCACGGCTTCCCGCTATTAAGATGTCAGGGTTCGCACAGAAGGTTGGCCGGCTGATGCAGGGCGAGCGCCTCAAGGAGATTGCGAGTGCCAAGAGGTTTCGGGTGTTGACGACAGTCTCGTCTGTCATTGCCTTTACTCCGATCCTGCTGTCCCCGGTTGTCACGTTTACGTTCGCAGAGGGATTAAATATCAGCAAGGCGTTCACGTCGTTAGCTTTCATTCATCTGCTGTGTCAGCCGATGATTCAAATCCTGCAGATTGTTCCTCAGCTTTTGGCCGCTTGGACGTGTTTCGGGCGGATTCAGAGTTATCTGTCTTCGGGTTCTTCGACAGAGGCCCAGATAAACTCCGAAGACACAGTGGATGAGAGAGCGGACAAGCCTTCTGATCTCTTGGTTGTCAGGGGAGGCAAGTGTGGTTGGAAGAAGGATGCTTGGATCTTGGAGGGAGTTGATCTCAACGTTCGGCCAGGGATGCTTACCCTCATTGTCGGCGGCGTAGCCTCGGGGAAGTCTACGTTTTGCAAGGCGTTGATCGGAGAGGTGCCAAAATCAATGGGAATTCATCGACTCCAAGAAAAACATGTGCGGGTTGCTTACTGCGACCAGGATCCGTTTCTACTGAACAGCACCATTCGGCAGAATGTTCTCGGGTTTAGCCACTTCAACGCTCCCTGGTACGAAATGGTTATCGAAGCATGCCAGCTCAAACGAGATCTTGGCCAGCTGCGGGACGGAGACCAGACTGTGGTAGGCAGTCGGGGTATCAGTCTGAGCGGTGGACAGCGCAAACGGATAGCCCTCGCTCGGGCAATCTACTCTCGCCCGCAGATCGCCATCCTCGACGACGTACTGGGAGGCTTGGACTCGAGAACACAGAACCTGGTTCTCCGAGACGTTTTTGGACCCGAGGGAATTTTTCGTCAACTGAACACGGCCGTAATCATCACATCACAATCCCTCCATCATCACCAATCCATGGACTCGGTTGTCATTCTTCGTGACAAACGTGTCTTGTACCAGGGAAAAGTAGATGATATGCCGAACTCCGACTCAATCCTATCCGCTCTTCAAGTTCAACCGTCCTCCGGGGATGATCCTTCAACGGCTGAGTTCACCGCCAAACCACCCGTCTCAGAATCCCCAGTGGCGCCTTTGGCAGAGCATAAAAGAGAGGGTCTCGGCAACATGAAGTACTACTTTGCCGCCACAGGAGCTACGTCGATCCTCCCATTCGCTATTTTTGGCCTCATCGTTGCATTCCTCTGGAACTTTGGCGCTGTTTGGCTTGAACGATGGGCGAGCTCCAGCCAGAGGGGTGAGGGCAAAGGCCCGTTCTTTGTGGGGGTTTACTTTGCGCTTCAGATCGTTTGTCTCGTCACGCTTGGAGTCTACTTTATATACGAAGGCCTGTTTATGGCTCCCAGAGGAAGCGCTCAAATTCATCTCCAAACCATCACGACGCTGATTCGTGCGCCGCTCCGGTATTACACAACTGTTGACTCGGCTGTCCCCGTTGGATACCTGGCACAGGACATGACGATTGTTGACAACGAGGTGCCTGGTGGGCTAGCGAACGTGGTTGTCACCGGTCTTGTCGTTGTGGGACAAGTTGTCGTTATTGGAGCTGCGTCCCCGTGGATCTTGGTTGGCTATCCTGTCATTTTGGTGGTTCTGTTAGGGGTTGTCAAGGTGTTTTTAAGGACATCGACGAGGTTGAGGGTGTTGATTCTGGAAACAAAGGAGCCTTTGTTGTGAGTCTCACCCTTGTTTCTTGTTGTGTCTTGCCGAGCTAACAATGGGGAGCAAACATTTCCAGGAGACACTCGACGGACTCCTCACGATTCGCGCGTTTGGATGGGTCGATGCAAACATTGAGCTCAACGCCAAGATTCTTGATGAATCCCAGCGGCCGTCGTACTTCCTTCCTGTGCTTCAGCAGTGGTTGAATACGGCTTTAAACACGACTGTCGCTGTCATAGCTGTCGCCTTTGTCGCCTTGGCCACACAGCTAAAGACGAGCGCTGGTTTCTCGGGCGTTGCACTGGTCAGTTTGATGTCTCTTGGCGAAATGACGGGACATTTGATCAGGCTTTATGCGGTTTTGCAGACCTCTACTGGCGCGTTGAGTCGGCTGCGGGGTTTCGACAGCACGACTCACGGGGAGGATGAAGGGCGAGAACGGGTCGTTCCTGAGGAGAGTTGGCCGCAAGGCGCAGAGATCAACGTGGAGAGTGTATCTGCCTCTTACCAGTAAGCTCTCGCCACCGCGCCTTCAATCAGTGAACCTGACATGATGCAGAGCCGAGGATGAATCAACGCCAACGGAGGAGGCATCTTCCGCCCTCCGTGACGTCTCACTGCACATTGAGTCTGGAAAAAAGGTTCTCATTTGCGGCCGAACTGGAAGGTCTGTTCCCCCCGGCCCATTCACAGCAAAAACTGACGAGAAATAGTGGGAAATCTTCTCTCCTCTCTCTTCTTCACGGAACTCTGACCCCCAGCTCTGGCGCCATTTCAATCGATGGGATCCACATCAACAGCGTCCCGCGTCCAACCCTCCGCAACAGAATCATCGCCCTTCCACAGACGCCCTTTTTTCTTCCCCAGGGTCGCACCGTCCGGGAAAACCTCGAATACCAGGATGAGGACGCTGAGTTTGGTCCGTCCACCGTCGACTTGCCCAGCAACAGTGGCTCGCAAAACGAAACTCTTAAAACCGCGCTCGAGAGCGTAGGAATGTGGACACACTTTGAAACCCAGGGTGGTCTTGACGCAGAGCTGCGCGAGGACGGACTGAGTCACGGCCAGAAACAGCTCTTGAGTCTTGCGAGGGCGGTTGTCAGGGTTAGGACCGCTGGGAAACGCAGAGGGGGGATCGTTCTGCTGGATGAGTTCAATACGGGATTGGACGAAGAGGTGGAGGGCAAGATGTTGCGGGTTGTCATGAGCGAGTTTAAGGACTTCACTGTCATTTGCGTTGCGCACAAGCTCGGGACCCTGGATGGGGTGGATATGGTTGTTGTCATGGGGGAGGGTAAGGTTCTTGAGACTGGGAGGCCCGAGGAGTTAATGGGGAGGGGTCATTTTGGACGGCTGTGGGCCGGGAGTGGAAGGTGATGAACCGTTGAAGCGTTTGGAGACACCATGCTCCATCGAAGCCTCTAGAGTTGCTGAAGCGCCACATCGAGGGTTCTTAGGTGCGTTGTTTCGGTCACAGTATCCCACACAAAAGCTATTAAATGAACAAACAACTGAAGATTAACGGTCAGTTATGAGGACATGAAATTGATCAATGTATTTTACAATTTTCCCGAACATTGTTGTACAACCTCCGGTCGGAGCTACTCACCAGGCTAATTCCCGCTTTGTGTTGCCCAGATAGACGAGCAGCTCAAAGCGCTGCGGCTGCTCCTTGGGTGGGCCAAATTCATACTCCCGATGTAGTATTTAAAGCCTAAACAGCAGACGTGGATAGAAGGAGAAAGCACCAATAAAGAAGATTGCCAGATAGGCCTGAGGCTCTGTAACTGGAGCCGTGGATCTGGGTCTCGAGTTTGGACACGGAACTGGGGAGCTTTTCGATCGGCGGCACTGTTAGCTGGTTTCCTATCTAAAAGGTATTACTCTGCCGGTGGTTGTCTGGTACCCAAGGGGGCTATCCTGTCTTCTTACCTCCGTCCAATAACTCCATCAACGCAACTCGTCCCAGGAGCCAGAGGCTGAGGAACAGCTCGTCCATGGTCACAGAGTCCAAACTGGCTATTCCCAATACAGATGATGGCCCCATCAGGACTACAAGACTGATCCTGACCCGGCCCAACAGGGACAGTGGGAGCGGTAGGCTCAGCAACGACAAATGAAGTCGTCCGCGTCAAGAAAGTTGTAGGAAAAGCCGACGGCGTATCCGTCGAAGTAGCCGAAGGGACAGTCTCAGTCTCAGTCTCAGTCGGTTCACCGGGTTCCCCGGGAATCTCCTCCTGCCCATCAAAAACCGGCAAACCTGCCGCCTTCTCACAACTCCCCTCACTCCCCTCGGTCGGCTGTTCCAGCACTCTCCCAAACTTCCCCGGGTTCGGAATATTCAAAACCCCATTACCGGTCGTACACTCCCCTGCAACATTTGCAACAAACATCTCCGGCAACGCCTCGAAAAACGCCCCATCGTCACTCCCACCTGTGATCGCTACCGGCGCACAATTCATGTAAACCTCCCGGTTCCCAATCTTGTTAAACCACGTCCACGCAAATGTCGCATTCCCGTTCGGTATACCTTTTGGGATAGGCACGTTGAATTGGCGGATGCATTCCACACCGGAATCGTTACCGCAGTGGGGTGAGTCGGCTCGGCCATCTTGGTCTGGTGAAGCGGCGGGGAGGTTACCGGCTGATGAGACGGGACAGCCGCCGATGAGGGTGTAGATTGTGCGCCATTTGGACTTGTCGGCGGACGGAGGGTATTCGTAGGTTAGGGAGAATTGGCATGAGCCGCCGCCGTGTTGGGCGCCGCCGGTGAAGTTGACGAGTTGGGTTGTTCCGGCTGTGATGGAGGTTGTGGATTCGATTGTCGAGAGGCCTTGGCAGGGGAAGGGGTGGGCTGCTCCGAGGGGATCAACTTGGATGAGGGGCGCGGTGTGGTGGTTGTAGGGGGTGGGTGTGTTCATGATCATGTGGGCGGTGGTGAGGCCCAGGCCCGCGAGGAATAGGACGGTGGGAATCATGGTTGCGAGGGCGCGTGTGTTTCTGTGTGTTGTTGGTTTCGGTGTGTCTCTGATGAGAGCTTGATGGTGGACTTGGTTTCATCCTGTGGGTTTCTACCTTTTAATATGAGACGACCTCTGGATGGATGACGCCTGACAATGGACAATGTCTTTGACGCTCAAAGAGAGACTTAAAAACTAAGTTGTGCAACAATTCTACCTTACAGGGGTTGACAACAAAGAATGTGTTCCAAACACAATGGATGTAAACAAAGCCTTCATGCACGCCGCGGCGTATGAACACCCAGTTTGTGACAGACCTGCTGATTCAGGCTTCTGGAATTTCTTCGATGATGTATGAAGTTCTGTTAATTTCTGTGCAGATAGAAACCCCTCCGAACTTTCAGCGTAGTTCTTTGTCATCCGTTGGACACCTTGGCCCCCAGAAAGAGAACAGCACCATTCATCCAGGGTACATTATCGCAAAGGCCGGTTCCCTGTGATCATCCAACACCACAACCCATCCTCTTTGACTCCAAAAACAGCATTTCCCCCAAGTTTCCTGCACACACCACCAAGTGAAGTGACCCAAGACAAGCCACCATGCCTGGAGCAGCCAATCCCTTGATCGGATCCCAGAGAGTCGAATGGGTCGAGCATCTAGCCAAGAGTCTCATCGACCTCAGCGATGATCACCGCGAAGCCTACAACGAGTATCGCGCCGCCATTAAATCAACCCTGCCCCCTGTCATCAGCAAGCTCTGCACACCTCTCGCAACGTCCACAAACCCAGTTGACACCTCTGCCAATACGGCCATGCGAAAAGAACTGGCCGCCACCATCTCGGCAGATTTCGAAGCCCTCTGCGACCAGACCCGGCGCCATTCCATGACCCAAAACTCCCACAATAACAAGGCAAGTTTTGATCCCGCCCACCCGTCAACACCCCCTTGCTAATCAATACTCCCAACTTGAAACAGCTGGGCATCATATCAACCGGCCTCTCCCTCCTCTCCGAAGAACTCACCCGCGACCTCACAATCATTACCTCCACACTCGCCGACACGACCGCCAAAATCACCACCGGCAAATCCATCAACGCCCAACTCGAGCCGACCCTCAGCGCCTGGCTCACAGAGCTCGACACCCTCCACCTCCAGTGGCGATTCCCCCACAGACTCGACACCCCTCAGCTCAACGAAGCAGAGTACACACTCTGCGAAACAAGGGAAAAGACTGCGGATACCCAGCGTCAGCTTTTTGAAGCGCATAGTAGGATTCATCAGCTGCTTGTCACCGAGACGGAAATGCGGAAACACCAATGCGAGATCATTGGGTCTCAGGAGAGTGGAGCAGGTGATGCTGTAGAGGGATGTTCTGGAGGGTATGATTTTGGCGATCGACAGGGAGAGGATCGAGTTTTTGATGATGCCGGCGACGATAAGGTGGATCATATGGTTTCGAGTTGATGAGCTGAACGGGACGAAGAAGGATAGTTTAGTGTGGAAGGTCTTGTTCTTTTATATGGATTTGTTGTCGTTGGTTCCTGTTGTTGATTTGGTGTTTCGGAGCGAGGTTGTGGGTGTTGTCAAGGCAGTGGCTGGGTCGTATGGAGATGCGGAGGTGCCGGATTGGGTTGAGACAAAGATAGGAGAACTAAAGGGGAGGATGGATGGGCAGCGGGATTACCTAGAGGGGGAGAAGGGTGTAGATTCTTGGAGGAGGATGTTACGGACGGAGGAAGAAGAGGGTGGGAAGGGATATAAAGGCCATGTGGAAAGGGATAAAGTGAAGAGTGAGGAGTAGAATGCTATGATAGGCCATATCAGGGATGCTAGCGGCTCAAGGTGTTGACTTCTTCAGTAGTTTGTATCCCTGCGATAGATAGGGTACCGGAGGAGTTTCAAGCCTCGGATGTCAAGTCGCCACTTCATTTTTAAGTTAATCGTGCTTCCAATCCGTTGCCCTAAGGTTTATCATGAACATACGAGTGAACTGTCCAAGCAAATATCTGTAAAGGATCCTAAGGTTGCTTGTGTGCCTTAGCGAAATGGAAAGTTCTGGGATTTGTGACCATGTATTGTGGGCGGCTGGAGTAGAACCAGGGACATCGTTCCCCCCAAAAAATGAGATACGGGTTTTATTCTGACCCCTTTGCATCTAATAGACTATCCATATTTCCCTTCATGCCCCGGCGGACAAAGCCCGTCCATCAGTGTCCTAGACCCGGGGAGTTCCTTCACTCCTGAAGGCGCCTTAATCCTATTGGCGAGGACGAAGAGATAGATTCGGTCCGTATCACCGATACACACTGGTGATGGCCGATCGCGTTGAACCCGCTGTGGATGGTCTCACAAGATAAATGTGTGTCACAATTCACCGCAATTGCCAAGGCAGTCAATCGTGTTGGAAATCTCTGTTCGTTAACATCAACTGTATCCACGCCGGTATATCTCCTCCCTCGAGTTCCAACGGGTGAGATACAGTTCCACTATCCCATAGGTATTCAAATCCTCCCGAGTGACCGTCCAACTTTAGCTTGCTTTCGTTTGGTCCAAAAATTGAACTGTCGGACGAACCGTCTCTCGGCATAATTACTACACAAACGCAGCATCAAGTTCAGCGTAAACACCCTCAACCCGCCGCCACTCCATCTGCTTGCTCCATTTCATCGGCAAGGACACAGTAGGGGCGCCACGATTCCTGGCCCTATCAGACATTCCCAGCCGGTCAATATCCTGGCAGATCAGCTCGTTGTCCGACTTATTGCCAACGCCGCGGTGGGTAACAACTGAATAGCCGTTCCCCCGCCGTGCATCGAGGCATACCAGCCCGTGGCCCAGTGGCGTCTCAGCCTTGACCATGGTAAGCCCGCTGAGGAGCATGGTCCTCGTGCGGACAGGAACATCGATCGAAAATCCATCGGCATCACCCTCTGCCCGGCGCGCAAACACCGAGTTGTACGGCCCGCGCGTCACCAGGATGGAGTCCTTCTCGTCGTGCAACAGCTTGGCCAACACCAGTTGGTCGTGACACCCCGTCAGTGCCGCTAGCTCCGACACGCTCCGGCAACGGGCTGTGCCATGCAGAAAGTCGGCCCAGGCCCAATCGCGCACGCTGATGCTGCGCATGACCAGCACCAGAAAGGCCGCAACTGCCCAAGCGTACAGCGTAATGTTGAACGGGTCCACGGCCTCCAGCTTTCCCTTGAGCGTCAGTCCGATTGCCAGGCCACCACCGACCAACACGGCTGCGGCCGCCATAGTGACTATCACCCGCTGCCGGCACGTCACCACGACGGCGTTCTCCACATATACCCATTCTGACATGCGCTGCATTTGGGACATCAATTCTCCGGCCCACCTCCAAAGAAGGGAACCCAGTCAGGGACCGCAAACCTCCTGGTTCTGGAGTGATCCCCAGACGTGGAGATACTAGCGCCAGCCTCAACGTGAGGTCCAAGCAAAGAGTCGCGCGAAAACAAACGGCGGTTGACGGCATCGGCCAGGGGCAACACCTGGTGCCCGCCGCTGCCACGCTTTGGACGGAACGCGCTCGTGTGTAGCCGCACAAAGACGTTATATGGCACCTCGGGGAAGGGGCGCACCTCGTCCGGCACGTCGGCAGTAAGGTAGAACATATTGAGGAAGGCCTTGAGTGAGTTTGCGACATAGGGCGTCGTGAGGAGAAGGGGCACCATAATGGAGCAGATTTCGGCCATGGTCCGCAGCTTGAGGGATTCCAGGGTTGGCTGTCAGTGGTTGTTTGGGAGGATGGGATCCAGATGTCCATGTAGAGACAGTCTTCGGAGGCGGCGCATGAGACGTCGGCTGGGGCGAGGGCCCCGGTGTTGGGTGAGTTGTCGATGGGAGGCCATTGTGGTCTCGCCCAGCAGAGGGGCCCGGTTGGGGGAGCTGCGCAGCGGACGTTTTGGTATTTGCAGAAGCCGAGGGTGGTGTTCCCTGTTGGGGGGAGGATGGTGCTACAGTCAAGTTGGATGATTGGGCAGGTGGCTTGGGTCTTTGGGGCCCATATTGCGGCGAGGAAGAGGATGATGGGCATGAAGGCCATAGTGAGGTGCGAGAGTGGCATTGGGGCGACGACTGAGGCCCTGAAGGGAAATCATGGGGCTTTTTCTAGCGGTATTGTCCAAGTTGTCTTGGATTGTCAGTGGTCGGGAGAAGTGGGCGCCAGGGCGGCACAATCAGCATTCCCAAATCCCAAATCCAATAGTCCAGACGGCGGGGTTCATGAAGAAGTCGGTACCTAATCCGGGATTCGAGCGACATGTAGTACCACTTTTGCGGGGTTGCGCTCTGCTGGCTTGTGACGGTACGGCGGCGCATCGGCTACCTCCGAGCTTGTTGGTGAGACCAGGTACCATATCAATGTAGAGGGTGTGTAACAGCCTAGCTACGGTGCCTAAGACCCAAAGGCGAAGACCGACGTCAGCCCACACCCCCTGAGAGGCGAAGCCCACTACGATAATCTCAGATACAGTCATGCATGTTACTGGCCCAAGGATCGCTCCTCACAGGAAGACCACCCCCGACCCGACTCCACCGCCCGTCGCAGATAAGACGAAGTGGTATTCTGACCCAAGATACTCGGATATTCTGGACAGGCGCCGGAATGCTGTGAATGAGGTGCTCGAAGACTTTCTGGATGACGGGGGGTTGTTGGTGTGGTGTTGACAACCCCTGAAATGCTGGATTTGAGGGTCCGGATCATGAGTTGCACAACCATCTCGATCGCGTTTCCATGTTCAGAAGACCAAACAGTCACAATCACAAACAAGACTAGTATAACTACCTAGGTGCCGATAGACTGACTCAGTAGAGATGTTGAATCCACACTGTTCAAACCATCACACCCTTCCAAATCCAAACCCAGTTCCAGCTACCTAGGTACCGCGCACTTTTGTCCTACCACGCTGCCCTCCATTGCAAACATGTGCCTCGACATGCAAACTTAGTACGACGCAACCTTGGACGTAATAATAGACGGGTCGTTCCACTCAAACCCAAAATCGGTCTGGAACACGGCAATGTTGGGCAGATCATACTGGTTGAACTCGTCATCCTTTGCGGCGTAGACCTTGATACCAGTGGGCTTGCTGTCCGGGCCACGCGTGACCGTCGCCGAGATGGACGACCCCGCCTTGACGGCGAACTTGTTGCCTTGGTGCAGAGCACCCTCGGTCCAGATGCCCTCGTTGGTCAGATACACCTCGCTGAGGATCTTGGTGTCCTTGGCCGAGTAGTAGACGCGGATCTGGTGTTGCGGCGTTAGCGGGCTGCCATAAGGTGGTGACAAGGGATGGATGTCGTACCTCCCTGCTGCCACTCTGGGGGTTGACCCACGAGATGGCAGCAATTTGGGTGACTTGGCTGTTGACGTAGATGGGCTTGTTCACGGCATCCTTGATGACGACGACCTGGAAGTCCTTGCCCTTGCCCTCGGGTCCGAGGAGGTAAGCGAGCTGAAACTTGTTGTTGACGTAGAAGAGATAGCCCCTGGACTTGCTCTCGACGGCAACAACATCGGAGGGGAGCTGGTAGAAGACGTGTTAGTCACCTAATGATTCCATAATGGTAAGGAGAGGCAGGGAACATACGACGTCACTGTTCACCATTGTGATATGTCTTGGTTCGGCGGCTGACCGGGGTGGGATCGACTTGGTTGGGTTGTTGTGTGAAGGGAAGATCTCGATGGAGAGGGAGTCTCGAGACAAGTTTGCAAGTGCAGTGATGTTTAGTTTCGACCCATGAGCGGGAACGACAGTCAAATTTATACTCGTCCCGCCCTCCAAGGTCGCGTTGAAGGTCATTGCAGCCCCTCCAACCATTGTTGTCACGGTGTGTGTCTGGTGTGAAGCGGATCAGCATGGGATGCAGTGCAAATGCGTCGCTGGCCAGCCTGTCACCTCAAGCTAAGGTAACCTGAGCCAATGGAATTTTGCATGAAGCGCGGCCGGTCCAAGGTAGCCCCGAGTTCCAGCCAAGTGCATGATGATGATGATGATGATGGAATATGAGGTGCTATGGGACTGGTGGACGACGGACGTGGAGGTTTGCAACCTAGCTCCCAACACAGCTAGCACCCATGTGTTCTGGACGGCGCCAACTCCCTGGCGTGGCTGGGAAACAGAAGCTGAACGTACCATCACGTCGAGTTCCCGGGCCACGCGGCCACCGCTGGTCTGCTAGTGAATCGGAATCACACAACTGACGCCATCGAGCCCCTTTGAGTTTCTGATGCAGTAGCAGCCACCAGCTCAGCTAGCCATAGAATGCATACCCGTCAAGAGCAGAGAGTCTTGACCACGCCGGATAAGGGCCTGGTAGGACTGTGGCTTCGGGAAACGCCCTTTTCCAGGGGGTTAAACCAGTCTAAACAGGCTTTATGTAATAAATGGCCTGGTTTGCAGCCAGCCCTCATCGCAAGTTTTCCTTTCCTTCTGCAACTAAATACACCACCAATAACCTGCTGCACCTCCAACTCTTTCACAACCAAAATAAAATGCATCAGATGCCTGAAAAGGGTCGTTGCTGCACACTCCATACCTAACCGTGACCGGGCCTTTTGCCCCTGATCCCGCAAAACAAAAGCGAACCCCCAACGTGGCGCAGGTTCCTCGGCAGGAGCCGGGGTAATGGCGCAAGCCACCCGAGACGGACCGCAATGAACAACGATCATTTCAGCCAATCCACCATGCAGGTGCTCGATCCGAGGTCTAGGCCCGCTTCCGTTCAGCTAGCCACGAGCGCCTCCGTGGGATGTGATCTAAACCACCGCAGGCTTCTCTGAAACACGTGCTCCGGAACCTAGCCTGGACGCAAGCCCGGACCAAACAAACCGCAAGGCTTTTCCTTTCTCAGGAGTCTAGACTGGTGGTCCCCTGAAATTGCATTCCCCGATCGTCAGCTAGCCACCATTCTCAGCCAGCCATGAGAAGGAAAAAAACAGCACGCGAGGTGAGGTGAGGAGGTCTAGAACACAGGAGCCTGCGCCGGCATCTCCACCAAATCCCAGCAGGCTGCTTCTTCAGCGTGGCCGGCTTGAGCCAGCTTGCGTTTGCAAGTGGCGTTTCTGGAAGTGGTCGGCCGCCGCCCGAACCCAACTGTCCCCTGCGATCCTCGCTGTGCTATTGACGACGAAAGCTGAGATTGGGAGGGAATCTAGAACGCCATGCTGATGTTCATCTCTCCACAAGAAAAGTCTGGGGTCGCCATCGGAGATTGGGGCGAGGTTTGGTGGACGGGTGCAAGGGGGAGGGATCTATATAGGGTCAGCGGTCCAGGACTGCCGAACCGCTCAGGCGAGAAATCTCGTACGTCAACAATTCTTCGCATTGAAAGAGCTTGATCACCGCCGCTCCTGTTTCCCCAAGTCTTCGCCATGCACATCTCCCGGCATATTTCTCAGGCAGTTGCCGTCATCGGCCTCGGCGTCCTTGGTGCCGCTGCGCCATCAGGTACGGTTCCGCTCCGTTTGTCGTTCTCGGCCAATGATTGGGTCCTAACTGCCCGGTCGCTGCAGCGGATGCATTGGACCACCCAGCTGTGGTTGCCAGCTGTGGCAGCGGCGTCAGCGAATGCGCGAGACAATTCGAGAAGATCGTAACCGTCTACGAGCACAACGTCACCACAGCACACATCAACTGGGTCACTACGAACGTTGTACGTTGCCCTTCCTCCAGCCCATGAATTGAAGATGTCTGTCTAGTACTTACCAACAGAGGTATCTAGACACTACCAATGACGACCATCACATCAACAGCCGTGACCATCGAGACCAAGATCAACAAGACAGAAACAGACGGTACGTAGCAGCCAGCATCTGACCCCTCCTGCTGCACTTCATCACTAACTCCCGCCCCCCACCCAGCCCTCTGCGAAAAGACATTCATCGTGACCCTACCCGGAACCTCGACAGTAACAGTCCACCTCAACGCCACGCACGTCAACTCCATCATCCCTTCCACTATCACAGTGACCACATCGACCATCACACAGTACGAGACCGAGGTTAGCGTGTGTCTTGTCCAGGGCACCCAATATCCCTTTAGGCCACGCGGCTCGGCAGCCGCTGAGGCAGGGGCATCTCCTGTGCCGGGTGGTGAGGTGGGGGCAAGCCCTGTTCCTGCCGCTCAGCAGTCTGCCAGGCCTCGAGAGGCCTCGAGACAGGAAGCGGCAACGAATGAGAGGAGTGAAGACTCGTTTGCTGGGGATCTGCTTGAAGGTGTGATGGGATTCATTGAAAATGTGATGGGTGAGGACTCAGACTAAGTGATGAGCTTCAAGCTGGAGGTTAAGGAGGACCGGCGGTATTTGTATCTGTATTTGTATTGTATTGCACAGAGTCTGTACGAGCACGGAACTCCCGTTCATGTTGAGGATTTTGCAGCATGAAGAGTGACTCCACGGAAAGAGGCCAACGGCAGCGAGACGCACCTTGGTAACAAATGGCTCGAACCGCTTGCTCTTGTGCTTTCTGATTCTTGGACGTGTTGCGACCCAGCAGTGTCATTCAGATACGACCGCCGACGCGTCATCACCCCCAACGTCACCGAGTTTCGCCTGCTAGAAATCGAGCCAGCAACTACCAGCCCCCAATCGGGTCAGGGTGGTGGGGACCTTACGGCCTCGGACTTGCCTCTCCTCCACACGTCCCCAGCTCCAGCTCGGCGCAAATCTCCATTCGGCTGACACCTTTCCCCTTCGACGGCAGGTCGCCCCCCTTCACCGCCGTTTCGTACCACTGGGGCAGTTCAGATCTCAAGACAACAATCACGTGCAACAGCAGGACCATTGAAGTCGGCCCCAACCTCCACGCGGCCCTCGTCGCCCTCCGCGATCGCCTGGGATGCACGCCACGAGCCCACCCACGGCAGCCCAAGACCTAACGACGAAGGCCGACGTCAGCCGCCACCCCAAAACGGAACGTACTGATTGACCGTGATGTAAACGCCGCTTGGCTGAAGTCGCAAGGACATCAAGTCGTCAATTACAAAACAGGCTCGAGAAGCCACATAGCCAATTGTCAGGGCGGTCGTCAAGACAAGCGTTCCAAACGGCATCCTCATTGTCGGATCCTTATCCAAGGATAGATTCGTCACTCTGTCAACCAGCAAAGACATCCGAGACCAGATACGTGCACACACCCCCTGAGAGACGCTCGCCCACCCGATATGGGATTCAGGATCGGCACCGTCCCCTAGTTCCAGCACTGTCAAGGTGTACCTCGTGGGTACATTTCCCGAACCGCCCCGCACGGCTGCGGCGTGCCACTTCATGCACTCAATGAGGTAGTAGAGACTGATGGTGACCCCAAACACGGCGTGGTAAATGGCGGCCCCTCGCCACACCCACAACTCGGCCGTCGTTGGAAAAGCCAAGTTCCAGCCGAGAAGGAACCAGCCGCTAAAGGCCATCAGCACAAAACCACCCGAGGTCGCGATGACCCACGACAGCTCGATAGGAATCCAGCTGTCCGAGGGAACGCGGTCCCACGGCCTGCTTGTCACGGGACGGGACCCAATGGGAATCCAGAACATCTGGGCCAGGCGTGTGTAGTAGAACCAGTGGGCTTCCAGCAGGAAACGGGGCCCGTTGAGGAAGTCGAGCGGAGTGCGATACCATTCTTCCAGCACGAGGTCGGGATGGGTCTAGATGCACAGAACATATATGTGAGTGTATGGCTTGGTGATTGAGAGGGATCGGAATTACATTGTTCTTTGCCCAGGCTCGGATCTGGCTGACGGCCTCGTTGCCCTTAGTTGTGACGGTTTCGGGGCGTGTGATGGACGGCTTCCGTATCCAGCAGACCTGCGTCGCCAACATGACAAAGACGTACGACAGCGTGGTCAGCTCGAGGGCAGACATGGGCAGCCCGTTTCTCAGCCGCTGGATCTCAATGACCGAGAACCAAACGGCCTGCCAGGCGGCAATGATGCGCGACAGCGTGTCGCTGGCGCTTCGTTCGCCAATGTTCATGTTGTCCATGTCCGGGAAATCCAGGTGTCCGTGCTTGACCAGCCAGTGAAGCTGCTCCGCGTTGATGGGAAAGCCGTCGGGAAAGTCGGGGCTAGCGAGAAACATGCCGCCCATGTCGGCGAAGAAGGCGTGCCGAAGCGTCCACTTTCTGCCACTGCAAGCGCCGCTGGTCTCAGCACCGAACTTGCGCACGCTGCGTCGCGCGCTAGAGAGCTGGCCGAGCGCAATGCTGAACATGAGGTCGGGCCCCAAGAGGCCAATGACAGCGAGATGCACCTTGTCGACAAACGGCTCGAACCACTTGCTCTTGTGCTTGCCGATGTTTGGATGTGTCGCGACCCAGCAGCAGAGCGTGGTTGTTATGACGCAGGCCCACAATATGTCCAGCGTTCCCCGGTCGTTGCCAGACGAAACCCACCCCGTGCGGAACTCGCCATCATGCGACGTCGAGCTGTCCGGCGGCGTGGCCTCATCCATCAGGGCCAACCAAGATACGATGGTGGAGGTAAACGAGCGATTTTGGAGTTGGTAGCGACAGAGGTGGAAGGAGCAAGGGAAAGATGGTAGAGGATCTGTCACGGCAGCCACATTTTTGTCAATCCACGAGACAGCCGACGGTTGGCGAGCCCCATGCTCAAACTGCAAAGCGCGTCATGCCGTTTTTCTTTGACCCTTGCTTCAGATTCTGTATGGATCTTGTGCTTGTGTCAAGGGTGGGCGGTTATTTGCTTGGCGACCTTGTCGATTTTAGGTCATGGTCCACCACCATCAGGTAAACACCATCAATTCTATTACATTGCCAGATGCAGTAAGCACTATGTATCACTCTTTACCTGACAGGGAGCCGCAAATGTGTGCATCAGGAAGTTGTGCGATTCTGCATAGACTCTCTTTCAAGCATCTTTGAACCTCAGGCTCGCCAATGAAATGCTGAAACCACACACATCAATGTCTGGTTGATACGCTACGCAACGGTTAATGAAGAAGTAATGCGGGCAGCATTTTGGGAAGCTGCACTACTTTTGCGAATGCAAAAGTATTTAGCTCTTTCGATTCGACATCAATGACCACTCCGCGAGGGCGCCCATATGCTGCCTTGCGAACACCACTTCAGAATGAGTCCGGTGTCCAGTCAGTCAAATTGAGAGGGATGGTTCCAGTAGTTATTCGTGCGACGAATGTTTTATCTAGCTGACGACTGACAGGTCAAATAATGGGAGGTGAGTCATGCGGGGAGCAGTCGGCTAAACGACCCGTCATATCATATCATTGCTCCTTCCCTCCTAAAGACTCTGGAGGGTCTTTCCGTCAAGTCAGCTTCAACAAAAGACTGTCGAAATGGCAGCACCGGCCCAGAGCGGAACTCCACCTCACCACCCTATCCATGGCGTCTCCCTCTCGACAGCGCACATCGAGAAAATTGCAGCGATCGCCGCAGTCTCGAATCCATTCAGCAACTCGAGTCCGGAAACTCGTTCAACAACCGCATCTACTTTGTGACTGTCAACAGCGGCGAGCAATACGTCCTCAAAGTAAACGGCCGCTTCTTCGGTGCCGAAAAGATCCAGAACGAGGTTTGCTGCCTGAACGTTCTGCAACGATGGTGCCCGTATATTCCATCTCCTAGAGTGGTCGCTTGGTCCGAAGATGGTCTTACGGTTGCAACACACAAGGAAGAGCCTATCTGCATCGACGATAATACAGCACCAGCCAGTCCTGGGTGGATCCTCATGACCCGCGTCCCAGGTGACCCGGTATCCAGCCTCACACTCAGCTCCCAAGACATGGCGTCCATCGGTATGCAGCTCGCGAACCTGATTGCCACTTGGCGGTCGGACATTCCCACTATGCCTTATTGCGGCAATCTCGTCTTCCGCTCTGGCGCAGCAGATATCGATCTTGCTATTCACAGCAACTACGACAGGGTTTCCATCCGGGGCCTAGTCGACGGAGACATTCGACTTGCAGACCCGATTTCTACGTCCCTCCAGCTGCAGGAGGTCAGACTCAGAGCCAAACTCGCCGATCTGGAGACCAACGAGACATACGCGCCAAACCGCCTAGTCGGTCCCCTGGTTATGAAGTTCATGCGGGAGACGCTCCCTCGTCTGTTCCGCGAGACTACACTATCAGATCCCAGATTCGTTTTCACGAGCTACGACCTGGCGCCTCGGAACGTGCTTATAACACGACTCTCGGACAATGAACCACCAAAGATCACTGGCATTGTTGACTTTGAGTTTGCTGGCTTTTTTCCCGCAGTGGAAGAGTTTGTCAACGACTTTGTGAATAACGGCGGGGATTGGCCTGGCCCGATATATACCTCGTACCTTGACAGGCTCCAGGAGCTTGGTGTTGGGACGCCGCGGAAAGGGATCGAGCAGTCTGTTTGGAAGCGGGAGCATCTTCTCGGACGGCTGTTGGATGACATCGCTCCTTGGTGGCTGCCGGGGCCTTTTGACGGGGATGAGTTGGCAGACAAGCTGGCGGAATGCCGTGGTGTCGTGGAGTCAACGATACGGGAGCTGGAGGCCATGGCTAGCAGTCCATGAGCCTCTTGGGGTATAAAGCGAGTTCCAATACAGATCTCTTGAGCAAACCGCTCAAATATTGACTGTGGCTACCTACTTACCTAGTTATTCCTTGCCATTCCAGCTTTACATGACGTCTTGCTTGGCAAGTACGCGCGCCCTAACTTCTCAATCCAAGATGAATACCAACCCAGGCTTACCAGCGGCAACCCTATGTCTCGATAGTCCTCGGCTGCTCATCGACCCACACCGCCCTCCCGTCAGCACCAATCTCAGCAAACAAATATGCCTCCACCATAACCCGCGTCCCATCTTGCTTCGTGGTCGCAACAAGCGTGTGCTTCTCGGCGAAGAGATTGCCGTCGCGGAGAAAACAGTGCGATGTGAGCTCCACGTTTGCAGCGATGCTTCGGATTTGCTTGGCATACTCCAAGAAGGCTGGATAGTCGTACGTCTTGCCGTCGATCTTGAAGGAGGTACTCTTTGTGTAAAGCTTCAGAAATGTGGCCTCAACTTCGTCATCTGGTCCGTTGAAAGCTTGGAGGATGGTGGCTGTCCAGGCCTCCTTGCTGGAGTAAGGATTCATGTCGGACATCTCGCTTGGCGAATAAGGAGTTGCAGAATGTAGAATCGTGGCGACTCGGATCATTGGTAGTTACAGGACACTTCTGAAGTGTTGTTGGCGTGTTGCGGGCCCCTGAATTTATGTTCAAAATCTCAGTCAAGCATTGAGACCAGTCCAAATAGCTTCTTGGCGTGCTGCACAAGTTCCAAGTTCCCGGAAACGGGACACGAAACTTTGTCGTAAGCCTTACCGCGAGAAATGTGACGAGGAGCCCCGCGTGCGTAACGTGGCGTGTGAAGCGGGCCAAAAACTCTCCGAGCATGATGCAAGGATGACCTGTAACGAACAGTCCTAACTGGAGAAAACATAGGACAGTTTGGAGTCATTTTGCTCAAATACAGTTTGGTACAAGCCGTCACCTGAAGAAATAAGATATACAAAACAAATCATAGCGCTTGCTTCCTTCTCAACCAGCGTGCTCCTGCTTTGAACATCCCATCATCAAAATTGCTCGAGGCTTTGAAATTGGGATTGCGTTCCAGGTGACGTCTAGGGCGTATAGTTACTCCTATCAACAGAGAAACGCGTCTGTTTACTACTAGTATTATGCGACAAATTGGGGATTAACCCTAGCGCGCTGTCGGCAGCAAGTATCGAGCGAGGCAATGCTTGGCAAAAAAAAAACAAAAGCCGCAATGCCGGCAAGGCTCTGGAGAAAGCCAATCAGAGCGTGCCGCGTCTGCTGCCTGCTGCCTGCTTCCCCTTCATGAACCCCTCACCAGTAGCTACGGCCAACTCCTAGCAACTTCGAATTTCCAACCTCTAGCACGATCAGACCAACGCAAATGGCGTCTCTGCATGTCGCCGGTATGCAGAGAGCAGAGAGAGCTGACCGAATCCCCGACGCAACATGGGAGGAGAACAAAGTGGCCATCGAAAGCCTATACCGGCAGATGCGACTCGAAGACTTGATCAAACACATGGAGGACGAATATGGCTTCAAGGCAACGTCAGTCAAAAACCACGCGCTCAGAGTTCAGCTGACCAAGAGCCACAGTGAACAACAATACAAGATCCAATTCAACAAGTGGGGTTTGCGCAAGAACAAGAGGCGAAATGACCAACGAAGTCCCAGTCCTGAGGGTAAGAACGCGTGCCAGATCTCGGCCAACTCCCTTCAGCTTAGGAACATAGGTAGGCTAATAAAAAGCGCGTAGACTTAAAAAGACGGCCCGCTCCGCCTCCGCCGGCTGCCCCGGTGGTTGAAGCACTGATGGTCGGAGCACCGCTGGCTCATGCCTCGGCACAGCCCGGGGTCGCAATGATGCCGGTCGCCGCCCCGACTATGGCGACAGGAATGATGTCATCGAATGGTATCACCCAGGGCGCTACTCTGGGCCCGCAAGCTTGGCCCTGGCAGCAAGGCACCGGTTACGCGTATGGCGTTGGAACGACCCGTTCCTACCCATACTTCGGAGTTGATCCTTCGCTGATGCCCATGGCCGAGTCCAACACCATGTTAGGGGCAACCATGTTCGGGGCAGAGCTGCAGACCGGGTCTGGATTTTCTACACAAGGAGGGGTAAGTCTCAGACGATGCAACGACGGATGAGTACCTAGCAAGGCTAAACTAACAACGACTCCTGGAAGCAGTTCATGCATAGCCAAGGGCAGATGTATGCCACCAATGTCCAGCCAGTGCGTCAGAACGCAATCGCACAGGCAAACCTCCAGATCAGTCAGTACAATCTCGCCAATGACAGGTCCATAGCCATGCAAAACCCGAATTCTAGCAACAACACGACGAGCCGGCCCCTTTCCCCGCCTATTCATAACGCTATACGATCCGGGTCTCTGAGGGGCGTAAAAATGCTTCTGAATGCCGATCATGAGTGTGTCCATTCTCTCTGTAAGAATGGCTTCACCACGGTTCATTGGGCGGCTGAAGGAGGACACCTCGACATTCTCAAGCTCTTGATTCAATGCAGAGCTGACCCCAGCATCCCAAACAACAAAGGGATTTACCCCTTGGGTGTGGCAGCCCTAAATGGCCACCTCAAAGTTGTCGAGCTACTGCTTCAGAACGGTGTTGAACCAGACTCGGCGGGTGAATACGGCTGCACACCACTGTGGTGTGCTTCACAAAACGGACACGAGGACGTCGTCAATTTTCTCTTAGACCATAAGGGGTCTAAAGGAGGGGTCAATGTTGAGGCAGAGTGGAGAGAGCGTGAGCGTCGTGCAATACACCAGGCAGCCAACAACGGCCACACGGGCATTGTCAGGGCTCTTCTATCCAAAGGGGCTGAGGTCGATCCGTGGGATGTTGATGGGGCGACTCCACTCTGGAACGCAGCACAAAAAGGGCATAGTGAGGTGGTTCGAATGCTCCTTGAGGCCGGCGCAGATGCCAATGTCGCCCTTCATGACAGTGGCTACAAGGTTATCCACGCAGCTGCCCAGAGCGGAAACATCGAGGTGGTGCGAGCACTATTGGAGCGTGGGGTTGACTCTAAGCCTGAAGAAGAGCCGGGGGATGATGCCGACGGGTCGCCCTTCTTGCTAGCATGCGGTGCCAAAGGAGACCCCATTGAGTTGGTCAACCTGTTGGTCAGCAAGGGCGTAAACCTCAGTCAGGCTGCGCGGCTAGGCGGTTGGGGTGCACTCCATTTTGCTGCCTCTGCCGGCAACCTCAGCATTGGCAGGCTACTGCTGGACAAGAACCTGTACCTGGAAGTTAAGGACAACATGGGGTGGACACCCATCATTCTCGCGGCGTGCCAAGGGCACACTTCCTTTGTCGATCTCCTGCTTGACCGCCACGCCGACTTGAACTGTCAGACAGCAAAAGAAGGTGCCACGGCTTTGTATGTTGCCGCTCAAAGCGGGCATGTTGGTTTGGTGAAGCGTCTGCTCGAAGCTAAAGCCAAGCAGTTGCCAACCAATACTGGATATCATCCTCTTCACATAGCTGCGCAAAACGGGCATCTAGGGTGTGTTAAGTTGCTGCTTGATGATTCACCTCAAGAAGTGAATCTGGCTACTGAGGATGGTCGGACACCTCTTTCACTTGCTGCGGTGAAGTGTGACCAGCCTGGGAAGCTTGCGGTGATGAAGTACTTGTTAAGTCGAGGCGCGAAAGCCAATGCCTAGAATAAAGGGGTACCTGGTAGATACCTTAGGTGGGTACCTAGATATCCAGAGACTCGCTGGATGGAGACAGGTACCAGTCTGCTATTTCCTGTCTGACCTTCAATGCCTTGTCCGATCTAGACCTGCGCGTTTTCATATCCCTGCGAGGGTCCCATCTCTGCAATGCTTTCAACCACACGCAAAAATTGCCCGGACCTGAACTACTTGCAATCTTTTCATTATGGTGAAATAGACCTAATTGGGCTATAATGCCGAACAGGCAGAACCTTTTCCTCGTCTCGAACCCTGGCCCAAGCCGCCTGTGCCAACATAGAGCTGCTACAGGCATCAGCAACTAACAACAAAAGTAATTTAGATGGCATACCTCACCCCATTGACGGGCGGTGGTGTTCTAGTTTGTACCGGCCATGTGGAAGAGGGCCTGACCTCAGACCCGCGCTGGGGAAGGAGAGTCCTTCGTGAAGTATAAACCATGAATATCTGTACTAGGGTGCCTATCAGGGAACCAGCAGCCAGGAGCACTGAAAACACCCCAAAGGTTATCTCGTAGGGCTTTTCCGTGTCGCTGTAGGGGGCACGAAGAGGATGACCCGCCGTTTCAGTAGAGCAGGTGGTGTCTCGACCATCCAGGGTTGTGATTCGAGCAAGAAGTGTTGGAGCCATGATAGTTCAAGGGGGGAAAGGGGTTGGTTGGCAAGGGCAAGTGGAAGGTGAGAGCGTGCGGTGTTTGGAGGAAGAGAGGATGCATCGCGATCAACCGACTTGGATCGACGGCGGACTTTGCTCATTTTATTTTGATCTTAAAAACACACAACCTGCGGCCCTGCCCACCTTGGTGAGACTCGTCAACCATCATAGCGCAGTTGCTACACCTGGCCCAGACTGAAAAAGAGAAAGTTTTAAAAGGTTTGGGCGTCGGGACAGCATTACGGTCGAAGTTTGTTGGTTTGGCGCTACGGAAAGCAGCTCGACTCTCCGACGCCGAAGTCCCAGAAGAAAAAAACCGTTGTTGAAATATTTCACGGTCAGAAACGGCTTGGATCCCAGGACCGATTCGCACAGGAGGACTGCGGGAAAGTTTTTTCAACTGTGTCTCTGTGAACTCTGTGCAAGCAGTGAGCAAGTGATACTTGGACCTGGACACGACGCGAATAGGGGCAGTGGAACTTTTTTTTGGCCGTAAAACGTTTTTGGACCATGAAGCTTTCTGGACAGACAGGTTGAACTTTCTGACTGCCAAGAAAAACGTTTTACGCGAAAGTTTGTCGGGACAGATTTTTGTTGGTTGCACAGCACCGGCCCCTGCAAGTTAGATGCATTGATTCCGGTGATTCTGGGTGTCTAAAGCTCAAACAGAGACAAATGAAACAAAGAGTTTTGAACTTTGATGGAACTGTGCGAAAACGGGGAGCGTCTGCCATCGACAATGGAATCTGGCGCTGCAGTCGCTCGACTCGCTCGCTCACCAGCTGTCGCCAAGCCCAGCCCCTGCAACATCGACCCCATCATGCACAGCCACACGGATCGTTGGCCCGCAATTCCACCCCAACCCGGCCAAGATTTCGCGTTGCTACCCCACTTCACGTGTTGAGAGTGGCATTCTTCGAGTTCAACACCAATATTCCAAGCTTCTGCCCTTTTCGCTGTCACGACATCCTCAACCGCCAGTACCGTTTGCCCCCCCGGCCTACCCTCATCATACGCTTTGCTATCAATAATATTTGCTCTACCACCGTCGAGCTCGTCAATCAAACCACCCAGACGCATTCGAACACCCCACAACCCCTTAAAAACCCAAAATGGACAACGACCAATTCGGCGGGCGAACCGACGATGACCTCTTCGCCGACGACTTCGAGCCCCTCCCCGAAGACTACCCCGAACCAGCGCCCGCACCCGCACCCGCACCCGCACCCGCGCCCGCGCCCGCGCCGGCACAGCCACAACACGAAACCCCTCCTCAGCCCACCACCGAGCCCTCACCCTCCACCTCCCCTCCGCGTCCCGCAGCGGCGCCAGCACCAGCGCCAACACCGGTAGTAGCCCCCCCATCCCTCGCCCAATCCCGGCACAACCCCAACCCGGCTCCGAAACCGCCAACGGCACCCAAAGCCGCTCAGAAATATCCATCCGCCAACAACACAGCCTCCGCCGTCTCCGAAGCCCGTCTCTCGTCCGGCGCGAACCCCCGCACCAAGCCAACAGAGGAGGAGCTCGCAGCTAAGATGGCTAAGATCCGAATTATTAATGAGGAACGGACGCGTTCGTTTGAAAAGGCGCAGCGCGACGAGAGCGCGCACGCCGAGGCGCTGGCCAAATCCAAGGAGGAGACGCGTAAGAGACGGGCCGAGGAGGCGGCGAAACGCAAGGTGGCCGAGGAGGATAAGAAGCGGTTGGATGATGAGCGGGCGAAGAACAGGGAGCGCAAGTTGAATGCGATGGGCCAGAAGGAGGGGGGGTGGGATGAGGGGAAGGAGGAGCGGTTTGCGGCGGAGGATAGGCGGTCTTTTAGAGGAATACATGGGGGTGTCAGGGGGTCGGCTACGAGGGGTGGTGGGCTTGGAGGGAGTCGGTTCGCGGATAGGGAAGACGGTGGGGATGAGGGGTATGGTGGGTATGGTGGACGAGGGAGGGGCAGAGGGCGCGGGGGACGCGGTGGGAGAGGGGGACGGACGCTGTTTGATGCGGATGGGGATGAGAGGCGCGAGAGGGAGAAGTATAATCGCGGGGAGAACGAGAATAGGCCGGCTAGGGGAGGCAGAGAGAGGGACCAGAGGGCTCCGGCTATCAAGGCTGAGGATGAGTTTCCTGCGTTGCCGTCTGCTAAGAAGCCGGCTGCTGCTGCGGTGGTGCCGCCAAAGGTTGCGCCGATTTCGCTGGACGAGTTTCCCCTGTCGCCTGGGGTGGGCAAGTGGGACGAGGAGGTCGCCGCGATGGATGGGAAATCGTCTTAGAAGCACGCCCTTCTATCAGAACGTATATTCTCGACCCAAGGATAATGTCACGCAAACATAGCATGACGAGAAAACATTGCCACTATCCAGACTACAAGCTGCAAATTCGATACCCATGAATCCGGTCACCCCAACGCCTTGCGATGCAGCCTTTTCCTAAAAAGCGAACCATAACCCCACGATGAAATGCCACCCATCATACATATCTCCTTGTACCCAGCGATCAACATAAGAGTCACATCACTTCAAGCCCCAATCCCATAATTCGATTCCGTGACATGCCTAGGAATCGCCCGGGCCCTAATGTGAGGGGAAAGATCGTAGGAACCCGTGAGACAGACATCATCTTCGAAAGAGCCGTCATGGTAGTCGTTGTCCGACTCCGCCGTGTCCTGGGAATCGCGAGGGCTGATGGCATCGTGATCTTCTTGACTGGATGGTTCCTAGCGATCAGCTCCGTGGTTGCCACGGACGCCGCGACCATCATAGTAGTCGCCAAAGCGGCTTGGACCCTGGTCTTGGGAGTAGTCCTACCAACCCCCTCTGCGACCACCACGGCCGCCGTAGCCACCACCACCACGTCTCGGGCCGCGGGGTCCCTTGCCCCAGCCACCGTCACCGTAGCCGCCACCAGGACCGGTCGGGGCACCGCCCATGTCGTCATCACCGCCGCCCATCTGCATGGGTCTCGAGCGACCTTTCATCTCCTTAGGGAAAGCGTCGTAAGTCTTGCGCATCTGAGCATAGCCGAGGTGCATCTTGCCGAAAAAGTGGTCGGCCAGACGGCGGTCGTTGTCTAGCCTGCTGAGATAGGCACCGCAAACGTCGCAGACCTGGAGCTTCTGGTGGCCGGAGGGACCGCTGGTATCCGAGAGAGCCTTGAGCTCGCGCTCGCGCTCCGCCTTGGCTGCCTGGGCGACCTTGACCTTGTAGAATTCGTCGTAGGCCTTGCAGACCTCGCCTTGCTGAGCTAGAACTTCAACTTCCATGGTACCGCAGGCAATGGTGGCGCCAAGGTCCGATATCTGCTTGAGAAGGACATTGGTCTGGCGAATCTCGTCGGGCGTCTTCTCGAGGCGACGCTGAGCAGCATCGATGCGGCGGTTGCATTCGTCAATGTACTTTTGGAGGTCGCGCATGTAGTCCTGTTGGGTTGGAGGTTAGCCGCATGTCTCTAGAGAGCTGAAAGCTCTGGGGGTCAAAGAAAAGCATGAAAGGCAGATACTCACATAGTCAAAGCCCATCTGGCGGCGTCTCTCCTCGGGAAGGGCCTCGTACTCGGCCTTCAAGGCTTCCGAATGAACTCGCGCGCAGGGACCAAGGTCTTGCTTCGTGTTCGTGAACAGATCGTGGGGACAGGTTCCGACGAGATAGGAGCGGCACACCTTCGGGTCGTGCATATTGAGTTGAGCTGCGCGCGACGAGATGCCGCCGCCCATGAGCTGCTCTTTGCGACGAGTTAGCCATGCCACCAGTGCAACAATCTTCCCAACGAGCTGCACTGCAGTAGTCGAGAAGCGAAGCAAGAACTTTGGAATCATCCAGTTTCCCATTACCGCACGCGGGCGAGCTTCACCTGGGTCCTAGCGCTCCAAGTCGCTGTCCATTGTGGTGGGTGTGACTTGTGAAGAAGAGAGGGGAAGTTACCAAGCAGCTTTCTCTGTTCTGCAGCCATCTTTGTGCAATTGCGCGGGACGCGGCTGGTGCTGTAAAGTGCGCGGCTCGCTGATGCGGAGAAGGGCGGCTTGTTGTCGCTGTGCCGAGATCGACTTGGTGTTTTACGATGGTGCCGGTGGAATCGCGGCTGCCGTTGCCTCGAAATTTCGCGGCTTGGTGTTTTCGCAAAGTCAGACCCAGCCGCGCTGCGAGGCTGAGAAGGATGTTGCCCCAGCTCCTGCGCTGCCCAATCGATAAGCTTGGGGAAGTGGGGCAGTGGCACCTGTGGCCGTTGATCCCTGCTGACAGCGTCAGGGGATTCAAGTGCCAAGCAAGCGTTGTGCCAAAAAAAAACACGACACCCTCAAAAACTTGAAAAGGCACTTGTTTATCAAAAGGGAATAGACATCTTTCTGGAGGCATTAAAAATAATCCACATGTATTTAACTATTTTTCGTGTTGAGGATATTAGAATATGTCTATCTAGAAATTTGTTGTGACTTGAAACGGTTTGATGCTGTGTTAGAAACTCGGCGTATGGCCTTTTCTGTACAGTCTGGACTGCGCCAGGGTTGGCTGCTTGGCCCAGCCCTGGACCACCAGAATCCGAGAGCCACGATTGCAAATGTGCTGAACAGGTCACCAACTTGGATTCAACGTCCCCGACGCGGTTGATCGCATTGTCCTGTCCGATGGACAGACTGCGGTAACGGAAAATGCGTCAATTTCTTTCCTTGCTGCTGCTTTCCATTTTCGTCTGCGTTTTCGCGTCCGACTACCATGAACAGCTAGTCCTCCGACCACTCCCTCTCTCGACGCTGCTCGCCAGCTTCAACTTCCGATCCAACATTACCTTTTCCGAGTTCGAGGCGCACAACTACCGCCTGTTCCCGCGCTCACTTGCGCAGATTCTCCAACATGCGGGCACGCGAGAGCTACATCTGAGGTTCAGCTTGGGGAGATGGGATGCACAGAGTTGGGGCGCGAGACCGTGGGACGGGGCGCGGGAGGGCGGGACTGGCGTTGAATTGTGGGCATGGCTTGAGGCTGAGACAGATGAAGAGTACGGACATCCTTGGATATTGCCGTTACTATCGCTAACTTGGGGGATCAGGGCCGATCGAAAATGGACGACACTGACGAACGCGCTGTCGGGCCTGTTCTGCGCGTCGCTGAACTTCATCGACGGAACCCGGACGACTCGACCGGTTATGTCCTTCCAACCCGAGGGCAACCACCCGAACCTGACGAACGAGAATACACATTTGCTATATGGAGTGCTACCGCACGAAGTGGTATGCACGGAGAACCTCACGCCCTTTTTGAAGATGCTGCCATGCAAGGGGAAGGCCGGCATCGCGACTCTCCTCGATGGCCACAAGCTCTTTGACGCGTCCTGGCAAAGCATGGCGATTGACGTTCGGCCCATTTGCCCCAACGGAGGCGAATGCGTGTTGCAAATCGAGCAATCCATCGACATGGTTCTCGACGTCGAGCGGTCCAAGCGACCTAGGGGTAAGGCTCCATGACGTCCATGGCGTGACCTCTAGGCGCAGTGCTAATAGAAACAGATAACCCGATCCCGAGACCCCCGCCCGGCCACGAACTCAAATGCGACCCTTCGAAATGGTACAACTCGGGCGACACATGCCTCCCGACAGACTTCAAGGCCAACCAAGATTGGCTCCTGTCACAAGTCTTTGGCAAGCTGATGAAGGGCACCTGCCCCCTGACCGACTCCAACGTCCCGGCTGTCTGCTTAGAAGTTCCCGAGTCCCGACACGTCTATACAAGCCAAGGCGCTCACGAGAAGAAGCTCGCTGGCGGGAAGAGGCGCTGCTTTGAGATGTCCCCCGACATCGATTTCGAACTGGTCCTTCCGCGCCCCGAAGACAATGAGCAGTCCACCGGGACGGTGGTTGACAGTATCTTGCTCAAGCCCGAAACACCGCTGCTGTACGCCGAGCGCAGCTTCACAGGGCACGGCCAGGAGCGAGGAGGCGTTCAGACCATCCTGCGCAACCCCAGCCCGGACACGGAAGTCGAGTTCGTCTACATGGAGACACTTCCCTGGTTCATGCGTATCTACACGCATACGATTCAGGCCCGGATTGAAGGGCAAACCGGCAAGCAAGACTCGCTGATCAAGGAGGTGTACTACCGTCCCGCCGTGGATCGCGCACGTCCAACCCAACTCGAGCTGCGAATGCGCGTCCCAGCCGATTCGACGGTGTTTCTCACCTATGACTTCGAGAAGTCGATTCTTCGCTACACCGAGTACCCACCTGACGCCAACAGAGGGTTCGATGTTGCGGCAGCTGTTATCACCATCCTCAATCCCGACCAGAGCGGGTCGAGATTTGCCGCATACACCCTGCGTACGACATCACTGCTGTGCAGTCTGCCAACACCAGATTTCAGCATGCCGTATAACGTAATCATCTTCACTTCAACAGCCATCGCCCTAGCGTTTGGTGGCATGTTCAACATCCTAGTGAGGAGGTTCGTGGCGGCTGACGAGGGGTCGGAAACGAGCCTTGCAAGTCTCAAGAACCGACTCAAGGCCAAGTTGGGAAGCGTTTTGGATAAGTTTAAGGGAAAGGGCGAGGCGCCCAAGGCAGCGGATGAGAAGACGGGATGATTTCAAAGCATATGGAGCGTGTCATTGTGGGAAGGGTCAGCGTGTATTATAATGGCATGGGTAGGGAATGATATCCATTTTTTCGATCACAGTGTGCAGCCGTTTGGGAGCCCCCCGGTTCCTCGTGTGCCATGCCACCGCTGCATGACGCAATCCATCTCCACAGATGTGTCGTCTACAAGGTTTGATATCGGCATTTTCATGATGGAGAGCAAGTTAGCAGATTGTAAACACCGCTTGCTAGGGGGTAGATTAACACGAATATCGACAAAACCAAAATAATACCCAGTACGTTTGGTTCATCACTCAGGCCTTTGTATTAGCCGATTATTTTTCTTAATGTGGGAGGACTCTGAGATTGACATCCAACAGATCACAACCATGATAAAGTAGTACTAGATACTTCGGTAAATCTCGCAAAGCCCATGTGGTACCTCAAGGAGGTTTCGAAGGGCGCGTGGTCGTGGGTGTAAGCCTCATGTTATATTTCTAGCATCTAGGGGGGGAATGACTGGAGATGATCGATATCCTCCCTTGTCTAGATGTAGAGAAACAGCTTTCAACACGATGACGAACTTTGATTCTACTTGGGAGCTTCCTCGGAATCTCCTTTCGACAGACCGCTGAGGTCAACGCACGGCGACACCGGAGCCTCCTAACTGACGACAAGTCCCTGGTCGCTAAGTTCACACCGCCCAGTACATAAATATAACAATGAAGTTAATGATATTTTCCCAGAAACCTAGGTTAAACAGAACCGCAAGTCTAGAATCGAATTTTGGGCTTCAACCTTCCGCCCCTTTTACGCAGACCCAAACTTTGCCAGGTACTCCTCGTGCAGCTTCTTATGCTTTTCCCATTCCTTCTTGAGCTTCTTTGCTTGGCTCTTGGGCACCTCATTCCCGTCAGCGAGCTTGGTTGGTACTCCGTCGGCGTCAAATTCTTGGTATTTGGCATCATCCTTGAACAGATTTTGGGGAGGCACCTTGGCCTTGGCCCACTTCTCTGCCTCGGCCTTCTCCTTTGCTTTCCGTGCTGTTTGATTGTCAATCATTTTCATGAAACGGAAGTGTATGGTTACGTACCCTCTTCTTTTTGCCTTGCCTTCTCGGCCAACAGAGCGGCCTTCTCCTCGCGCGCGGCAATGAGTTTTGCCGCTGGTACGAACTTGATCAGACTCGGCTTGTCAACCTGATCATCAAGTTGTACACCGAGATCGGTGAGGTCGTAGTCGCGGATACGGTCGCTGAGCGCAAGAACCGCCTGCTTAGTCTTCGGCTCTAGCGTGACAGTCGAGACCAAGGAGCGAAGTTCGTCACGAAGACGAGAGGTTGCGCGGAGGTAGGGCAGAGCCAACTTCTCAACATCCCGCTCGCCAGCCTTCTCGAGCTCAGAGAACTCCGCCTCGGGAATTTGCTGCGCAAGCAGGGACTGGATAGGGGACTCGGTGAGGCCAAGGTCTTGAACCTCCTTCTTGACTGCGGAGTAAACCGCCGCATACGGCTTGATGGCTGTCTGGGGGTCGACGTTTGCCTCCGCACCAGCTGAAGCCCAGCCGAGGCCGTCGTATGGTGCTTGGGCGCCGGCATCAAGACCAAAGATACCCACGATCTTGGTGACCCAGCGAGCAATGGCCTCGACAACCTGGAGGTTGGTCTCAACTGATCGGTCGTTCATGTAGACGTTGGCGTCGCGAACAAGTCTGACGATAACCTGCATGGCACTGGGGGTATCAAAAGAGTTGGAAAGCGCCGCGTTCAGGTCCTTCTTCGCCTGTTCGAGTTCGTCTAGCAGACCCTTGGCAGGGCCCTCGGTCAAAGACAGGTCCTTGATGCCATCGACAGGATTCCCGCTTTCTGACAGCTTCGCCTTGATATTGGTAAAGAAGTTGTCCACCGTTGTCTCCCAGCTGTCAGCCTGTTTCCTCATGTCGGGTGAGATCTCGACACCGTCGTTCCACCGGCCCATTAGGAAAACGATTCGCATGTTGCGAGCTGTGTATGTTGTTGCCAAAGCGTCTTGGATGGTCTGAAAGTTCTTCAAACTCTTGGACATTTTGCTACCAGAGATCGAAAGGTGGCCCATGTGAAGGAAGTAGTTGACCCAGGTGTGCTCGCCCTTGTCGCACTGGTGAAAGAAAGCCTCGCTCTGTGCCAGCTCGTTGTCATGGTGGGGGAATGCAAGATCGATACCGCCGGAGTGGACATCCATCTGCTCGCCAAGCTTGTCAGAGGCCATGACAGAGCACTCAATGTGCCAGCCAGGGCGGCCTGCACCCCAAGGGCTGGGCCAGTAGGGCTCACCCGGCTTGGACTTCTTCCAGAGCGCAAAGTCACCAGATCGCTTCTTGCCGCCGGCATCCTTGGACAGAGAGCCTTCTCCCTCTTCCTGCAACGCCTTGTCATTCTTGCTCTCGGGGCGCAGGCGGGCGTATGTGTTGCCGGCCTTTTCAAAGGCTGCGATGTCAAAGTAGACAGACCCGTTGGCCTCGTATGCGAACCCCTTTTGAATGATGGTCTCGACGAAGGAGACGATTTGGGGCACGTACTCGGTAACTCGGGTCACGGCGTCGGGTGGGAGCACGTTGAGCGCAATCATGTCGTCATTGAAAGCTTTCTCCATCGCCTGGGTGAGGTCTGTGAACATGGTCTGATCGCTCGTGTCGATGGTCTCCTTGTAGAGTGAATCCAGGTACGGCAACAAGACCTCTTCTGCTCCGTCAAAGCCAGCGCCGTTTTTCAGGGACTGTGCCGCAGAATCGACATTGTTGATGTGCATCTTCGCCTTTGCCTCAGAATCGCTCGGCCGTCCCTCACCAGAGAGAGTCCCGCCCGCCAGGACTGCCCCGTACGCTGCACCCCTCTTCTCCTGGTAGTTGTTCTCGTCGAGGGGCGAGGAGTCGTCATGCTGAAGCAAAGGGAGATTGCTTTTCGCATAGGCTGTGAAGGCTTTGAACACTAGGTCACGGATTTGCTCCGGAGTGTAGGGTTTCTCCTTCTCCAGGTCCAAGAGTCTCTTTCGGCGGGCCTTGAGGATGATCTTGTCATCGACATCTGTGTAGTTCATGACAAACTGCACCTTGAATCCAAAATGGTGCATCAGAATTCGTCGGATGATGTCTGTCGAGACATAGTTGCGGGCATGGCCAAGATGTGAGAGGTCGTAGGTGGTGGGCCCGCAAGCGTACCATGACACCTTTGTTTCTTGTGAGTCGGCGGTGTTGACCGTGGGCCGGGTTTGCTCACCTTTCCTTCCTCTCTGGGGATAAAGGGCACGGGCCCCCCTGGTCGAAGGGAGTTGTGGACTTGGATGGACGCCATTGCAAAGGCCCGCGAAAATCGAGCTCGTATAAAAACCGGTTTGTAAGAAGAAAAGAAAAGGCTTCGGAAACGGGGTATGGGGCGCATTCAGGTGGGGGGAGTATCGCGGACCATAAAGCAGCGTGTCAAGTTCGAGGGTGAGTCAAAAATCTTATGGCGTCTTCATGCGCCAAACGAGAACGGCGGGGCAGCCGTCCCCGCCGCTGGGCTGCTGTGGCGCATGTGCGGCCCGTGCTGCAACACAAACCCAACGCCACGCTTTTCATCTCCCTTGCTTGACGGAGTCACCAGGCGCAGACGTTGACTCACAACGGTGACAACTTTGAACTCTTGATCCGCGGTGCCGTTGGCTCTATGAAAGGGTACCAGCATGCAGAATTAGCGCTAAATTGGTCTGGGAAGCTTGCTCATTTTTGTGCTGGCTGCATACCGCTGAGTTCTCCCGTCACGTGCCAGTCATGTGAGCTTCAAATCATCGAGCAAACAAAAGCAGTGCAAATGAATCATGTCCTCTCATTTCCAAAAGAAAAAGTAGCTGAATGCTTAGATGGGTCCATCCAAAGTCAACGATTCCTGAATATCACGTCAAACCGGGTTCTCACGGGTTTTGCCCCTCGCCATGCAACAGGTGGCTGACTCTCTGCACAACGGCTCCCACAAAGTCATCATCAGCATCGAGGAACTCAATGCCCAACCTCTGGGAGACAATATGGACGTTCCCACGTTTCTTGTAGTCCTTGTGACATGCAACAATAGCTTTCCCTGACCGGGCGCAGAGGCCGAGCTCAAGCAAACTGATGGGCGCATCGGTGTTGGGCCCATAGTACACGACAATCACATCCGCGCGCTCCTGCATGTCCAACTCCCACTCCACCTGTTCCCGAAATGGGGGAAACTCGATGTCTTCCCGCCATGAGCTGTCCCAATCAGCTCGCAGAGGGTTGAAGACCGTCACGGGAAGGTGGGCGATGGCGTCGATTAGAACCTCCCGCCAGTCGGGTCCGGTGGTCTTGGTTGTCGTCCCCGCAAGGAAAATGGAACGCTGACCCATGGGCTCGGGGCGGTCCGGTGCGGGGACCACCTGCACCTTCCTTTGGGTGCTGTCTGTCATCTTATTTTTGGATCGGCGTAAATCGGCGATAGGGTTGGAAGATACTGATGTCGGTAGGGCATGCCTCGTCTAGCGGGAGGTGAAGCGGACGAGATGTAAGATGTTGGGCAGTGATGCCTGGTCTGAGTGCTGCAATCGCGATTACGATAAGGATCCAAACGCCCAGCCTTGGCACGGGACGTATATGTTCACCCCTAATTTGACAACCCGGATGTTTTTCGGTTTATGGAAATTGTAGCTCATCATTGGACTTAAGCCCTGGGTTGCGTTCGCACCGACTCTTGTTTCTTTTTCTGGACCGCGCTGGCGGGTGCAGTCAAGTTAAGCACAGGGTGGCGCTAGCTCGGAGCACTGGCCCACTGTGCTGGATTCTCCAGGTGGCGTGCCAGGGCCCGACACGCTCGACGCGACTTCCAAAACTGACCAACGGTTCCCAAGCATTGAGCGTCGGCGACTGCGCTGTGGTACGCATGCGAGTATCTCAATGCAATGGAAGCATTCTTCAAGCGGAAACTTGGCCCCTCTGGCGAGTCTGCCTCTGCGCACACACCTGCGAAAGTCGCTGAGCAGCGCGCTGCAACCCAAAATGCTTGGTCAAATTCCGCGCCGCGACCCGCAAACCATGAGCCACCTTCAACGTCTCCTGCCCGCCCAGTCTTCAAGATGAAGAGAACAGGGGGGGCCTTTCCCCCGGGTATCGGTCCTGCCACCAAGTTTTCCGGATCACGATTGAGCTTGGATGCTACGACTGCGCCTAAACCTGCCCCGCGGATCCCGGTCAACGCACAGCAACGGCAACGACACTTACTGGAAGGCTTCCCAACGGGACCGCGAGTGGAATCCGACATCCGTACAGATCGCCGCAGCGAAACTCCCTCAGCTCGAATAGTAGGAGGCGGCAACGCATCAGACGTCAAGAAACCGCAACCCGGCAACGCCTCTTTGGTGAGTAACACAGCCCGGCCTTGCTCCTTTCTAGTATTCGCTAACATCTCGCATTAGAAATTTGCTGCTGCCGCGAAAGTTGTCTCTACTACTCAGTATCCAGGCTCAAGTGAAAGTGGGGGTGGAAGCGAAGGCGACGAGTCTCCAAAACCTCTTGCACCTTCCGCACCTGCCGAGGATATAACAATGGGAGCCGCAAACGTTGGTCCAACGGACAGCCCAAAGAGATTTCCTCGCACGGCAGCTATCAATGATCAAGACTACAGAAGCATTACTCGCAAGTTTCTCGCTGCCCTCTTGTGTATAGACTTTCTAACTCTTGTCGTAGTGGAGAACGGAAAGGCCGCGAGTACAAATGGTGCCCTGCTTCCGAAGGGGTACCAGAAGGCCAATTCTCGTGAAACGCCCTGGATCTGTCCTATCAGATCCTGCAGGGTTATGACATCCGAGCTCCTCGGGCTTGGAAGGCACTTTGTATGTTTCAGCCCTGCCCTTGCCTCCATACCCTAAAACTGACTCTCAACAGAACTCACATCGAGCCGTTTGCCTGAACGACAATCTTGACGGAACCCTGACAATTGTTGGCGAATATGATGATCCGAGGCCCGGAAACGGCCTTGCATCTGGAGGCTCGTACAAACCTGCCATCATTGTTTCGAAAAGAGCAATGAGCTTGGCGGAAGCACCACTAGCTGAGCCAAAGACGACAACTAAAGCCGCCATGTTCAAAACCGCGCCAACATTGACTCAAGCCAAAGTTGAAGACTCAGACGATTCTTGGGGTTATGAGCCTCCCAGGTCAACCCAGGACCGTGTCCGCCGCAATTCCACCAGGACTGCGAATGAAAGCCATAAACCGTCTCAGAACAATGTCAACGCCATAAAGTCGGCGCCTTCCGGACGACAGTATGACCAATGGCCTGGTAAGCAGATTTGGTCTGCGAACTTTGTGACGGGGCACTAACACCCACTAACAAAAGACGAAAGCACTGAAGTTCTGAAGGGGTTGTCGGGTGCTCTCCTGCCAGATGGTTACGAGTTAGAAACCAACTATCCGGAGCGTCCTTGGTGAGTATCCCGACCGTGTCATTCTGCGTTTTCACGGTCCACTTTGCCACAGCACTCGCGTGCCGCTCCAGCTAATAACACACTCCAGGATATGTCCTATTCGCCCGTGTCGGAAGACGTTTGGGTCTACCAAGACCCTCGGAATTCATTGGACGGTTCGTTTTTACCCACTCGGTTAGATTTGTGTGGTTAACTGATATAGACAAGGCTATGCACACCGGTGACCATCTCAATGACAATCTTGACGGCACTTTCTCCGTAGTGAAATACGGAAGAAAGGGGGATAAGGCCCCCGGGACTGTCGTTTCTCAAGGCCGGAATACGTCCGATCCCGTCGTCACCACTCAGTGTCCCATCCTGAGTAATACGGGCTCGGCTTTACGCTGGGTTGATCTAGGGTCAATCGACGCCGCCACCGGTGATAAATCCATATCTAACACGAGAAGGCGACGATCTCGGTTTACGGATATTCAGCAACAGAGTGCATCACGGCAGGATTCAGCAGCTGTGGACACAAGCGAAGGGATCCTGATAGCGGCTCCTGGGCGATTATATTCGGAATGGCCTGGTGAGTACTCTCCAAGAATTGCTCTGCGGAGCTGTACACGGTGCTAACTCCTCTTGTTAGACCCAGAAACCGGAAAGCTCGTTCATTACGAAGGTCTCCTTCTTCCAAAGCACTACACACTTCAAGGCCGCGATGTGCACCCGAACCTCCCTTGGATCTGTCCTGTCAGGTCTTGCAGGGCTCTCCATGAGACACCGCAACTTCTGGCCAAACATCTTGGCGCATCCCACCAGGGAAATACTCTCAACGACAACCGTAACGGGACCCTTTCAATTGTCGGCACCCACAAGGGACCAGCGCCGATTGTCGTCTCCAAAAGGCCGCTTGACCCATCGGAGGACCCCATTAGCTATCCGCGCTTCAAACACAACGGTGAATGGGTCCTCTGCAAGTTGCCACCCGACTATAAAGAGGCTGAGCCTTCGAGCGGAAGTGAAGGGGAGAGTAATGACAGCGGCGGCGAGGAACCGGAAGTCGAACTGCGGTATCTGGACGGTGACCCTGTCGGCTGGCAGCTACAAGACGACGACCAAAAAAACAACGGCGAGGACCCGAATGGGACTTGGAGCCACATCTGCGCCGTCGTGGGTCACAATCTCCCGTTGCCTAAACCGTCCAAGTACACGAAGATGTTGCTGCAGATGTCTCGGCTCCGTCCGCTGCGTCTCAGGCGTCAATTGCAGCCCGCTCTAGACGACAGACAACGCATGGCTTTAATCGTGCAAGTCGTGGGGTTGTCGCGACGCAAGTCCTGTACTCACTGTCGCCGCAATGGTCCGTTGGACTGTTGTGTCTCGCTTCCGATCGAGGTTGGAGAAAAGATGGCTGATGTCCTCAAGTCCTGCAAGGTGGCCTGCGCCTGCTGCCTTGTGGACAAGGTGCCATATTCCTGCAGCGTGAAGTCACTCAGAAATCCAACTTTCGACGTAGCCGAAGAAGATGAGCAAGCCGGCGGCAAAGAAGTTCACGGGGCCGTCGCCGCCCATAGGAGGTCGGGTCGTTTAAGACAAGCAGACGAAGGGGAAGAGGGTGACGATGAACACGACAAACCCCCAACGAGACCCCGGAAGAGGAGAAGGCGAACGGTGAACGGCCGGTACGCCAGCGGCGCTGCTGAAGAGGTTGACGAAGAGGAGCCGGAGCCAAAACGAAAACTGGTAACAGTGAAGGTAGCTCCGGCGGCTGCTCACTCCGCGCGCCCAAGCCGCCAGCACACACTCGGCGACCCTGCTTCGCTTGCCGGTGCTAAGGAACGGTACAAGGTTTCAACAGCCCCCAAATCCAGGAGAATATCCGGCATGGCGGTATACAGCCAGGGAACCCTGCCCAACGCCAGGGAGATCTCAGGCGACGGCCGGGAACAGATAGATGACGAGGGCGAGGATGGCGAAGATCAAGAGCCCAATACTTCTCAAGCTGGTCTAATGAGTACGTTTCCCCCTCCCCCCCTCCCCCCCAGTTCTTCTACGCTTCTCACACTAACACTATTCCAGACCCAGCTGCCCACCACGCGAGCGCTCAACGTCTGCAGCTACCTAACAACGTCTCGATGTACACGGCTTTTATCGCATCCGGCAGCTCGACACGCTACGACGCGGATCCCCGAGCAACACGGGTCTTCACCCTAATCAATGGGCAACTGAAGGTCCGCATTGCGGACGAGGAATTTGTTATCGGAGTGGGTGGCCAGTTTCGGATTGATGCAGGGGTGAGGTGCACTGTCTTGAACCGATACTACACCGATGCAATGCTTCAGATCATGACGTGCCACTGAGGTTGCTTTCATCTGAAGGTCACGGTGGGAACATGGAGGAGGATTCAGATGGAAGAACGCGGATTGGCGTGTTGTAGTTGGTGGGATTTGTGGGATTATTTTCGGATGGGATTCGGTTCCTCGAGAGCTCGGTTAAGCTTTGGGAATGACGGAGGATGGCATGTGCATAAACATGGGCTCGTGGACACGAGCGGTTTTAAGTCGTCGTGAGTATCACCAGGGTAGGCGATCAGTGGGTATGAACATGGGTGTACGTATTACATGTAGTAGGCAGCAGTTCTCCGAACATACGTAGGAGGTATGTCAACAACAGCAATGCCGATAATGCAGCACATTCACCAGAAACCTAAAGGACAAACAAGCGCGGCATCACAAGTGCGATGGAACCCCGTATGTATATGTGCCAATCTGGATCCTAGCCAACCATCTATGTTTTCTATGCACAAAGGAAACACCCCTCTTCTCCTTCAACCGCACTTCTTTTAAGAACTGTCCTCTATCCTCTCCACCGACTTCCTCTCCGTCAGGTTCATCCCCATCAGATCCACCCTGCGCTTAGTAACTAGCACAATCATCTCAGGCAGGCAGCCCGGGGCTCAAATGTAGGCTGAACCTGCGTACTAGTTTGGCGGACTTAAAGCGTAGGCTGAGGCTCAACGGGGTTGGTGCGAATGCGCGTAACGGTGTTCTGGCGGACCTTTAGCGTGGGGTTGCCCTCAACGGGGTTGGTGCGAATCTGGCGGACCTTGAGGGTTGGATTCGGCTCAACGGGGTTGGTGCGGATGCGGGTAATGAAGGTGTTGATGGGGAGGATGGTAGCGAAGCTGCCAGTGGGGCGGGGGACCTCGGTTTGGATGGTCGGGATGGGGATGTCGTCCACGATGGTTGGCATGGGGAAGGGAATGTCGTCATCGACGAAGGTGGGCATGGGGAAGGGAATGGGACGGTCGGTCTTGGCCGTGATGGGGAGGATAGTGGCCTCGGAGACCGGGAGAATCGTAGCTTCGGGAATGGGCAGGATGGTAGCCTTGGGGACATCGGTCTGGATGGTTGGGATGATGGAGTTGGCCTTGGTCGGCAGAATCGTGGCGAAGCCGCCGGTGGGAAGATCGGTTTGGATGGTGAAGATGTCACCGCTGGTTTGGGCGGCTACCGGGAGGATTGTAAACACATCGTCTCCTGTTGGGACAGCGATCGGGAGGTCGGTTTGGATGGTAAAGATATCACCACCAGTCTGCGCCGCGACGGGAAGGATTGTGAAAACATCATCGCCAGTGGGGATGGCAATAGGGAGGTCGGTCTGAATGGTGAAAATGTCACCACTGCCGGTTTGCGCCGCGATGGGGAGAATGGTGAAGATATCTCCGCCACCAGTTGGGAGGACAGTGGGAGTGCCGGGTTCGCCGTTGCCAAAGGTTGGCACAGCAATCGGGGTGTCAGGTCCACCATTGCTGAAAGTAGGAACGGCAATTGGTGTGCCCGGCACAATCGGGGTGTTGATAGGGGTACCGATGACCTGGGTCGGGGTTCCGATGGGCGTATCAATGACTGTAATTGGCGTGTTGAAGACGCCACCGCCGACAGTCTCCGTGACGGTCACGGTGACGCCTTGGGCTGTAGCCAGGCTAGAGAGGCCGGCCAACGCGGCGAGAGTCAAGGACTTGGAAGAAGCCATCGTATGTTGGCGGGATCGAAAGTCGCTGGTATGAAGTCTGAAGGAGTGAAGCGGGCTTGGGTTGATGCTCCAAACAATCTCCTAACTTCGAGAAGTCGACCGTTTATATACAGTAGAGCCGATGTCGTGTCCCAATGCCTCTGCCCCTTGCAGCTTGTGTCTTGGGGTAGGATGAGGCAGAGCAACTTCCATGATGCCCGACTCGAAGGATCACAACCACAACACCAGCCGGGTTCAACATCTCTGCCTGCTGCAAGCATCTCATCGACGACTTTGACGTTACATCAATGCGAGGATCTCGGCCAGCTTCTGTCGGACGGTGGGTGCGGCGCGCGTCGGCTTGGACCTGGTTTGAACGTTTTGGAACATGCTGCCTGACTGTTGGTCGGGGCTGAGTCGGGTCGGAGGCGCATCTCCACAAAGGTTATTCCACGGATGCAGGGGCAATTACGTGAAGCGCATAACGGTGCTGAGCCGCAGCCAGGGCACATTCGCGGAGATACCGGGGTTGGCGCTGACGGGCGGGAGCCAAGGGCGGGAGCGGGCGGCCTTTCCACTGTTTCGAGTCGAAGGATCGCGGACAAGGGGTGGCAGACGGCTTGGGGATTCAATTGAAAGCAATGATCTGGATCGAGACTGCCAACAAAAACAAGCGCGATAGATCGATACCGACATGGGCCTTTAAAGTCGTGTCTTGGTCACGGCTCGAAACTTGGGGACAACGTAGGTACTGCGGAGGTTGCCAAATGATATGGAATTTGGGATAGCTACCCTGAGTGATCTACACGCCGCAATCCCGGCGGCTTCCAACTATCATGCTCGTATTCCTTCTAAGCTTGCGTGGACGTTGCGAAACGATGCGTAGTCTAATTTCCCGGTACTAGGAATAACAAATCCGCCGATCAAATCCTCCCTTGAACCAGGAGCCTCTTGCTGGTGATTCTGCCTAAGCCTGTCTCTATGTAGGTCGTTTGGAAAGAGACTAGTCGATGGGGTTTTGAATATTTGGCGAGAACCTTTTAAACCAGGTGTTGATTGGCAAAATGGCAAAGTATGCCGCACTGCCATAGCACATGGTGCCGTCTGGAACCAGATATCCGATTGTCCAATGCCCATTTACGCAATGCTGCCAGAGAGTGAATCCGGGATTCACGCAGTTGAAGGCGCCATCAAGTCCGCCACACTCCCCCTCAAGCTGACTGGTGCTTGTTGCAAAAGGCGACATGGTACCAGTGGGAGGAGCGCTACTCGTTTGTGAAGAACTACCAGCCGCTGAAGTGCTGTTGTGTGTGGAGTTGGAGTTTGGGCTGCTACTCGCCGAGGTGCCAGTTGTAGCCGTTGAAGAAGCCGTCGAAGACGTCGAGGCGGTCGTTAAAGTCCTTATATCTGCGGTTCCAAATGAGGAGCCCGAGTAAGTGAACGGGCTTGCTGTAGAGGTTCCTAGCAGCTTAATTGAATATGGAAAAGTTGCGCAAGATGGTGTAGAGGTCGTTGGGTTCGTTGAATCTGTTGAACTTATTGAACTCGACCCACTGGACGCGCCGAGGAACTGGGTAACGGTGAACGAGCGCGTCGGCACACCTGTAGAGCCGCAACCGGTCTGGGAGGCATTGATCGAGCTTGTAGACGCCGTGGTTGATATGTCGACAATTGAAGAATCGTTTCCCGTGCCGTCGCCTGACCATGGCAGGTGAGGAGCATTGGGGTTGGCATTCTGGTTGTCGGAGGGCCCAACTGCGAGTGCAGCAACAGCAAGACCGGCAATTGTAGCAAGGACTAAGCCACGCTGAAATGGCGCTAGGAACATATTGGGATTGTCTTTGTCGTAAGAACGGTGGGTTTAGGGTGAGAGGTCAGCACTGGCGATCGACCTTTGGGCGGGAGGTCTCGGAATGGTGGGGACTGAACGGGAGAAAGTCGAAGCGTATTGCGGTTTTAAACACTGAAAAATTGGTGTTAGCAATCACAGGGCAGATTATAGACGGGTTGGGATTCCTGGAGAACGAACAGACAGGACCAGCTGTGTATGGAACGAAGCGAAGTGGTGACAGGGACCGGTTTGGCAGCCAAGACACGAGATGACCAGATCTCTACGGGCGGGGACTGGTGATTCACTCGCAACTCCGGGTGACGGAACAAGCAAAGATTCAAGGAGAAAACAGGTGGAACATGCAACGACAGGTTTCTTGTAGTTGTCGTGTGGAACAAAAGAGACGAACAAAAGAGACGAGGGAGCCCAAAACGGCGTATCCACCGAATGGAATGCGATGGACCAAATTGATGATGGGCAACTCTTAGCGAAAAGCACCTTCTTGTCTAGGCGCTTGGGGAGTCCCGAACGGAAGGAGTAGTCGGCTCATTGCAAGTTGTCTGGCATTTGCCATCGTAACTACCTTCCGTTTTTTTTTTGGTCCAGAAAACCCAGTCTGCGGGATCGCACTTGCCAATCGAAACCGACAAACGGAGCCCGCGCTGAATTTTGGAGCCGTCCAATGTCCCGCAATGCTATCAATCTAGAAGCAAACAGCCATTCGAAGTCACTTCACACATCGCGTCAAACACGACCGACAACTGGCCACTGTCACTGTCACTGTGCGGGGGCGCTCAACTAACAACCCTTCCCGTGGCCGGCTATCTGGTAATTATACCTCTGGAGCTGTGACCCGATTTTCGGCTCCGTGACTGATACTTTCTGTCTCCAGTGTCCTGGCCCGTCCACTCGCGTCATCGAACTCGACCAAATCCCGTGCCGCCGAACCACACTTCCCAGCGTATACGATCCGTCAACGACCCAAAGACGATCGCTTCCATTTTTATCTCCGTCGAACCGGGTTTCTGGCATGCGGGAGGGGTATGGACATGGCGTCACGCCGGGCATCGAAATAAGAGGCTGCACAATCAACTTCTCGGCCGCATTGGTGATTTGTCCCCGCATATTCGCCACTTCGTCCTCGGCCATTTGCTCGACATCTGGGCGTTCTTGGGGTAGAGACCCTGATGACGGTGTGAAGGTGGGCGAACCGAGAGACTCACGAGACTAGCTTAGGCAAAATGATGCCGACAATCAAGGGTGATATATCCGCGAGTCTCTATTGGCATATGCGGCTATTCAACACCAACTATTACTCTCCCACATGCCGTGTCACGGAACCACTCAGGCTCGTGCATCCACCGGCCAGAAAAACCCCGGACCAGAGGCTTGTTTGTAGCTAATAATAGGTCCCAGTCAATAACATGGACAATTGCCCGTCATTTGCAGACCCGATCCTCCCCCTCTCGCCCACCCCTCCCGTCGAGGACTATACAACACCACCAAGGGCGAGCGAATGAGTGTGTGCGCCGTTTATATGGTGATTCAGACCACCTTGATGGCACCATGCAGGCACACGGTCGGACATCCGGGCCAGGATCACGAACGCCAAGACCGTGTTTGGATGCCGTCGCGAGACATGCTCCTGTCTTATAGGTTTGGGTCCCCAAGCTGCGGCGCACACTCCCCTTTGGGGTACACTAGCTAGGCTGATTGCGCTTTTGTTATATCGTACCGTCTACAAGTCTCCCCGCGATTAATCTATTTTGACTTATTAGTTGCTTGAAGCCCCATGACCCGGTCATTGGGAAGCGAGTGAGGAGGAAGTTTTTCGCCGTGCAATTATTATCGCTCCGAGTGATTGTGCATCTGAGGGTTCAGCCGCCCTATATGTGTGTCACTACCCCAGACTGTTGAGTCGTGAGGTTGCATGTCGACGTGGTGTTTCCTCTTTCCTTGAAACGACCGAGCGAGGGAGCGGATAGAACCATGCATTCCGCGAGGCCACTCTGGGCCTTGATGGCCAGTCTCTTTGTTGGGGCTTGGGCTCAAGATGACCGATGCAACTGCTATGGTCTTGACTACAGCAATGGAGGCTCATATCTCATCGACGGGAATTCCGACAGTAGTTTCAGTTTCACCTCCAAGTTTGAAGGTAACAACGACGCAAGGCCTTTTGAGCCACGCTGACCAGGCCCAGGGGCGTGTTTTGATGCCACCATCGCACCGATCCTTATCTCACCCGAGGGTTATGGGTACATCTGCTCTCCCATTGACTCGAAAGAGGCGGACGAGCAGGTGTCGACATGGTGGGTCCCCAAGAGTCCCCGACAAGGGTCGCTACTGACGTGAACAGTGAAATTGCATACGCGGACATGAATGATGGCAGCTGGGCCATCATCGTACAGTCGCCGGAGCATGACTTTGTCAACCAACGAGAGTTCAATCTCACTGCTGGAGGCTCTGCAAATCTCGTCATTGTTACTGTGAGTCTCTCCGGTCGTCGACGCACTGCTCTTTTTGACACGCGAGCAGGTAACTCCCACCGTGACGGTCGGTGTGACAAGTACAGTCCCTGGAACAAGTAAGCTTTTTTGTCGTTTCCCCTTCGCTTCGCGTGAACTGACATGTACTAGCCGAGACTGCTTGGATCCCGGAGACGGAGACAGTCTATGCCGACCCATACATTGTCACCGATGATTGTTACTACGAGACGGAGACGGTCATCCATTACATACCGGGGCCAACTACCTACTACATCTCAACTGTTTCCCGTTGGTCTACTGTCGGCGCCCAAACCCAGTACTACCAAACGACCATCACCAAGTGGGCTTACTGCCACTGGCCCACGACCACAAGGGAGCCGCCCCGTCCAACAACAACTACACACCGCACATTTACCATTCGACCCACCACACGTCGTGAGACCACCACATCCCGGCGCTCAACCCGTCCTCCGATTACAACCATCGTTAGTACTCTGCGACCGACAACGACGCGCCGGACAACCTCACAGCCTCAGATTACGACAATCACGCGGCAACCAACTACGAGGCGGACAACCTCACAGCCTCAGATTACGACAATCACGCGGCAACCAACTACGAGGCGGACGACCTCGCAGCCTCCTGTGATTACTGTCCGACCCACAACTACGAGACGTCCGGATCAGCCCACAACACGGCCGACGACAACTCAGCAGGGAGGTATCACAACCCGCACCATCGTGAGCACCATCAGCACCCGCCGTCCGACAACGACGCAGCAACAGCCCACCACAAGACAAACCACCAGACAAACTACCCAGCCCCAACCCACAACAGGGGGTATTTTCACAACCACCATTCGCGGCGGTGGTGGAGGAGGAGGAGGAGGTGGTGGTGGGGGTCAGCAACCCACAACCAGGCGCACAACGACTGAACAACAGCAACCTACTACCCGCAGGACAACTCAACCTCAACCTACCACGGGCGGCATCTTCACGACTACCATACGTGGTGGTGGGGGTGGAGGCGGCGGAGGTGGCGGTGAGCAGCCGACGACCAGACGTACCACAACCCAGCAACAACAACCCACCACCCGGAGAACAACTCAGCCCCAACCAACGACAGGTGGGATCTTCACGACTACCATCCGAGGAGGCGGCGGTGGGGGTGGTGGAGGCGGTGGTCAACAACCTACAACACGCCAAACCACCACGCAGCAGCAACAACAGCCTACCACACGCCGGACGACACAACAGCAGCCCACAACCGGTGGTATCTTCACCACCACGATCAGGGGTGGGGGTGGAGGTGGAGGTGGGGGTGGAGGTGGTGGAGGAGGTGGTGGTCAACAGCCCACTACCCGACGCACAACACAGCAACCGCAGCCAACGACAAGACAGGGCGGGCAGATCACCACGCAGATTAGCACGATCCGGGGCGGAGGTGGCGGTGGAGGTGGTGGAGGCGGGGGTCAACAACCCACGACTAGAAGAACAACACAACAACAACCTCAGCCGACTACTCGACAGGGAGGCGGTGGAGGCGGTGGAGGTGGCGGTGGTGGCGGTGGTGGCGGTGGTGGACAACAGCCGACTACGAGGAGAACGACGCAGCAGCAACCCCAGCCTACTACTCGACAAGGCGGTGGCGGCGGCGGCGGGGGAGGTGGGGGAGGTGGGGGAGGAAATACCAGACCAGGAGGAGGCGGAGGGTCACAACCTACCAGTCGAGCAGCTGGTGGCGGTGGTGGCGGCGGAGGGGCCCAGCCTACAAGGGGAGGTGGAGGTGGAGGTGGGGGACAACAGCCGACTACTCGACAGGGAGGCGGTGGAGGAGGCGGGGGAAGTGGTGGTGGAGCGCAGCCAACAAGGGGCGGCGGTAGCGGTGGAGGAGGCGGCAGCGGCGGCGGCGGAGGAGGAGGAGGAGGAGGAGGAGGAGGAGGAGGTGGTGGTGGTGGTGGTGGTGGTGGCGGTGGTGGTGGTCGCACCCGCAGACCCAACGATGCTGAGGACGCCATCCCGACCGCTCAGGTCACTCAAGCCCCTAATCCCGTCCTTGTCGGTGAGTAGTTAGGAGTGTTTGCCTTCTGAAATGTACTGACGAGAGTAACAGCTCGACGTGTTCGTGCCAACGACGTCACCAGCACTGTGTATGAGAGCTTCACCATCACTGAGACAGTGGTTGAGGTCGAGGAGGGAGAGCCCTTCACCGAGATCAGTAAGTGCAGTAACCGCCCACGACGTGACAGTCTGCTAACTCGACAGACTACTACACCGAGACGGAGACATACTTCCCTCCAGACCAGACTGTGTGCTACGCCGAGACGACCGAGACACACTTTTACCAGGGTCCGCCGGTGACCAAGTGGGATGTCAACTACGTGACGTACTACACTTTCAACACCATCTGGGTCGGGTAAGCTTTGCTTTTTTCCTTTGGCAAACGGCAGCGCTGACAATCGGCAGACAAACGGTGTACAACACAGCGACGGATTACCCGGCAATGACGCGGTGCCACCAAGGAGGCGGATGGTATGCTCCTTAGGCGGGTTTTCTTTGGTGATCTTTCCTTCTGTTGATCCAAGGATCTATTGCATATTATGTCCACTTCGGGTATTTTTTTCATCGGTTTCCAAGAGAAGTTGGAAGGATGCATGCAGATGCCGCCTGCGGGCGAGTATTTATCACTCCAATTGCAAGTTGATCAACTTTGTTGCACCCAAACACCGTAAGCTGCAGCCTTGAAACCACGAATGTCTTCCGCATCTGGAACTCAAGCACGGTTCCTTTTACGCGTGCATTGAGGCGTTTGCGACCCTAGATGTTGCCCCCGGGTTGCCTCAAAAGCCGGGCCCCTGAAGGCCCTGACGATCCCAGAAAAATGTTGGGGATTCCAGAATTCCACATGTGTCTAGAATCCCCTGCAACCACAAACAAGGCAGAGCTGCGCTGATGCATGTCTTGATCCCAGCCTGCAGGGCGAAAATTCCGGTCCGTCTGGTTGGTCACGGATCGCTGACCGTCAACCCATACAAGGGGCCGATCTCGGCACATCACTGGACCGACAGCCAGTAACAGCCCGTACCGCGGGGGCGGTTCCTTCCTGCATTTTTGGTTTTCAGCCGATGAGGTCACTGATTCTCCGTGCTCTCTCGGCGTTTGTGGATACATCTTGACCATTCTTCCTTTTGTCGCTTGCACTCCTTCTTCCTGCTTCCTTTTCGTCTCGCATGCATACGCTCATAATTTTGGATCGTCCGCAACAACGATCTACCTAGTTCTCATACGCGCTCTGCAGCAAGCGTCGCGACGTCGTCGAATTGGAGTTTTGCACCGCGCGCCCCCACGCAGAGCAGCTGCTCCTTAAGGTTTCTCACCCAATTGTCCAATAGCGTCTGCATTTTCTCTCTCCCCAAACGACGTGGCACTCTAAAAGATCCACGAGGACTCCTCGCGACTGCGACGCCGCCGGGATGCAGCTCTGATCACGCCCTCCTTGGTCTTTGACTTGGGTCGCGATGCGCCAATCATGGCTGCAGATCTGATGTGCAATTGCCCTGTTTGGTGGGCTTGGTCTTGGTCACTGGGCGAACTTGGCTGGGATGCCCGACGTTGAAGACGGCACAAGAGACAGATCGGGTCCGGGGATGGCCATTGATTTGACGTCCTGGATGCGGAAGAGACGCTGCTGACCCATTTGTGCGGACGTCCATGGAGCCCATACCCGCCCGGCCTCGCCGCTATGCGGAGGATATCCGCGACAGGGGATACGAGACGCGCAGACGGCGGCTGGGACGCTGAATCAGGATTGTTTGCGTGGCCAGGCGGTTGACTCCTTTCGGCGTGGCAACCCAGGACCTTTCCCGATGCGGATTCTGCCCCCTGGATGCCAGTTCTGGATCGAGTTGGCAGGGATGGCGCCTCGAGGAGTTTGACCACGCGGGCGTTTGCTGGACCCTCGGGTGGATCGGGTTGGGACTGGCGTACCGGGCGACGGATCGAGACCGCTGCATGGGAAAGGGGGTCCAGGAACTGCAGGGTCCATCATGGACATGCCTCACTATCAGGGACAGGACCTACCGTTTCTGTGCTGTCCTGCTAGTTCTCACGCAACATACGTCTTCAGCAGCTCCGTTCTTGGCGGTGGACTTTGGCCTTGAGGATACTGGCGGGTACGGTACCGGTCCAACGGGGCCGGGAATCTGAGAGCTAGGCAGATTCCATATGCATATTTTTATGCGATGCCAGGCCCTGCATGGGTATTCCACTTCCTCCAACCGGTCCAAGGTCTTGCTTCTGGCCAGCAACCTCCCGTCCAGCCTCGAGTCTCACATCGGCTGCATCACCGTTGCCACCTCACCCCTCTCAGGGGTTGGTCCCGACAGAGACCCGCCGAGCTGCGCGTCCCGTCATTGGGAGGGCACTGATCCCGAAATAGGGTCCTCGAATCGATAGATAAACCGCCGACCTCCATCCTACTGGTTTTGCAGACCCAATCACGCCACCGCTCCATCTTCGTTCAGGATTCTCTCCCGTCGATGTTCACGAAGGCACGGCAGAGCAGACACCCAAAACAATGTCAAGCCCTTTCAAGACCTTTCGCTCCTCGCTCTTCCGAGAGGCGGTCCAGCATTTGCTTATGTTGCGGTTCTTGACTAACCTCTTGTTGGAGTATCACCCCTTTTCCTCCGTGCTGACAACGATGGCAAACGGCGGATGTGTCACCGTTGGCTTGCGATTACCCCTTTGATCATCAGTTATTCGTCCCTCGTGCGCTGTGATGGTGCTATTACTCGACGTCATCATGGTAAAGCTGAAGTGGAATTCTTTCATGGCTTGGGTTATTGCAAGCTGGGCCATTGTGGCAAAGGGCAAATTCGGACAGCCCGGCTCGAACACCCAGCCGGTAGATGAAGATACCAAACTAGTCCATTTTCGCTTCGGCAAAGTCTATATATCCCTCGGTATACTAACCCACCAGGTCCTACCTTGTACCTTGTGCCACACCTGGGTCCTGTAAAGGGGGCGAATTGAAGCAGAGTGTGGAGGATGTCGTCACGTTAGGCACATAGTTGGCGAGGAATGATCATGGGAATAGATGCAGGATGATTTAAAACCGATGATGTGCACGGCGAGTTGCGCTAGTGTTGAGAACGGCGATGAGGCTTTCCAACTCGTCCGAGGCTCGGGTTCCAACCTCATGCCAGTCTGCATTAACCCTGTCATTTCCTATATGATCTGGAACATCCACACCCATACGCAAGCCCCGGAACAACACCTGTTTCACCAAGTCCCTCAACACACGACAGCTTCCGCGAGCGTGACAAGCTCCACATTGTCCAAACCATATCGTCCACGGCTACCACCGCCTCGATGTCAGCCCGGGCGCAGGAAATATCTACCTCCTCACCGATACTCAGCGAGACCCAGACACAGAATACAAACTCGAGATCCGCCATGTCATGCAAGAAGCCCTTGGCAACCTCGAGAGATGGATTGAGACTGTTGGCATATTGACGGCCGACCACCCTCATGAAGGGCGGTTTTTAGTTCATGGCCAATGGCTGGGATTGGCTGGCAAACACCGAGATGTTGAACGAGGAGTCAATGCCGGAGTTTTGGGAGCCAAGGCCCGAGGGACACGAGGGCGAAAACAGTGATGGATATGTGGTGTTGTCTGGGTAAACTGGTTACAGACCCGGGTTGCCGGACTTGGGTGATGAGATGGCGTGAGCCGGATCGCTGACGTGGACCATTGTCCGCCGCCATGGAAGAACTGGCGACTCTTATTGAGAATGAACGCGTTGATTTGGGACGGTTTCTCCTGCAAGAAAGGGCGGGTGACAGCTGTAACATCTTATCCGAAAGCTCAGCACTCCGTCACGTTCCCTTGCTAACTGCCTTCCACGTCACCGCTGACAGACCCTGTCGAGGGACTTATTAAAGACCACCCGCGCCACAACTTCGTCGACTTCAAGACACCGTCCCTCAATAACAACATCCCGCCAGCCACAGAATATCGCAATCATGTCGTCAACCACAACCCCACCACCGCAGCCGACACCACCGACCGAGCCCCTCTCGGTCCTCGCAAAGTCAGTCTCGAAGCTCCTCAACGATACACAAACTTTGCAACCTTCAACCCTCTATCCATCTCTCCGCGATGAACTCGGTGAAATCCTTAAAATATTCAACACATGGACCAAAGAAATCGACGCCTTCCACACCGAAAACCCACCGGTAGAGTCACGAGATTTGGTGACAGAAGATCAACTTCTGTTCTGGAGGCATTCACTGCAGAACCTGGAGGGTTGTATAATCAGACTGATGTCGCCGTGTCCCCTTCGTAGTGTGATTGACGGGGAGCGGCCCGAAGGAAACGAGACGGGAGAGGACATTAGGCTGCGTCAAGGCGAGGAGGTGATTGTAGCGTCGTATTTCGTGAAAAAGCTGGAGGAAGCAGGTGGTGAGACGGTGTGAGGGGTTGGTCTTGGGCGTTCTTCCCTCTTCATATAGCGTTGAGTTGGTAGCCGGAATAAACCGTGTGTTGTCGGGCATCTGAAGTCAGTGGTTGAGGGGAGAAAAGGCCTGTTTTGTGAGTCAGCACGCCAACGAACAGGAGCCCGCCATTGGAGGGCAGGACGGAGGATTGAAAGCGAAGGGGTTCAGCTTGGAGTCAGCTGGGTACGGTATTATCCATGAGAGAGAGAGTCTACCTAGGTGACTTGAGGTGTCTGTGGAGCGTTTGACAGGTGCGATGGTGAGTCGTCCGGGTGTCACCTTGGAAGGACAAAGCCAGCAACCTTTGAGTTGGGGTCCATCAGTCGGCCATTTTGTGTTTCGTAACGCCGCGGTCTTTATGCGACGATTTTGATGCAATGCAATGTATTTTCAAGACCTTGTTCGAAGAACCCAAGGGTTTTTCTAGCCCCGCCGTTCTGACCACAGTCCGGCTGAGCGCATGTGGTTGTGTCATCCCTTCTCTTCAACACAAACAGCTGGAGCCTGGCAGCTGGGCCTTCGCACCTTCCATAACTGACTCGCCACCAAACGACGCGCCGTCTGGTGCCGTTCCAGTCGGCTCGATCCGACCATCCTTGTTCCCGTGAGCCACCACCCGGGTTTCCTTCCCCCTTCGAGCATCACATTGCCAAGAAGTAATAATTGGCAAGGGTTATAATGCAGCTCGCTGCAACAGGCCGCGCTTTGGGCGCATGATTTCCCGGGGACCCCGGCTGCCATGCAGTGCCCGCCGCCGCCCTGTGTTCGGCAGCAGACGTCGGGAGTGCCCTCTTCACCGAACCGGCCAAGTCCGCAATTACCTCCTGCCTGGCGCCGCGACGCTATCCCATCACCACCGCGATGTGAGCTTACGACTGGCGCGCCTTGCTGTGACCACGCAGGGAATATTGGGGCTAGCTGGGACGGCCGCACCATGCTGTTGGTACCGTCGTTGCGGAGTCTGCTATTTGAACGACACACCTCCTCCACTCTCACCGGGAAGACAGGTCGACACACGCTCGTTTCGACCATGGCTTTGTCAAAGGTTTCTCTAGCCCTCGTTGGCCTACTTTCGCTCGTTGACGCGTTTGGACCAGCGGCCAGGTCAATCGTTCATTCCACCATTCTAGAGAGGTCTGGACAGCTGAACGCCGAGTACGACTACGTCATTATTGGCGGCGGCACGGCTGGGTTGACGGCCGCTGATCGCCTCACCGAAAGTGGCCAGTACTCGGTTTTGGTGATTGAGTTGGGCACCTTTCGTAACTGACCCAAGCTCCAGTACAAACAACGCGTTGAGCTGACTAGTGGTCAGAAAATGGCAGCTCGGTCACGACAGCCGGCATGGGGTATCTCGGCCTGCTGGACCCCACGATCCAGTTCCAGTTCTCTTCGGTTCCTCAGCCGGAGTTGAATGGTCGCGTTGCTGATGTCCGAGTGGGCATCATGCTGGGCGGAAGCTCAGGCATGAATGGCATGCAGCTCCATCGCGGCCAAAAGGAAGATTACGACCGGTGGGCGTCGTACTTTCCCGGCAACAAGTCCAAGTGGAACTGGAACAACATGCTTCCCTACTTCAAGAAGGCGTGGAACTTCCATCCTCCCAACAGTGATGTTGCTGCCGACAATAACATTACGTATGACGCTCAGTATTGGGGGGACACCTCCAATATCCACGCGTCGTGGCCTACGGAAATGTGGCCCTTCCAGAGTATGCTTCCCCCTCCGTCCTTGACAGCAAGGCTGACCCTGGAAGAAACCGAGCTCGCTGCCTTTCGCGAGATTCCCGGTGTTGGATCACCCCCGGATTCGGGCGCCGGCCTCCCGGGTGCCTTTTGGTACCCTGCTTCAGTCGACCCTAACGTTTGGCTTCGCTCCTTTGCTCGTCCCGGCCATTGGGACGGCATCGAAGCTTCTCGCAGCAACTATCACACCTTGGCAGGCCACCGCGTCCTGAAAGTCAACTTCAGCAATGGCAAGCGCGCAACCGGGGTCTCTTTCGTCCCAGCCGATGCCACAAGCGCCTCCAACCCTCTCACAGTCAATGCCAGGAAGGAGGTCATCATGGCGGCGGGCACCATCCACACACCCAAGATCCTTCAGGCTAGCGGTGTAGGCCCCAAGGCCCTCCTCCAATCCGCGAGCATTCCCGTCGTTGTTGATCTCCCGGGCGTCGGCGCCAACTTTCAAGACCATCCATTCCAGGTTGGTCCCTCAATCCAGCGTGAGATCGACCGCCATTCCCTTGAATTCTCCACTAATCAACCTAGTGACCAACTTCCCCTTCTTTCCCGACCCCAACCAATTCTTCTTCAACACGACCTTCATCGCCGAGGCTCAGGCCGAGTTCGACACCTACCGCACCGGCCCGCTCACCATCGCCTCCGGCAACGCCGCTGCCTTCCTCTCCCTCCCCGTCATTGCACCCACCGCCTTCGCCGGTATTGCGGCCCGCTACGAAGCTCAAAACGCCGCGGCGTACCTCCCGCCTGGAACAGATAACGATGTCGTCCGCGGCTACAAAGCCCAGAAGGCCGCTCTGGCCAAGGCGATGCGCAGCACTGGGGCTGCTTTCTACAACTTCTTCGTCCGCGGTACTGCCAACGAGCCCGGCCCGGTTCTCCTCCACCCGCTCAGTCGCGGCACGGTGACCATCGACCCCGTAGACCCGTACTTTGCCCTCCCAAAGGTCGACTACCGCGCCCTTACCAACCCAGCGGATGGCGAGTTGATGGTGGAGTTCACCCGGTTTACAAGGCACGTCTTCAGCACCACGTCTTTGTCGTCCTATAACCCTGTTGAGCTAGCGCCTGGTGCGAATGTTACAGACCCGGAGGATATCATTACTGAGTTGCGAGGCCGCATGGTTCCGTCGAGTTTCCATCCTGTGGGAACGGCCGCCATGATGCCGCGGAATTACGGTGGTGTAGTTGATGAGGAGCTGAAGGTTTACGGTGTCAAGGCGTTGAGTGTGATTGACGCGAGCGTCATGCCTGATCTGCCAGGCGCGTATACACAGCAGACAGTGTATGCCATTGCAGAGAAGGCGGCCGATTTGATCAAGGCGAGGGCCTGATTCCGAGATGTTTGGGTATTTGTTCCCGGGATATGGCTTGTTCTCCTTTCGAGTACGGAAGACTCGACACGCTGCAATGATGGAGCATCGCCCATTTATACAGGCCACTTCTGTTTTTGATGCGTGAGACTGTGTTGTGGAATCGCTAAGAAAGGGTCACTTCTTCCCAACAAAGTTTATAGTTCGGGCTACGGCCGCAGGAAACATCAAATAAATGTAGGCTCTCTTTTCCAAAGAGCTTGATTTTTCGCACACCGCCACCATCATAGCCTCCATGCATAACCCTAGCCTGCCGATGCCTTTTTGGACTGGAAAGAAGGCTTTAGTGGCCCCGTCAAGGGCCATGGTTATGTACGGGTGTGGTGTGTTGAAACAAAAATGGGGTGTGCGAAAAACAGGGCTTTCCAATATCGCTACCGGCCATGTGGAAACCACGTTATCTAAAAAAGGCCATCCACTGCTCACCAATCATCATCCACGTCATCGGGAAACTCCTCGCCACCGTACCAACCCGCATGCGCCTGCGACATGTGCTGGTAAATCTTGCTCGCCGCCACCGCCTTTCCACAAAAGAAACACCAGTGCGTCCCGCAAATCGGACACTCGACGTGATCGCACCCGCTGATCTTCTGCGACGGAGCAGCGCATCCAGGACACACCTTGATATCCTGCACGAATCCCACACAGTCATCGCACTGCCATTGGGTAAACTCGGCTGGCGCTCCAGCTGCGCACACGCGCTCGACATGCTTCTTTGCCAGACCGCATGTCGAACACCACCCGTAGATCCACGACCCGGCGTCCTCCACCGCATTCTTCAGGCCACCCAGGAACTTGAGCTCGTTGGGGATATTGACCTTGGTTGACGGCTGTCTCCGACAGAACGGGCAGCTGAGAGCAGCAACGTTGATGATCTTGCCCCGCGCGTTGAGGCCGTACCATGAGTCCATGCACGACTCGCAAATCTGCTCCTTGCATCCGCTGCGCATACACGCGGGGCGGAGGAGTCGCTTGTTCATGTCGCTGAAACACAGACTGCATGTTCCCTGCTGCACTTTGCGGGAGACGACCCACTCGCGGAGGTTCGCAATCATCTCATCGGCGTTGTGGACGAGCTTGCCCTTGATGCGGAAGTCAGGAGTGTCGATCTGTGGGAGGACCTGGACTTTCTGGGCGAAGTCGTCGATGCCGGCGGTCGAGATGACGTAGAAGAGGGACCGGCCACCGAAAGGAGCGGCAATCTTGTCGCCAACGTTGCGCAGGAGCCAGGCCGTGGAAGGGTTTTCGACCAGAAGCTTCTCAGGAGACGTCTCCTCATTGATGATGGTGCACTTGCCCGAGGCGCAGCCTACGCACTTGTAGGTTGACGCTGAAAAGTCGGCCGGGCGGTACTCGTGGGGCCAGATCACGCGGCTGAGGCAGACGGTGCATTCAACATAGGGGGCGACGGTGCGGGCCTTGTAGTCGGGGGCAGTCTGGGCCACGATGCTGACCTGGCGGCAGTAATGGCACTTTGCGCGGACGTTGAGCTTTTCGGCAAAGTAGACAACGTACTGCGCCCGGCAGGTCTGCGTGGAACATTCAACCCAGGTCGCAGGAGTGTCCGCGTTGTCGTCCTTTGAGACATGGCCAGTGATCCAGGCCTCCTTCTCCGCCGCCGTCTCATTAGGATATCCAGAAGGCACGCACATGCCGCAAATCCCCTTGGCAGACATCATCGTCACGGAGCGAGGGTACCTGCAGCTTTTGCAGGTGACAACAGGGCCGATGGGCATCCTCGCCTTTTCTGGATGCCAGCCAATCTTGGCATTCAGCGTGGTCTTCAAGTTGAACTCGAGAAGCTTGTACTCGACGAGTGTCTTGAAGAGCTCTCGGTCTTTGTTCTGCAGAACCGGGCCCCCCAAAGCCTGCGCTTTCTGGTCAGCCTCCAACAGCAGGCTCAGGCAGTTGGTGTTCCATGTCTCAGGAATGTCCAATGTTGCCCAGTTGTTCTTCCAGGACAGCAATTCCTGGTAGGCAACCTTTTCGAGCGGCTTCATGCCCATGCGAAGACTGAGGGCTGCCAGGAGAGCCGCAGGACGGCCTGCCAGCATGGTTCCAGAAAGCACGCAGTGCAGGAGAATCTTCCAAAACACTCGGCCGTGATCGGAAGTCGCAAGGGCCATGGGGATCCGAGGCACCTTTTCGAGGGGCATGTCCTTGATGTGCAGCGGCAGGTTGTCCTCCGAAGCAACGTACGTCAGACGCGTGAGAACCCGACCAAGCCGCCGGAGGATCCTCGCGTCACAGGATCGGCCGATTTCCATCAGCTCGTCACGAGTCATCTTGTCCTCGTCGTTGAACCCCAGCGTCGGATCAAGAAAAACACAGGGGAACTTCTTGTCATCGGGAACACTGCTGATGGTTTCAACGATTTCGCCAAGTCGGTCGTAGGATTCCTCAAGCCAAGCCTTCATCCGGTCCTTCTCAGGGCCGACAAGCTTACTAACCTCGAGGCCAAACTTGGTGATGAGGTCGTCGCGCATGGGATTGGTCCTGTCGTTGCAAATAGCCCGCCACAGGTTGCCAAACACGGGGTTAACAGCAATGATTTTGACGTCGTTCGCAATCAATCCCTCCATCTGCTTTGTCACCCGGTCACGGTACTGGGCATCCGTCGCATACCGCTTCGAAAAGTCGGCACTCTTGTCCTCGGTGTCCTTGATGTGCTCATTGAGGTTCTCCATCGTCAGCACCGTCGAGGTCAGGTTTTGCTTGACGGGTTTGCCAGTGGCACTCTTCTTCTGAACCGGGAAGAACTTCCCGGCATCCTCGCTCGTTTCCGACACAACCTGTTCGATCCCACTCTTGTCCTCGAACCCAGCCAGTTTGGCAACCTGGTACGTCGTCTTCTTGGCGCCCTCCTTTTCGACGCCCATCCAGGCCAAAAGGACACCAATCGTCAGCTCGGAAATGGCCTGGGATGTCGAATGTTCGTTGAGCTGCACGCAAACACCACCCGTCACCTCGGACAGAAAGGCATAGAGCGACAACGTGCCAACAAGCGCGTATGCCCCGGATTCAATCATACTAAACACCTTGGCCCTCTTGTCACCATGGCGCAGGGTGTGGGCAGCCGATGCCCAATCGGCGAATGAGGCTGCCGTTCCGCCGTAGGATCCAGGGGTCTTGAGCAATCTGATCTCGGACAGCCTGTTATCGCCGGCAGTGGTCGGCATGTGAGGAGGGGCGTCGCTGAAGAGCAGCACAATGGTAGTTGCCTCGGACCTCATGACCTGGTAGGCATGGGCAAGCCCAGTCTTGGTCGCCTCGGGCCAATCACCTCCATGGGCGGGGCGCAAGCCAAGGGCAAAGTCGAGCAACTTCTGCTGTGTGATCTCGCTGTCGGGGCCCTCGCTGAACCAGCCAGACCACTGTGTGAGGGGACCGCCGCAGTAATCGCCGTAGGTAAGGACACCGATTCGATCGAAGCGACCCGTCAGGGATGAGATGCGTGCAATGTCCTGAAGCGACCGGTTGAGGGACTTAAGATAAGTCCCCATCGACGCTGTCGAGTCAATGAGGATAAGCAAGTCATAGGCGGTCGCCATGTTGGCGGTTTTGGACGCTGCTGCAGTAAGTCAGGGGGTGATAACCAAGTGCGTGCCAAGGACAGCTGAGGACGGGGGCTTGCCCCAACAAAAGGAGCTCTGTTTTTCGCGCCATTTGGCCTCTGTCCGCCTTGAAATAGGCGTTGGTATTTATAAATTGTTGTGTTCAGATTTTTAAATACCCCTCGATAAAAAAGAAAAACGCATCAATAATTTCATCACCACGCAGACAGCGTGGTGGCAGGGCGTTGTTCAAAGGCCATGCGGAGGCGTCAGTAGGCCGGGGTTATGCATGGGAGTGTGCCGAGCTCAATTAAAATTATGCGCACCTTGAGGCCACCGACCGAGATTTCGAAGAGACTGGTGAAGTGCTGAGTCTTCCGTGCATCAACGATCCTGAGTCACGATCGTGTCGTTTGCAACAATGCGGGGAGGGTTGGGTTGATGCGTCAGACGTGACTGGCCAATATCTTGACAACAAGTCGACAATCCAACACAGGGACGAATGATCCAAAAGAATGCAGAATCCAAATCGAGGTCCGCAATGATGATGATGCTGAGAAGAAGAGAATGCACCAGCAGATGGGGACGGAAGGAGGTACTTGTAGCCCAGCCAAAAACAGCAGCCACACCCAAACCGGTATGGGTCATACGCGCTTGCCAATCACATCCCTTGTCCACCCGTCCTCAATTCTTCGCCCCTGCACCGAGTCCAAGGTTTGACATTGCTACCGGATGACTGTGTAAGTGCTAACTACTGCTCTCACCGGATGAGTCAAGTCACAAGCTTTGTGCCATCCTGTCTGCTCTTCTCTTCCGTTGACAATCCGAGGCCTCAATCACCATTCCCGACTTGCTGAACACTCACTCGGTCTTGTTTCAGTTCCCAAATCCCCACGACTGCTTCACATCGTGAGAAACCTTCCCCCATCACTCCTCCTCAGACATCTCAGACTCATCGTCACCTGTCAAGTCGTCCATATGGGAGCCTTCGGGGGACTGGCCCCGGAGCGAGCCCGAGGTGCCATTTCCTTGGACCGCCTCGTGAATGTTCGCTTGGATGCCATCAGCATCGGCCATTGACTGGTTGTCCGGATCGGGATTTTCAATCCGGCTGACAGTAGCCCAATGTCCGCCGTAGCCCTGCGATACCTCAGTGGCTCGATGAGCGATCCCCTCAAACCCATGAGGCTCACCATTCTGCGCGGAAGAGTAGTAACCGGAGTATAGAGGCTGCGGCTGCAGCTCCACTGCCCCGGACACAGGGTCGACGAGAGGTTGGTTGCCATATTGGTTCCTGCGCTGCTCGTCATGTTGCTGAGCCCTGACCCATTGAAGAGTTCGGTCCAGAAGACGATAGCTCTCGACATTGTCGTGCAGGCCGTGGCCGGGTACGTACTGTCCCCGTTGCTCTTGTTCAAGCATGGGATCGATCGGGATATCGGAGCTGGTGGGCAGCGGAGTGTTGTGTCGCTGAGGAGGACCCGAAGGTGAAACATGGTCACCAAATTGTTCAAGGGGCGGGGCGGAGGACGCAAGGTCTCGCTGGGACACTGCCGCCAGTCCCTCCCTCGTGCTGCTGAGACTCTAGCGCGTAGAATTCCTGGCGTATTCTGCAAATTCGTTCCTGCTGCTATCGATCCGGGGCTGCCGAAGTCTGCTCGGCATGAGGGCTACGCTGAAACTGTTCAGACGGGCGGCCCTGCCAATGGGAGAGGTCCGGCATCTGGAGTGGGTGATGTTACTGGACAACGGAACCTACAAAACCCTGGTTCGATGCCCAATGGTGCTGATATGGATGAGCCTGTTGCTGCAGCGGCTGTTGGCCGAAGAAATGTTGTTGTGGCTAACCAAGCTGCTCGTAGTATTGCTGATTCTGCAGGGTATAGTCTTGCGGCGGAGGGAACCGCTGTCCGTGTTGAGATTGCCGCTGATTTTGCTGCGTATATGCGGCGTGAGCACCTGTCTGATCCTGAGGTTGGATTTCTTGCTGTTGGTGCTGATGCTGTTTATCCTGGAGTTCCTGCTCCAACGACGCTGCCGTTCTATGAAGGCCGCGGTCTGCCAGGAAGCTCCCGACAAATTGAAGCTCGGCGTCTAGGTTGGGCGGGTTGCTGGCAGAACTAGCTGCAGGAAGTCCATCTTGGGCAGTAGTCTGGCTGGCCTCGGGCTCCTTGGCAGTGCCTTCCTTAGTTCTAGCCTTACTGCCACGCTTAGATGAAGGCAAAGGCAAAGCAGGACTAGGTTGAGTAGGAGCGCCAGAGACAAGAGTCAGAACCTGTCCAGGAGGGGCTAAAGAAGGAACTAAAGAAGGATTAGGTTGTGAAGGGGTGCCAGAAGCAGAGGCTGGAGCTCGCCCAGGCGGGGGCACGTCGTGGAGAGAACTTGGCGAAGGAGGAAAGGCTCCATCGTGGTGAGGGCATGGTTGAGGAGGCGTAACCCCCGTCTCCCGGCCAACGGCCCCCTGGTTCTCCTGAACGGAATTCCAAAAAGCAGTACGGATATGTGGCTCAGCCTGGTCCTGGAGCCGGATCCGTCTCTGAGCCTCCTCCCATGATATTACTTTCGGGTCCCTCCGCTTCATTTTCGTCCTTTGGGGTTGGATCCTGCTATCGTAAGATCGACCTAACAGCTTGAAAAAGAAACATGAAAGGCGTGCTGGAGGATGACTCATAGGGATCTACTCACCCTCTGGATAACCTTGATATTGAACTTGGCAGCGTTCTTTGAATCCTGCTCGATCCCAAGTCTGTAGAAAAGCCGGACCAGGGTCAGCATGTCTTCATCGGTGTGATTGCCCCCTTTGCTTTTTCACATCCACAGCTTAGGCTAGTAAATTGATCGACCACAAGGAGTTAAGGAATATTTATTGAACTAGAATTGGCCAAGGCGTAGCAAGGGACGGGAAGAACAAAAGGTGAGATTCAATGAGACTTAAGGTGTGTCATGGGCAAAAAACGCAAAGGATGGGAAAAAAAGGTAGAAAGGGGTTGGATGCATCAAACTTACATTGCCTGGTAATCCATCCACGTACGCTCGTTAAGCTTTACGCCTCTTCCTCTTCTTCTCCGCTGGACTTAGTCCCGGCTCATCTCCCTCGGATTCCGGGCTATCCAGGCTGGCATGTGACGCAGCGAGCAGCGAGGCGAACTGGAGATGAGGCAGCACAAGCCCAGGGGTCTGGCTGGGAATGAAACTTCCCGCAGGCGCTCTGGTTGAGCTGGCCAAGCCCGGCATCACTGATGAGCTGCGGCCCGGACGACTCAGGCGACTGCCGGGCGCAAACACCTGGTCCGCAGCGGCTCCTTGCTGCTGGTCTTCCACGAACCGAACACCACCATCACCGTTGGATATAGTGATGGCCGGACGATCTCCCCGAAACTGAAACCGGGGTAGCTCCCCAGCTCCCGGCTGAGCAGTTGGGGCATCTATACGTAATGACATGTCAACTCCGGTCTGATCAGTATTTGTCTTGGTGCCGCGTACCGTTGTCTCCGCCGCCATCTGACACATGGTTCGGCTCGTCGATCTCCATCTGTCCGGGATTGTGGTGCATTGTCAAGCCTGAAAAGCACGTTTTAGTACAAATCAATAGGCGGGTAGAGGGTATCTAGGGTGACTATTAGTCGCTTTTTTAATGTCTCCTTCTTACCGGTGCTCGAGTAAAAACCAAGAGGCGAGGCGAAGAAGTGAAGGAGAGTGACCGAGTCACTTTTCTTTGATATCTCCTTGCTGACGCTTCGTTGATGGAAGAGAGAAGGTCGTGCGCAGGTGAAGAGGGCGAGATTGTGTGCAAAAGAAGGGAAGAAGCACAGTGCAGCTGAGGCAATGAGGTGTGGGTTTTGTGCTGAAGCACCAAAGGCCAGTTCAACACACTTGACACCGCAATTGCCGCTTGACAGGAGAAGACAGTCCAGAGACTTCTGGAAGACTCAGAGAGGCATATCTTCCACGACCATGGCCGGACATGCCTTGCTCGTGGACACTCCCTGCTAGAATACTCGAGCTTTGTTGGTGGAATTCATAGCTGGACTTTCGAGGCACTTAAACAGGATCTGGGAGGCTCAAATCGAACTGCCGAGGCCTCGGGCCGTCTTCGCAAGACATTTGGAAAATTAGAACCATGCCGAAAGTCCAATGCTACGATGCCTGCTGGAACATCAGTGCTGATCACCTCGAAAGCAAGTGCAAAAGATACCGCAAAGAAAACTCCAAGTTTCAGGAACACAAACATCAAGGCATCAAATTTTCGGCGGTCAAATTCCAGTCCAGATGCATTCCGATATCCTCAACGCTGGTTGGTCAACGTCTCCGAACATTGAGAAGCCACAAGAACGCGGGGAAGCAAGCCACCAACTCTACCACAACCCCTCAGACACCCACAAGAGAAGCCATGTTCAAACCCATCCAAAGAGCAATCTTTCATACTCGCGGTCTCGAGTTCACCCGCCACCTGGCTACGCGCTCATACACCCCGCCCAAGCCCCAGCGCACACTCCTTTCCAAAGTCGCCATCGTCACCGGAGCCGGTAGTCCCCCCTCAACCCTCGGCAACGGCGCAGCCATCTCCCTCCTCTTAGCAGAGGACTCAGCAACCGTCATCTGCGTCGATAAATCCCTTTCTCTCGCGACGCAGACCGCCTCTCTCATAACATCATCTCATCCCGCTTCAATCCCTCTGCCTATCCAAGCAGACGTCACCATCCCCTCAGACTGCAAGCGAGTCGTCGACACAACTCTCTCCAAGTTTGGTCGCCTCGATATACTAATAAACGTGGTTGGGATTCTAGGCACAAAAGGGAACGCCGCGGATCTTGATCTCGATGAGTGGGATGATGGCATGTTGGTGAATGTGAAGACCATGGTAGCCATGAGCAAGTATGCGATTCGAGCAATGAGACGGAACGAGAAGACCGAGGAACATCCGATCCGAGGCAGCATTGTGAATCTCGGTTCAGTGGCGGGGTTGAGGGGTGGCACGCCGAGTTTGCTGTATCCGACAAGTAAGGGAGCCGTGGTGAACATGACGAGGGCTATGGCTGCGCAGCATGGGGTTGAGGGCATTCGGGTGAATTGCGTTTGCCCAGGTGAGTGCCGCATCGCGTTTCAGAGCCGTGAGCTGACTGTTGTAGGTATGATGTATTCGCCCATGATGTATCGAGACGGGATGACCGATGAGATGAGGGAAGCTAGGAAGCGCAGGAGCTTGTTGGGAACTGAGGGTAATGTCTGGGATTGTGCGAGCGTGGTGAGATTCTTGGCTGGAGATGAGGCCAGATGGATAACTGGTGTTGCGCTACCGGTCGATGCTGGGGCGACTGCTGCGGTAGGATTGTCGATGTGATCGGGGTAAGGGGCGACATGAGACCATGGAGTTGCGAAGGTTTTAGCTTATGGATCAATTGAACAATTCCGGATTATGACCTTTAGCTGTTGAGGATCCCGTTGTTGTGAAAGGACAAAGGAAACTGGTGGCTGTTGGATTCGACACTGCTTTGTTGGCACTTGTCGTCCCAGGGTCAAAGGCCGACACATGAAGCGGCGGGATCTCTAACTTAGACAATCCCAACAGCTAGAGTCCCAAACCGGCATGCATGAAAAAGCCCGTTGTCCCCGGATTCCGAGCCCTCGAGCGTCTTAAAACCACCCTCGAGAGTTCCAATCGATCGATATCATGGCGGACGAACCCACTGTCGACGTTGTCGTTGTTGGCGCGGGCCTGAGCGGCCTACGAGCAGCCGTGGACCTTCACCAATCCGGCTTGTCCGTCGCAGTCCTTGAGAGTAACGCCACCGTTGGGGGCAAGGTCCTATCATCTCCAGTCCTCGGAAAGGAACAGGTAACCGTCGACTTGGGCGCCTCCTGGATCAACGACACAACGCAAACCGAGATGTACTCGTTGGTGGAGCGTTTCGGTCTCGACACCATCAAACAACACGTCGCGGGCAAGTACCTCTTTCAGAATGAGACTGGCACTGTCGTGCCCTTCGAGCTGGGGTCTGGATTTGTAAGTCAGATTCCGTGACTCCAGTGGTTGGAGCTGACTTCCCCAGACAACTCAGCATCCGGACACGATGCGGGTTTATGAGCTTCTTGGCGGTGTAGCGATAACCTTCAATGACGCAGAGGACAGGACGTTGGACTTGGTGTCGCTCAGAGCATTTGCCGAAGCAAACACTGAGAACTCGTTGGTTGGCGGGAAAGCAGCCAATGACCTCTCCCTGAACATACTCGGAGCAAACGCAAGCGATGTGAGCGCCCTTTTCATGGTTGACCTGATCAGGGGCGCTACCGGCCTCGAGAACATGCTCTCGACTGGACACGATGGGGCGATGTACCTACGAATCCGTCAAGGTCAGTCTATTTCCCCTATGGAAGATGCAAACTTGAAGGCGTTGGACGATATTGACATGTGTCTTCCAGGCGCATCTGCCATCGCGCTTGGGCTGGCGTCCTTGCTGCCTCGGAAGTCGATATACCTGTCTACCAAAGCATCGTCCATCACGCAGACGCCTGAAGGGTGTTTGACCAAGTCGGCAAACGGACTTCTCTTCCGGAGCAAGAAAGTCATCGTCTCGATTCCGACCACCTGGTACCCGTTTGTTTCCTTCGACCCACCTCTTCCAGTCTCCAAGCAAACTGTTACGGATTCCGTCATTGGGTTCCACGGGCGGGTTGTCTTAACCTACTCTGGACCTTGGTGGCGCGAGGCTGGGCTGTCTGGCGTCATGGAATCCACCAAGATGGGAGGTCCGATTGCCGTCACCTCAGACACATCGAGCGATCAAGACGCCCACTACAGTTTGACTTGCCTACTTGTTGGATCAGTGGGTAGGTGGTGCTCTAAACAGCTATCCAATGGCCCCGTTGGCAAGGACATAATCTTGAAGCACCTCGAAGAAGTATTTGGGCCCAGAGTGCCAGGTGGCGTTCTCCCGGCCCCACTTGCCATGGTTTACTGTGACTGGAATGGCGGCACAACTTCGGTGATGCGCCCCGGTACCGCATACGAATCGAGAAGCATTGGGGATCGATTTGGCCATGTACACTTTGTTGGAACCGAGACTTCCAAGGAGTGGCGGGGATACATGGAGGGCGCCGTGCGGTCTGGGATCAGGGGCGCCAATGAAGTGATTGACGAGTGGAAGGATGGTCACATTGTCGGTGGGAAGAGTCCAAAGTCCATGCTGTAAACCGAGCTGCTGTTTGGGTGTGGAAGGTTAGTTGTGAAAGGACCCGCAACCACAAGGGTACGGTCTTTAGGTGTGATTCTCCTGGTTTCTAGTTTGTGCTCTTTCACATGAGAAGGTCAAAACAAGCTCCTTGTCCGTATATACCAAGCCACTTACGCGAACCGTTGAAGCCTGGGTGAGAACGTGTCCAGATTAACCTTGTGGGGAACCTTATGCCGAAAAGACAGTGGGTGGAGTCCAAGGAGGGGGCGCATCACTCTCTGGCACAATACAGGCTCAGAGTCGAGAGTACGATGGGGATGTCCCGTGAAATGAAGGCCGAGAATAAACAGTGAATCTTTACCAGGGGTGAGGTGGGAGGAAAGCAGCGGCAGGCAGGGAAGGTGGGGGGGTATGGTACCCCGAGCCAAGCCCAGCACCTTGATCCATTGAGTGCCAAAATAAAACGCTGGCGGTGGGGCAGACCGGCGGCGCTTTCCTCCTCCACCACAACACCACCCATCCGGCAATCGAAGATTTACAACTCGTTCTTTGAAGAGCGCCGGCGCTGATTGTTGAAGGCAAAAATTGTGTAAGTTCCTGGCAAAGGTAACATTCAGAAATGGAAGGCCTGATAAAAAGAACCCGCAGATCTCTCGGCGCGACGGACCCCACGTCGCCAAGCGGAAGCCGCAAGCCACGCCCGCAGCGTTCCCAGCCCATTGGACACGCCGGAAACAAGGTTTGGACCCGGCCGCCAGCCTTGCTGTAAGCGCGGGGCACCCCACCAAGATGGCGACCTCCTCCACCACCAGTCGAGTCCAGGCTCTCGCGCAGCCCCGAGCTAGAGTAGCTGCAATCGAGCAAGCCCGGCGTGATCGCAGACTTTGCCGCCTCATCGCCCACCAGAGATTCACCGCGGGCGGCAACCGACCCGAGGCCGTCTCCAACATGGCTCGTTCTTCGAAGAAGCCAGAGCCGGCCAAGCGGATCGCCGGGGCCCGCCGCAAGGCGACTCGAGCGGCCGCTATTCCAACCCGTTACCAGCCGTTCCGTAACTGCGCCATCCGTCCCCAGCGCTTCAACTTTTTCATGAACCTTCCTGCCGAGATTCGTGTCGCCATCTACAAGATCCTGTTCATCCACCACGACGCGATCGACGTGGCCGACATTTGGAACGCACCCCCCAAGTTCTCGCCCGTCGGCCTTCTGCGTGCAAACAAGCAGATCCACTCGGAGGCGGCAGCCGTCCTGTACCGCGACAACACGTTCAGTTTCCTCGAGCGCTGCGATGACTTTAACACCGACCATAACGACCTCAATGCGAACAACTGCATCCGCTGGCTCCGCGACATCGGCACGAAGAACGCGGCCTCGCTGCGCAACCTCCAACTCCGCGTGCGCGAGGAGCGCGACGTCGCCTATTATGTCGAGATGCTCAGGGAGATCGCCGCCAAGGCTAAGAACATTACCAGCTTCGCGCTCATCGCCGAGAGACACGCCTCGCAGCGATTGATGCTGAGCCCGGGCAACTTCATGAGCCGCTGGGAGCCGAATCAGATCGAGCCTCTCTCGCTGTCCATGTTCTTCAAGCTCAAGCCGTCGCTCAGCAACCTCGAGCTCAAGCGCGTCGTGCTTTCTGGCACCTACAAGACCGAGGAGCTGGACAAGATCTGCCTGCTGCTGAACTGCCGCCTGCAGGTTGTGTGCAGCAAGACGGGCGAGCGTGGCGAGATATCGGTTATTTTCTGGGACAAGAACAAGTACTACGATGCCATGCCGACCTCCGACGGTCTTGCGGTCGTCAACAAGTTGCCCATTGAGGAGGACGACACCGAGTCCAAGGAGGCCGAAGAGGTCAAGGAGGATGAGGAAGTCGAGGAGGATGCCGACGACAGTGGTATTGCCGTTTAATAAGTTGGACGAGCGAGCGGCTGGCTGTGTTGACAAAATGGGGGTGGTGCGAGGGACGAAACCGGGGAGGTTTTGTACTTTACGATATCGGAGGACACGGATACCGGCGTTTCTGGGGGGTGCCTGGCTTCATTACACTGCATATCGGAGACTGTACGGCCCTTGGCGGCTCACGACAGGATACCTTCGGCGTTGGAACTGGTGATACCCTGGGGAATCGGAGTTTTTGTGTTTAACCCGTCACGGAACCGCATCTAATGGGGATTGCGGGGGAAAATCTGGGAACATAGGACAGTAATGAATTCAAGCTGTGCTGTGAACTAAACGGCGGTCTCTTGTGCAGAAGACTGATGATCATCTCGGTTCTTGGCGAAAATGCAGGTTCATCTGAGGCAATGGCAGTGGTAATACGAAGGTAGGCTTGGATGCATTGAATTCCGACGGCTTGCTACGCCCCAACTAGCTAATCTATCTTGCATTAGGTTTTTGATGATCCCGCACTACGCTCAGGAAAGCAAATGGTCATGCCCATATACCACGTCTCTTGCATCCCTACGCTCAAGGTTTGCGTTGTACTCCGTCGCTCGCTTACATGATGACCTCATTGGCAACGTCCTACAACATGTTTCGTTAGCAACGTTTACATGGGATGCATCGGGGGAGTCTTACCCTCTTGAGCTCCTTAAACGGCAGGCATATGCAGTTTTGCACCCTGACCTCATCACCGACTCCGCACTCCTTGCCCAGAATCGTGATGGCTTGGACCTTGACACCGTTCTTGACGATGCTAGTGGTATGGCTAGTCACAGGCGTGGGAGTGCCCTCGACACGAGCCCAGGCGCCGACGCGGCTATTCCAACCGATAATCGAATACAGTACGCAGGCGTCGTGCTTGATCTCCGAGTCCTCCAACACGATCGACTCCTTGACACGGGCGCCCGCGCCAACCGTCACTCGAGGGCCAATCGAGACGTTAGGCCCCAGCTTAGCCGTGGGGTGCACGGTTGCGGTGGGATGGATGTAGACGGGCGGGATGATGTTCTCCGACCTAGGAGCCAGCTCCTTAGACCCGCTCTGGAGCGCCTTCTGGAGGTAGAGGGCGTTGGCTGGGATGGCAGATCCTGCAGTCTTGATCTGCCGCCAGAAGTCCTTGGTCTCGTAGACGAAGAATTGCTTGTTATCCGCCATATCACTCAGGATATCCTGCTCAAGGCGAATGACCTCCTTCTGGCCCTCGTCATCGTCATCGATCATGAATGAGCTCTCGAGGTTGTCGGAGGAGGGGTACGAGACGAGGCGGGCGGGTCTGTCGGTACGGCGCTTGATGGCGCTGCGAATCGAGGGGAAGATGGCGTCGGTACTGAAGAGATAGACACCGCAGTTGATCAGGTTGGAGATGTAGCTCTCGGGCTTCTCGACGTAGTGCAGCACACGGCGTGTGTGCGAGTCCGAGACAATGCAACCAAAGTTAGAGGCGGCGTCTTCGCTGACCCGTGTCCCCAGAATGACAGCCTCCGCATCCTTCTCTTGTGCCAACTTAAGCATCTCGTTCAGGGGGAAGCTGCAGCAGACGTCCGAGTTGAGGACGAAGATGTGCTCGGGGCGCCCCTTGAGGATCGCATCGCGGAAGTGGTACAGGCCACCGGCGGTGCCCAACGCTTGGTACTCGCGGAGGTATTTGATCGAGAGATTGGGGAATTCGGTCGCCGCATCTTTAATAAAGTCGCGGAAGACAGACTCCTCGTAGTAGCCGATCAGGTAGACCTCGTGGATGGAGGGCACCTTGTCGATGGCGGTCAGGCAGTGCCAGATGATGGGATGGCCGGCGACGTCGAAAAGGGGCTGCCAAGAACATTATCAGAGTTGCCAAAAAATCAGCAGAGCAGGGGCGCTACCTTGGGTACGTCGAGAGAGAGGGGGCGGAATCGGGTGCCGCGCGAGGAGCCTCCGACCTTGACATCGGTCAATACCTTCTTCGCTAGCTTGGCGTCGCGAGCCTCCACCGAGTCACCAACAACTCACAAGAATAACGGCCTTGGTGGCGCCAGAGGCGCCATTCGACTTGTCTCGATGCGGGATCTGGAGAGACATGGTAGGAAATTCTGGGGGTTGTGGGATTGGGAGCTATTCCAGGGTCTTGGACAAGGAGACAAGCTGTTGACGATGGACCGCTGCCCCTCACAATGTTTAAGTGGTGCTGTCCCAAAAATCCCCTGACCTGGCTTGCTTGGCCCCATGTGAAGCGTGTCTGGCGAGGGGTTGGCCAGAGCTTCCCATGGTCTGTGCTCTCTGCATCATCAAGTCTTGGCAGACCCGGGCAGCTGAACAAGACCACTCGACCTTTTTTATTTTTCACGTTGTCGGCACATCGAAGTTTTCATTGTGTGCATCCAAGCCTTGTGGGCTCGTCAATCATCTTTAGATTTCTCTCAGCTTTTAGAAGGATATCAGCTGGGTTAGGCTCCCTTGCTTCAGCTGTTTGAGCTTTCGCTAGGCAGTCCCAGATGTGAACACCTCCCAATACAAATTTATGATTTGATCGTTCCATTTCGTTCTCTCAATAGGCAGAGCCTCGCAAGTGTTCGAGGATGGACTGTGTGGAGCTTGAGGTGGCCTGTTGTCAGGCTCACCGACATTCACGCGCTGTGGGCAAACCCCGCGGGTGCAGTGTGAACTGCTGTTCAACACCACGCAGCGCATCACCAAAAAGCCGCCCCGCATTTCCCCAGCCTCCTGAGGCCGCGATTTGTCGCACTGTCGCGAGCGGTTGGTGCTCTGTCCTTTCTCGCCTCTAAGATGGCTCCTGTTAGTGGGAGCCTCAGGTTTTCACACTTCTGCTAACAACAACAAACAATCCACCGAGTTCTCTCGGCGACCACTCTCGGAGCCTGGGAACTGAGGACGTCGCTCACCAGCGACTCTCTCCAACCATTTTTCTTCACCACTTCTCCTTGAGCCTTCCTCTTCTCTCTCACCTTTCCTCTCTCACCTTTTCTCTCACCTCAACCTCGGCTTTCTGTACCAAAACAGTCCGTCCCTTCTGCACCTTGCCCCCCATGCTTGAGCAACTGTAACCGCAGCCTCTCTCAACACATTCCCACTCCACATTCCCAAGTTATTTTCTCTTACTCCTGGAGATCCCGTTCTGTTTCGCGTCGGTGCAGTCTTGCGCAGCTCAGTCTGGTCAAGGCAAGAGATACTTGAGTATCACGACCTACCCGCCAAGGCAAGTACCCTCTACCTGTTCCCTCCATCTCTGTTTTTTAACTGACCCAAGCAGGGCCTAGGCTTTCGCCAAGATGGCTCAGCATAGTATCAAACGCGAGCGCGTTCAGCCACCTCCAGCTGCGCGCCGTTACCAACCTTCGGAGTCGAGCGTCTACAGGAAAGCCCGTTCGGGTGCCCGTAAGTTTCCCACACACAATTGCCGTTGCTGCCCTGACTGACTTGACATGTGTAGCTAGCGTAGATACTCGACCTATGGCTCGCTCGGAGGTCAACGGTCATGAAGATAACGACTCTGACCCCATCCTCCGGGAGATCCGACAAGTCAACCTCAAGCCTGACGAGAGCAGTTCGTCCAGCTCTCAGACACAGGAGTCATTCATGGGTCCCAACCTCGCGCTCAACGGCTTCGGTCAGAAGCTCAAGGAGATTAATGACGCCCTCGGGGAGCTGCAACTTCTCGGAGTCCAACATGTGGCCGACCTCCCAGAACTGGTCCTCGTTGGAGACCAGTCGTCCGGCAAATCCAGCCTCATGTCGGCAATCGCTGGTCTTGCATTGCCGCGGAGCAGCGGCACATGCACACGCTGCCCCATCCACATCCGCGTCTCACGGGCCGAGGAGTGGTCTTGTCGGGTTTACCTCAAGATGGACTATCGCTACGTCCCCCGCGACCATCCGATCACGCGGGATGATGTGACCACCAGCGACCCGTTCCCGCCGTGGAGAAAGCTTGAGTCTGGCTTCATGGAACGGTTTGAGTTCAAGACGGTGCGCGACAGATTCGACTCTGAGGAGATCGAGAACGTCATCCGATGCGCCCAGGTGGCTATCCTCCATCCGTCAATGGGACATGAGTCCTTTGTCCCAAAGCTGAAGGGCGAAGCATTGGAGGAGGTTCGGACTCGTCACCGCGATTTCATTGCCGCCAAGGAACGACAACCCGAAGCGCAGTTTTCGCCCAACACCGTCGCTCTTGAGGTCAAAGGCCCTGACCTTGCAGACCTCAACTTTTACGACCTACCCGGCGTCTTCATGAGCGCCAAGCGAGACGAGGATATGTTTCTTGAGCGCGTTGTCCGCAACCTGACGTGCGCATACGTTGCGCGTCCAAACGCCATCATCCTCTGGGCCGTCCCGATGAATCAGGACACCGATAACTCGTACGCGTTCAAACTCATTCGCGAGACCAAAGCCGTTGAACGTTGCGTTGGTGTCTGTACCAAAGCTGACCTCCTACCCGAGAGATCATCCGACAACTGGCTGTCGCTTTTGAGCGGGTTAGCCCATCAAACCGGACACAATTACTTCATCACGTCGAGGCAGGGCGACGATCTCCAGAACCAGAATGCCAGGGAGGAGGCATTCTTTAACAGGACAGCTGACGGCATTGGTGGACAATGGCCCATGGAATTCGATGCCTTCAAGGAGCGATGCGGCGTTGAGAAGTTGAAGGCGTACCTGTCGCGACAGTTGGGCGAGCAGTTTTCCAGAGTGTAAGTCAAGTTCCACGTCAGTAAGCTGACTGACATTCTAACCGTTCATAGGCTCCCTGAAGTCAAGGTGAAGGTCCACGCCCGTATTGCTGAGATTGGGGGGCGGTTGAAGTGCTTCCCCGACCCGCCCAAAAATGCCGAGATGGAGATCATGAGAAGTCTCGCAGGTTTCACTAGGGACGTGAAGGACTGCGTAGAACGTCAAGACTTCCTCAGTAGCTGGGATGCCAATTACTTGGAGGCTTTCAAGAATGAGATTCTGAAGCTCAAGCCCGTGTTCAATGTCAGGGAGCCTCAGCAGGCCAAACAAGGTACAGCTTCCACTCCTGTCACGCCCATGCGAAACAACTCGCCCACCATCATTGACCTTTGCGACTCGCCGCCACCAACGAACCGCAAACGACCAGCACCTGAGATGGCGACTCCGCAAAAGCGGCAGCGGGTGCCTATCAGCATCACGCCGAACGGGATCAAGAGCGAAGTCGTCGACTACTCTGGGATTTACCCCTCCACTCCTTCTCGGTTGCGGCCATCGGCAAAGCCACTGCCATCAAAGTCACTCTTGGACATTCGAGGAATGATCAGGCAGCGCGCGACTCCCGGGCAGCCTGGCCTCGTGTCGCCCGAGGTTTACCATCCCCTTTACACGGATGCTGCCAGAACGTGGAGACCGTTCCTCAACAACTTCATCGACCAGACGCTAGACTTCCTCCAGCAACACATTATGATGATTCTGAATCAGTCTTTCTCCCACCTTCAGAACACAGTTGTGTACCGAAAGTCAAAGAATCACATGAAGACTTTCGTCGACGATATGAAGAGCGATCTCCGGACACAGCTTAACACTCTCTACGACCTTGAGACCAAGAGGTTGTTCACCAAAGATGAGGATTCACTGAACCGCAACAAGGCTTTGGAGAAGAAGATCCTGGTCCGCCACCGCCATCACTTCAGGTGGGCAGCCCACAACCAAGGCGAGCAGCCCGTGCGCATCCTTAAGATGGAAGAACTCACCGAGGAGGAACTTGCGCAGGAGGCCGTCAGGATGCAGAAGGAAGCGGCCAAGATGCTGCCGGACCCCTTTGAGCAAGAGATCGAGGTTGCTGCGTATGTGCGTGGTTACTACCTGACTGCCGCGAACCGGTTCATCGACCATGTGGCGATCCATGTCATGTCGGGACTATTCCCGCGGATAGCAAGCAGCATCGATGAGTACCTCCACGACAAGTTGGGCCTTACCGGCAGCTCTCCACGTAAGTAAACACTGACCGTGCATGATGACAACCCAGCTAACCCAGCGCGACAGGCGACGAGAACCTTTTCAACGATCTTATCTGTGAGGGTCCGGAGGTGGAGAAGGTGCGGCGGCAACTCCATGCGGAGAAAGATGCCCTGATCAAGGGCATTGATATCATCGTCAAGCTTGAGCGAAGCGAGGGTGACACGAACATGACCGATGTGCCTCCACCGCCGCCGCCGTTCATGTACAATATGAAGGCCCCGTCCATGTCGGACGATCAGCAGTCTGCGATGGGATTCAGCGCCAACTACGGCGACGCTTAGGCTCATCTGAGCTTACTTCTTCTATCCTCAACCCAGGGATGTGTTTTCGATTAGATCACCCTTCTTTGTTGGTTGATCTGAGACGGCGTTTGGGTTGCGGCACTTGGGCGACAGGCCGTCGCCCGGAAAATGACGGGATGGTTGGTGTTGGAAGAGGAACTTGGCTTATCTTGTGGGAAGACATCAGGATCACGGATCGGCTTGGCGTTTGCTCTGAAGGATTGTAGAGTTTTGTCGGATTTTTTGACTTGTCGGATATGGATGATGCTCTAGCGCGGAGTTGACGGAAAAAGCAGGCCTGGTAATTTGGGAGAGGTGACGAAGTCGTCACCCACCGCGCCGCAGAACGGAATTCTGCCTGGGATATGATGACACCGTCGACATCACAGCTGTCGACTGACGACTGACGACTTTAACAGTCTCACATAGTTTCGGCGCTCATCACTGGTAGCGTCGACTAGATAGTGTCGTCTCATAGTAATGGTAGTGGGATACCCCCAACCCCTTTTTCCAGTGACACTCGTTCTATTCACAATCTTCTCCTGCACGATGCTACCCTTCATGATCGACCCAAATAACCCCGAACCAACCACCCTCCATACCCAGCCAAGAACCCCATCGTCCCCAGCGTTCCAGAGTATCCAACCACCCTTCCCCATCCCTCGGCCCCTGCCCTCCTCAGCCCAAACTCGACATGACAAATCCTCGCAAATAACAAAGCCCCGAGTGACACCGTTAACACCTTTTTACTCGCCCCGTTCAACTCGGCGACCGCAGCCAAGATGAGCGCAAACGGCACATTCTCGATAAAGTTCTCGTGGCATCGACTCGCAATGTACAACGGGTCTTCGTTGAGGCTGTGCTCGTGATCGTGATCATGGTCATGGCGGTGTTTATCGTTATGGTCGTGGTCGTGATCGTGATCATGGCGATGATGCTTCTCGCCCTCCACGCCGGCACTAGCACCAGCACCACGACACTCCTCGACGCCGAGAGGGGCGTGGTACCGCATTCTCGTAAAGACGACGCGGGCGGAGAGGAGGGAAAAGTAAGCTGTAAAGGGGATCGCGAAGGCGCCGGTTACGGCTTGGTTCTCTTAGCCTAGAATGAGAGTGAAAAAAAGGGGTTGGAGCTGGACATACGCAGGAGGGGCCCGACGATATCGGTGTGGCTTAGGCCTATGGGGGTTGACATTTTCGTCGGCAATGTTACCTTTGGTGTTTTGGAGGTGATGTTCAAATAGATTTGACGGACAATGGTTGCTCGAGGTGATGGCTCTTGTAGCAGGTGATGGCAGTTCTCGGGGTTTTGGAGAAGAACTCAGGGGTCTTCGTAAGGGTTACATCATGGCCACTTCACTGCTTCGATGTCGCCGACTCTTGATATGACGTTGATCCTTGCTCGCGGGTCATGTCACCCTTCTCTGTGAGATTGTCACTTGCATAGAATGGCGGCAGTCGAAATGCCCCACCGGTCTCAACCACCGAATGGTGTCCTAGCGTCAACGCGGGCGTCGAAGAGTAGACCGTGGGTTGTTCTCCATTTTCCTTATCATCCACGAGGGCCACTATAACACGAAGACTGGGGCTGCTGCCCTTGGCTTCAACCAGCAACAAAAGAATTCTGGTAACACGGAGAGAGGTATATGCTATTATCCCTTGACAATGTCCACAAAAACCCCAACGCGCGTAGCATGCTCCATACAAGACAACCACAACAACAAACAACAACAAACAAATGCTGAAACCCATATGTTTTGATGCGCGCCCTTTTCCTCCATCGTCAAGTCCCTTGAACCATGCCTGCTGTCGCAAATACTAGAGGCCAAAACTTGTCTGCTGCAATTACAAAAAAATGAGGAAAGTCGTGTCGTTCGTTTACCTCCTCAGTTCTGCTGCTGGTCTTCGCTGAGCAGGCGCGCAACCTCGCTCTCATTAAGCAGCTTCCTCTTCCCCAGCTCCTCGGGTGGCTTGCCGTCGCGGACTGCACCAAAGTCGAGAATCTAGCCTTTTGTTAGCCTTGGTACCTTATCGCAAGTGGCGCTGCACTGCTTACCTCAACATAGGTCAGGCTGCCCCGCTGTACGGCAGCCACACAGCGGCGCTCATCAAACTTTACTTGCCAAACGCCGCCAAGATCCGTGAGGAGGTCTTGGATGCAATCGCCGGTGTGAATGTCCCACATCTTAACGGTCTTTTCACTACCGGAGATGACCTTACGCGCGTCGTGCTGGAAGCAGGTAATCGCCCCCGTGTGTGCCATGAGCGTGCTCTTGCACTTGCCCGTCTCAGGATCCCAGATTCGCAGAGTGCTGTCTGCCGCTGCGGAAACGAGGCGTTCGTCACGGAGATCTAGAAGCCCCACGAGCAAGTTGTGGCCCTCGAGGGTGTGGAGACATGCGCCCGTGGCCAGATCCCATATCTTTACCAGCGAGTCCATGGAGCCAGAAATGCAACGATTCCTCTTGTGGTCAAGCACCACTGAATACACCTTTTGGTTGTGTCCGTGGAGGACATGGAGCTGCTCGCCGGTGCTGATGCGCCAAACACGCACCGTGCTGTCGTAGCTCCCCGACACAAGCGTATCTCCATGGGCGGAAATCGCACGAACCGAGTGAGTATGGCCTGACAAAATACGGATGAAGTATGGGCACTGATCGTCATTAGGCGGCGGGCCAGTCTGGATGTACCGACGCGAGCCAGCTTCGGGCAGCCGCCAAACGCGCAACTGGCTATCACGAGAACCGGTGATAATCAACGGCTTGGGCGGTGCCATGACGGGTTTACCGTCCTCAACCTTGCCCGTGTCGGTTGGCATGAGGATTTGCAGGCATCGCACAGTCGAGGTGTGGCCAAAGAAGGTTTGTGTGCAGATACCCTTTGCGATATCCCACACACGAACTGACCGGTCGGTGCTACCAGACACCAGTATGTTCCCCTCGTACTGCAAGGCCCAGACACCTCCCTCATGGCCCTCCAGCTTGGTGCGCAGCTTGCCCGTCTTAGTATCATAGACGTGGATCAGCGTGTCATCACTTCCGGTGATGATCTTGTCTTCGTCAAACTGGAGGCATGTAATGACATGGCGGGGGTGCGCTGCGAATGCGACATGGCCCGGCTTGACCTTCCCGCTGGTCCAGCTTTGGCGTATCATATAATGTCGCCGGTAGAGCGACTTGAACAGATGCAGGCTCCGCAAGTTGGGGAGGCCAATGTGGGGGTCCGGGACAGCACTAGCAGCAGCACTCGCAGCCGACAGAGGTCCCTCCGATTTGTGTGTCTTAGGCACCGCCGCCAATCCATCTTCTCTAAGATCCTGGCCGCCCCGTCGCTTGGCTCTATCAACATTCGCGTGGGTCAGGCCGCGCTTTCGCTTTGCGGCCCGAGTTTTCGGGGGCGGATCGACCTTCTCCGACTTTAACGCTGATTTGAGGAGCTCCGATTCGCTCGAGGTCAACCGGTTTTGGTGGCTAAGATCGACCTCGCACCCTTCGACGCCAACGGGGTCTTGCCAGCCCCAACCCTGGGTTATTGCCTTTTGGAGCTCCCCCGGAGGCAAGACGAAGCCATCTCTGTCAAAAAGCTCCTTCCACCCTGTCTCATTCGTGTCGATGACGTGCCGCCAATGCTTCGAAACTTGGGCGGCCCGGCACAGATCACGGTGGTCCAGAAAGGACAAGACATGCAAACTGAGCTCGATGGGGAGCGATTTCATGAAATCACACTTCAAGGCAGGATTCACCACGTCCGCTACCATATGCAGGGTCTTGCGAGGACATCTTCGCAGGAACTGATACATCATCCAGGTCTTGAACTCGTCGGGCATAGCGTCGAAGCTTTCCAGCATAGATCGTGGATCCGCAAGGCTAGACTGACCAGATTTTGGCCGGGATAGCGATGTATCGTACGGGACTGGCGATAGGTCGGCTACAGACAGCTCAACATCGCCCCCTTCGGTGGTCTGGCTCTCCTGAAGCCACGAGCTCGACCTCCGGTTGGTGCGAACAAGTTGATGATTGGAGAATTGCATATCATCCTCGGGCTCGTCATCTTCAGCCTGACTTGGTTGAAGTTGCGCAGCTGCGAGAGTAGGCGAGAGCCGTGGGCTCGGGAGGCTAGCATCCTGGGCGGCCACACTGCTGACGCTGGGCCGCGGTTGTATGCTGCGAATGGTTTGTTGCAAGGACTCGTCGGGGTCTGCAAAGGGAGGAAGGTCTGCGTCCGTGATTGGGGGAGTGGCGACATTGCTGAAGACCGTCTGCGACTCGCTTGCTGCCGGGCTGGCGGCATCGTACACTGAGGTTGCTTGGCTGGAAATCGAGTCAAGGTTCTCCAAATGCAACTGCCTCAGCCGCGACGGACGCTCCACGGTCCCTGAGACAAGCTCGGAAGTGTCAGGGGTTGCCAAGTATCCAGAGACCTGCCGACCTGGTCTATCCACCTCTCGCCGAGCGCTCGTGCCTTGTGCCGCCGCACGGCGAAGCTTGTCGGCCGCTTGCGAGAGAGTGCCGGCTTGCCTAGTCGATCTTCTTGACAACCTAGGCTGTGTGGTTGGCGAGTTGCCTATGGCACTCGATCTTCGGGATCTTCGTAACAAAGACTGCTCTATCGGAAGGGTCGAGGACTGCCGCGAGGGCTCGGGGACGGACTCGCCGCCAGGTTCGGACTTGACGTTGCTGGCATAGTCACTGCTCTGCGAACGACGAACGGCCGGAAACTGCAGGATCGAGAAGTGAGCACAAACAAACCAGGTCATGGAAGCAGACAGAACTTACCAGCATATCCGGATCCTCACCGGGATTCCAACCGTTGACCTCCCCATCGCCGAGGTCAATCGTGAGTTTCCGCAGCTCCGGAGGAGTTGGTCGACCAGCAAGAGGGTATTCTTTGGAGTCGAGCAAGGACAGATTTCTAGGTTCGCGCACGATAAGGGGAGGATATGATCGCTTGGTTGTCGTCGTCGTCGTGACCGTCTTCGTCTCGATACACTCCTCGCCGAACTGCATCTGCATGAGTCGGTGCTGTTGGTGGGTCACAGTCCCCTCGTCTTCCTCCCATGTCATCGACACTTGCTGCCGGGAGCGAGGCCTTCTGCTGTCCATGGCTTCGCTTTGCGGTCAGGAATAGAACGGTGAAGCTTGCGTGATAATGTCATGCACAGTGGCGGTAATTTGGCGGGTGATGCTCTCTTATGGAACGTGGATTCGAGCGTGCAAATGGTGGTGATACCCGAAGAGCCGGATTGGCGCTGCAACGGCTTTCGGATCGAGAGACGAGATGCGTGTGGTGGAGGTTATGACGGATCGGCCGAACAGTGTCAGGTTTCCTTGGGTCCAACGCGTGCCAGCCACGAGACGACGGGAGGCATCAAGGTGCCAACGCGTGTGGTAGCCGAGTGTTCCCCACCAGTCGAAATATCAGCCTCAAAGATTAGATATCATGGTGTTTTTTGACAATCGGCGGAAAAAGTTATGACGGCAGGGAAAGTTGGCAAGGAGACGACAAAGAAGCGGCGTCGTTGGCGATCGGGGAAACTTGAGGCGGTGCGGCAGGAGCGAGCGTCGGTCAACAACGCAGGACCAAAACCGGGATCCGAGTCATTGGAGAAAATCACGTAAGGACATGCAACCCTTGCACTGCGATCGGGACGCATGCGGGGAAGGAATGAAATGTGGAAAACGTCGCCGTCGTGCTGGATCGCAGCCTCCTATTTTGGAGAACAGAGTCAGTGCAAGCGTGATGTGACGATTGGATTGTTACGGTCAGCACGGAGGAAGGCCCCAACCTCGACTTGGCCCCTTCCGCTGTGCCACTCTTGTGGTTTTCCGCCTGCCACCAACTTCCGCCTGCCGAGTTTGCCTTGACCAATCTGCTTCGAGGAGGGAATGCCAAGATACTAGCCACACCTCGAGGACCCCTCCAACCTGAGATGACCTTGCACGACTCCGTGTTTCCCCTTTGTTCCCCCGCAGCCCAGCGATGTTCAAGCACCTGGATAGGCTCTGTGCTCTGAGCCTTGCGCTCACTTTTCGCTCGGTATATTGGCCAAGTGAACGGAACCGCTTTTCTGCCGAGCTCTCATTTTGTTCCCGGGATTGTGGGGTGACTGAGAGGGGTATATCACCAGCCACATTTCATCAGCGGTCTGCCAGCGGGCGTTTTGCACAGTGATCCCTGTTCAGCCAAGAGAACTTTGGATTGCCGTTGCCGCCTCAAACTCCCCTTTGGTCCAACAGCGAAATGGGTTCGCTCTTCCCGGAAAGGATCGGTATTCCGTCAACGCCGTGTACCCCACGACAGAATGTGAATGAGTGGCGTCGGAGAACAATTTTTTCCTTTCTAGAAGATCAAACGGCCTCCAGTTTTTCTCGCTGACCAAAGGTGATTGATAGCCGAGCCCGGAACGGCCGAAGCCAGATGGCAGCTGCTCTCGCCTCATGACCCCGCCGTTCCCTGCATTGCCCCTCCGTGGCGATCGGGGTCGCTCACTGCTTGATCACCGAAGCTCCCACGACTTTAAGCTGCCTTCCTCGCAGTTTCTTTTTCGGTTCCAGGCTGCGTGATGACGCACTCAGGTCGCAGTTGGGAGCTCTGTTGATTTCTAGCAGATCAAACCCCAGATCAACTGGGCAAATCAGGGACCGCGCCGATGCATGCGGCCTAGTCGATGGCGTGTTGGGCCAGAGAACACGCGCCGCGGCGCGCCGCAGACAACCTTTCTAGGCTCGTGAGAACTCAAATAGCCGTTGAATTGTCACAGAAATAGATCTGCACGTCTGGGGATAGGGCGCCCACGTAACAACCAGGCTCACTCATATGCAGGTAAGGGTAAAATTTACGTCTGTCTATTGTCTCGAAATCAATCTTGCACCCCATGAGTCGGGACGCGAAGAACATGTCGGGCCTTGGCTGCCGGGATGGCCGGCGATCTGACGCCTTCGAAGCCAGGCAGCTCCGACCAGGTAGCTCGGTGTGAACTCGGCCCGGTTGGGCAGCTTCCGGCTCCCGGTTCATACTGAGCTGTCCCAGATGAAGACAACTGATCATTGCTGGCAGGTAGCATCATGTAGCCAAGGCCAACGCTGAATAAAACCTACCGGGCACATTAACATGGCAATACTTCCAAACCGACAACGAGATGATGACCAAGACCGCGCTGAACGTGCCACAACATCTCGCATTCCTCAGGAACCTGGGCCAATCTGTGTTATTCCCGCAATTCTCTGAGGAAAGAGTCTGGTCTAAATCCTTCGTAGATGGACTCTGAGGCTTAAAACCACTGTACCCTTTCCGTGTCATCAACTTAACCGCATTCGGCTGTGGTTGCTATTCTAAAGTACCATCTGTTACCAAGTATCTATCAAGCATGGGAGACCACAGGGGTTTGGTGCCGTGTTCCTACACGTGCACTCCTGAGGGAAAGTTCCGAGGGCATCACAACTTCAACCAAGGCGGCGCCCCAAGACCAGAAAGGACGCAGACAGTATGACAGAATGTCCACAGATATCAATCGTCGCCCATATTAGCACATTCATCAAGCCTTTGCATCCGTTTCTGGCAGTATGTTTGTGTTGCTTCCATCATCATGGGATCTGGGCGGGAAGGAGCGTGGGTCGCTCTTGTTTCTCTGAGTTTGCAACAGCCTCCTTCCCTCATACTCCATGTTGCAAGCCCCAACACTCTCAACCTACCCAACCTTACCTTGTTCTCTCTTCCCTTCTCTTTCCAACACTCCATATACGAGTCTGGTTCGCCTACTAGGGTCGGCACCACCATGGCACCCGTTCCCGGATCCTCGGAGGCAGTTCCCCGTTCTTCTCGCGTGCAGTTGCCGAACCGCAACATTGACCTCTGCAAAGTCACATTCGGGGCTGCCGTACGTTACTTACTTGCCCTGGCGGTAGCCGATGTGGCCACCATGAACATCTGCTGACCCTCGCAGTTGAGCCAGGTTTTCTATGCCCGGTACGTAACCCGCCTTCGAACATTCCTTCCCGTGCTTATCGGACGTAGCCGCACTTTTCCTCCCTCGGCATTTCAAACTGTCCCGATATCAGTGATAGCAACAAGGTCGTTTGACGATGTTGTGTCTTCGGGCGCGCCTCTTGGCAGCTTCGACCAGCGCAACTTCGATAACGCAGGAGACACAATCTTCCTCCGCGAGGATCCGAGTGATTTCAACCTGAGCAACGTTTTGGGAATCTTAGTGAGTTCGGCTTGCTGGCCCCAAGACGGCCAAGTGTCTCTTCCCAGCGTGGTTGAGACACCGGCGATCCCTAACTTTTGGCAGTCCGCAGACATCTTCCCTCTCCTCGAAAAGCAACAACTCGTCAAATTCCGGGTCAGCCTCATGTGCGGGAGCGTTTGGTATGAAGACAATCTTCTTGAGCACTATACATTTGCGTTGAAGTATGCATCTGATGGCGCGTATCGGATCGACGTTTGGCGTGCTGGCATCGGTAGCATTTCCGCTGTCAGAACGGACTTATCGCTTTGGAATCTGGGTAACTGCCTCAGCCGACTATCACCGTTGAGAGGTATTGCTACTCACCCCGACCTCGTTAGGCAGCGTCGCTAACAGGCATAGGGCCAATTCACGCCACTTTGGCGTTTCACGCCACCGAAAGACCAAGCGAGCCTGCGATCGGCCTTTGGGGCTTTGACCAAACCGACTTCGAAGATGCCAATCTCCAGTTGCAGCAGAGCCCAGGTTATTGTTGCGAGCAGGTCGTTGAGTGGGAAATCCGAGCGCCGTCGTCTCGTTCTGATCAGCGCGTCTCCGATCGACGAGCTGCATTGGAGGATCCGAATAACAATGTAGTACTAGAAGCTGAGCGACCAGAGGTCCCTATGGGCCAAACTGTCCGCTCACAGTTGCCTGGGTGTGGGGAAGGGGAACAGAGTAAGCCTCCTCAGGGAGCCGCGAAGTCGGCGGTAGCAAAGCCGAAGCCCAAAGTCAAATACCAGCGAAAAAAACAGCCCACACCTCAGGCAGACCAAGCAGTGCAGCATCCGAAACATTCATGTGCCAGCGCATCTAACACGAGAGTCGTGGAGAGCCCGCAGGTGAATCCCGCCGCTAACGAGAAACCGGTTCCGAAGAAGCGGGAGGGCACGTTTGAGAAGAAGAAGAAGGGCACATCTACCAAGAGGAAACCCAAAGCCCCGTTGGTGAGTTCATCTCAATACCCTACTGTGTGATTACATTCTCATGATTCTTGCAGACCATATTTGAAGAAGTCAACTCGAAGCTCCCTGAGACACAGGAAGCTGCCCGTGAAAGCCAGGCAGGACGGGAGAATCTACAGCTTGGGAAGCGACCACTGAGTGGTCCTGCGGCCAATACGAAAACAAAACGCCAGAAAGTCTCAGCGGTGGTCCATCAGGAACCCCCTTCTTCCCATCCATTCCGGCAGATAGATGGTGTTGTGACCTCGCCCGGGTTTTCAGTGCCAAGTGCAACCCCCGCCGGCGAAGCCCAGGATTCCTCGAGTCATTTTGCGATGGATGAAGAGGTCCCGGATACGTATTTCGAGAACTTCCTGGATGAGATTGGCGCTGTGAATTCTGCAGCCTCAGCTTTGGTTGCGGATGTTCTTCAGGGTCCCACCTCCCCTCCTTGCCCTTCTGGTCGCCTGGTTGGTCATCGCCCGGCTCGTCGCATCGCGCCGCCGGCGCGGAAAGGGTCACTTTTCAGCGAAAAAGATATCAGTCCCTTTTCCGATGACAGTTCATCTACAGGGGACACGAAGTCAACTCCAACCAATGGTAACAGCGACACGGGGTATGAGCCCTCCGCCCGGCAAGGAGAACCTCCCTTCACCATCGCGGATATCAGCGATCTCGATGATTGAGGGAATATCAGTTTTGGCAAGAATTCGGTTCAAGTGCATCTGGGCCAAGTCTTGATCAGCTATCAGGTCGATATTAGAAGGGCTCGCCCTCGATTCTAGCCTGTTCTGTAAGTAGTATTCCGTGCCAAAAAAAAAAAAAAAAAACCCAATGCACTCCGTCCGACCTGCGAATTGAGACTACTATTACACCATTCTAGTTCACATGAAAATGCCACACCATTACAGCCTTCCGGTTGACAAACACGTACTCCATAACTTTTTAGTTCCGCGCGACCTCCAACCCCACACGCGAGTACGACCTCGTGCTGAGACTCCCTCCACTCGAACTCCCAACGCTCGGCCTCACTGTCTCGGTAATGGTGTTGTAAAACGTGACCTTGGTCGTCGACAGCGTACACGCTTCATGCTCCCATGCCTCTTGAGCTGTTGCTGTCGCAGTGATTGTCGCTGTCCGCGCGTTGGAGTTGGTGCCGGCGTGGGTCTTTTGCTCAGTGACCGTAGTTGTTGCCAATGTAGTAGTAGCGGATGGCTTTTGTGTTGTCGACAACGTCTGAGATGTCTCGGTTTGGCTGTCCTTGGTACGAGTGCGAGTTCGGGTGCGTTCTTGAGAGGTGGAATTGGTGTGGGTGTTGATGTCTTGGTTCTTTTCGCTGTCGTGGGTGTGCGAGTTATCCTTGGCCTTGTCTTGGTCACGGTCTTTTCCTGGGTTGTTATCGTGGTTTCGGTTCTTCTCGTTGTCATTTTGGTGGTCATTGTCATTGTTGTTGTTCTTGTCCTGGTCCTTGTTGTTGTCGTGGTTCCCGTCGCCGTGGTTATGGCCATCGTCGTAGCTGTGACCGTTATCGTTGCCGTGCTCGTGGTCTTTGTCCCAGCCCCAATTCCAGCCTGCAGGCCCATGACCCGGGCGAGGACGGGTGAAGGTATCGGGACCCGGTTGCTGGGAGGGGGGCTCATACCAGGACGAAGAGGGCTGGGGTTTCTTGATGTCGGGACCTTCGATTGAAGGCCGTGGTTTGGTGACAGTGGCAGTGATGGTTGTCGGCGGCTTGTCCGAGGCGTAAATGGTTGTTGCCGGAGCAGTGGTAGTGACGGTAACTTGCTTTCCTGGTTGGGAGGGGGGCTTGTCACGTAGAGACTTGGTCTCGGATGCGGTGGTCACGGATGTCAAGACGGAGGGAGACAGGGTCTTGGTGAAGGTGACCACAGACGGTGGGATGGTGCTGCTGTCGCTGATGTAGACTGTCTTGGTGGATCCTGAATCTGGCCCTCTTGGGGAGGTGACGGTTACGGTGACGACTTCAGGGGCGGGAACCCTCCATGCCGGAGGCGGGCCTTCATGGCCTGGGTAAGTGACAGTGATGGTCCGGATTTCGGTCACAGGGTTGGATGGCCCAGGAGCAGTGACAGTGGTGGTTTTCTGTGGCGGTGGAGTGTGTGTCACCGTGACAGTCTTGATGGAAGGGGGTGAAGATGCTGGAATTGTAACGGTGATTGTTGGCGTTGAAATGGGACAGGGACAGCATTCTGCATCTCTGGGAACAAGGCCTGAAAGGCGAAAGCGGCTGGCTTGTACTGGGAGTGTGAGCGCCAAAAGCGCCGGAAGAAGGGGTCTTGTTCGGGGCATTGTGGATGATACAGGTGGGAGATTGTGGATATTTGGAGAACATGGGAGGTGGTTGGTCCTAATGATGAACACATGAAAATGAGAGGGAATGGGATCTTATAGCAAGTAGAGCCCGTCATAATCGTGGAAAAGTATAGTGTGATGGAAAACAGGGAAAGTGATTGACTGTGTATTGGTGTTTATTGTCTGTGTTTCTGCCCCTGAATTGGAGACAGGGAACCGTTGAAGTTGCCCTGGATCTCCAGCGCTGCGCGCCGAGAGCGATGATTGCAGCTCTCTCGTAACCATCTTCTTCGAGAAGCGCGACTATCTTCAGCACAGTATCAGCATGATTAAACCTTTAGAATAAAGGGAGGCGCTCTCAGGGAAAGTGTTCAAAGCTGCGGAGGCGTTGTCAGGGGAAGCCTGTGTACGGGGCACATCCCAGCCAATGGTCTGCTGTGCCGGCGCGGGAGACCCACTCTGCAACAGCTGCCAGCCGCACACGCGACCTGTCCAACTTGTTCCCGACTTTCCACTCCCGGAGCTTCGTCTCGCAACTGTTCTCGCCGTTGTCGAAGCGACGCCTCCAAAAACACTCAATGCTTCGGCAGGCGTTCAAGGCCATTCGAAGGCGGTGACTGCTCGCCATGGCGCCCCCGAGAGCTCGGTCGGGGCTGGTCGCCTCGATCTCCCGATTCTGGCACGCAAGTCGCATCCTGCTGGGAGAGCAAAGGGATCACAACAGCTAACCCTGTGTTCCCAGAGGTCCTACGCCGCCGACTATATTGGCTTCGCCCTGCTGGTGACCTGCTACATCCTCGTCAGCCTCTGCCGATCCCCTCCCAAGCGTCCTCCCTAACCTCGCCCAGATCCTCCTCTTCGTCGAACCCTTCCACCGCCTCTTCTCCCTCAATGACCTGCGCATCTCGTTCCCCCATGCCGAAGTCGAGCGCGTGCCCATTGCGATGGACCTCGTCTACGCCGTGCTCGTCCCTATTGTCTTCATGCTGATCTACAACTCCGTCACCCACGCCTCCTCCCACAAGCACCATGTCGCTGTCCTCGGCCTGGCTATCTCCATGGCCTTGACGATATGTCTGACCGACATCATCAAGAATACGGTCGGGCGCCCGCGCCCCGATCTGCTCTCCCGATGTGTCCCCAAACTCGGCACCCCGCGCGACACCCTCGTCTCAATTGAGGTCTGTACCCAGACGGACCATCACACATTGCATGACGGGTGGCGCTCGTTTCCCTCGGGACACAGCTCATTCTCGTTCGCCGGGCTGGGCTATCTTAGTCTCTTCCTAGCGGGACAGATGCGCATCTTTGCGCATGGCGCTGGGGTGAATACCGTGGGGGAGCATACCGAGAAGCTGATTCGAGGCGACCTGGTGCGGGCGCTGCTTTGCCTTGGGCCGTTGTTGGGGGCGCTGATGATTGCCATCAGTCGGTGTCAAGACTATCGTCATGATGTCTATGATGTCTGCGTTGGCGCGCTTATTGGCTGGACAATCACGTACTGGAGCTACCGGCGCTACTGGCCCCGGCTGAGTAGTTCACGCTGTGACGAGCCGTATGCTGGTCCTCCAGGGGCGGATGATGATGCTGTCCGGTATGGACGTGTCAGAGACGAGGAAGAGGGCGGGGGCGCAAGCGCGAGATCAAATGTAGGATATGAGCTGAATGATCTGAATAGACATTGATGCTGACTTCGTGTTTTGGTAGGCCCCTTGACATACGATATGAGATGCCTTGTATAAACATCCTGGACAGTTTGCTTGGACACATAGCATGGGAGTTTGGGTTATCTTTGTTTTGGCATAGCATCGGTCCTCTAATTGGTACACAAGGCGCTGGGAAGCGTGCCTATTTTCTCCCGCCCGTCTATTATACCAGCGACGTCTACTTGTCCTCCGTGCTCTCGTCCTTTGCCAAATCGTGCTCCTTCAGTAACGCCGTGATCTCCTCGGCGTTCCATAGTCTGTGGTAGATTTTGCCGTCCTTGGTCTGGCCCACCGTCGCAAACTCGACTGTCACGTGTCAGTATGCTGTTTTTCTCATTCAAGGGGGCATGGGACTTACTCTTCTCGCTGCTCAACTTTGTGGAGTCCATCGTCTTGCTCAGGACCTTGACAGCCATCCCGCAGGCCTCCTTCAATGTGCAGTCCTCCTTGTAATCTTGCTTCAGCAAACTCTGTGCGCTCGCGTGATTGGCGCCCGAGCTTGTCGCTTTCCAACCGCCATAGTTGCCTGAAGGGTTGCTCAGGTAGAGCTGGAACTGGCGCTGGGGGTCCCAGCCGGCGTAGATGAAGGAAACGCCGAAGGGTCGGAGACCACCGTGCTGTGTGTAGCTTTGCTTGACGTCGCAGAGACGGCGGACGAGCTGCTCGCAGGGGATGTCTTCGTTGTAGGTGAGGAGGTAGCGCTGGGCGGCTTGTCGGGCGTAGTTGATGAGGATGTTTGCGTCGGCTGTCATGCCGGCGACGGCGCAGATCATGTTGCTGGAAGTGACGCTGGTTAGCAGGGCGCCAATGCTTCCTGGGGTCATGTCGCTCACTCATTGAGAATGTAGAGCTTCTCAGCCGAAGTGTCCTGCTCCAACAACTTGGAGGTCACCTTGCGCTCAGCGGCCAGGACGATACCGTCCTTTGCGAGAATACCAATGGCTGTACCAGCGTGGGAGATGGCTTCCAGGGCATATTCAACCTGGTACAGACGCCCGTCGGGGGAGAAGATGGTTGTCTGAGGCGAAGGTTAGCTTGGCGGTCCAGAGCGAGCTCCCAACTCTTTGGGCGCTGGGATCCCGGCGTTGGCTTACTCGGGAATCGTATCTCCTGGACATGATGGGCGGTCTCGAGAGATGATGTGGGAGAGGTAAACAGGTTCGAGATCGTTTAGCCGCTAGAAGCTCGTCTTTTGGGGGTTTCTTCGGCTGGACGGTCGCAAGTGTGGGTTGGAAGGCTGATGCTGGGCCTCGTAGCAATGCTGCAGTTGCTGGAGCTCCAGGCAAGCGCTCACACGCGTAGCTGTTTGGATGCCTTGCATTTCAGGCAGGAGTCTGCACTGGCCCATGCGTGTGCCTGCCGAACTGGCACACAAATGTGGGGCAAGCAGGCGGGTGACAAAAACTCCGCACATTAAACTAGTCATGCCACTTTGAATGGTCTCAGTAGGTATGGATATTTTAATGAAAGGGCAAAGCAATAGTATATTCGGGACCAGTGATTGTGTTTTTAGGCCTCTGTAGTGTCGTTGTATGCCTTAGAATATCAATTAAACCCCTCTTTTCTTGATAAACCTCCCGCTGAACTGGTTTCCGTGCAGTGTATTTTGTGTACAACTTGGAAGCCGAAGGCGGTGAATGGTCCATTGATTACGTAACCCCAATTCTGGAGCAAGTGGGCCCAGTCTTCTGCCGCTTGACATTCCACTTGCAATGCTCGCCTCCACTCCGGCAAACTCCTCCCTCCAACCTCCGCTGTTTCGTCACGCTCGTCGCGATTGAAGCGCCTCTGCGACAACCCAACTCGGCGCCAGTACCCAAGGAAACCCTTTTCCCTTGTCGCGTTGTGGTCGCGAACTGCTATCTCGGTTTCGAGGAGTCCCAGCATCCTGCAAGCCCACGTTCTCCCAACGCACGCGAGCTGCCCGCCAACCGTCGGGAGCTTGGACACCCCGCGAAAAAGAGCTTGGGTGGTTCTTCCACACGCGCTTCCCAGCTTTACAACAAGCGCCTCCACATCAAGTCACCACCGCGAACAGGAAAAGAAGAAGGGCCACATTTTCTGGCTCCTTGACAAGGGCTGATCTCTGGAAACAACCAACCCATCGCGTCGCTGGCATCCTTGCTGTTTGCGCAACAGCTTCCATTAGTTGCTACACTGCATTCGTAAAACATCCTGCCTTGCCCAATGCCTGCCTGAAGACTCACCAGAATCTTCATGGTCATACCCTGAGTCGCGCGCAGTAAACAAAAGGCTAGCACAGAAGAACGCGCACAATTGCAGCTCGTTCTCCATCGCCGCAATGTCTGGTAAGCAGCGAAGCAAATCCGCGCGCCACTTTCTGGCGCGCAACACTCCGGCAGAAGACAGTGGTTCGGGTTCGACAGCACCGTCGGGCCAACAGAATCGTCGCCATCAGCTACCGCTAACCTCACCACCTCCGCTAGATCCAGAACCGCGCCGGTCCGTCCGGGCTACTAAGGGTCAACACAAGGCTCTAGAGCAGCTCGACCAAGTTCCCGAAGCCCCGAAGCGCCGTGGCGGCACGAAGAAAGGAGGAAAGAAGGCGGCAGTCCAGGAAGAGGAGGAAGATTCCGAAGTTGTACGATGCATCTGCGGAGCGGTTGAACAGGACGACTCTGTCGAGGGCGAGCTCTGGGTCGCCTGCGACAAGTGCAACGAGTGGCAACATGCCGTCTGTATGGGCCAGGGCGAGCGCGAAGAAGATTTGCCTAACATGTACTTCTGCGAGCTGTGCAAGCCCGAAGACCACAAGGACACACTGGACGCCGTCAAGCGCGGCGAGAAGCCGTGGGAGGCCCGGCGCAAGGCCGCAGCCGAGCGAAAGCTCTCCGAGAAGAAGCAGAAGCGAGGACAGAAGAAGAGCACCAAGAAGCGGACTAGTGATCCGAAGGACGTCAAGGAAGAGGTCGTCAAACCCTCCCAGAAGGCCAAGTCCTCTCCGATGCCCGAGTCTAGCCAACCGAAGGAGCCTAAAGAACCCAAGGAGCCGAAGAAGGACAAGGAGAAGGACAAGGAGAAGGACAAGGAGAAGGACAAGGAGAAGGAGAAGGAGAAGGAGAAGGAGAAGGAGAAGGAGAAGGAGAAGGACAAGGAGAAAGAGAAGGAGAAGGAGAAGGAGCCCAAGGTCGCCGCGACTGGCCAGAAGCGAAAGGCCGAAGTACCACAGGAGAAAGAGACCAAGGTGCGTCATCCGGTGACTCTCTTTAGTGTCAGTGGTGCTAACCCTCAGCTCCAGCAGAAGGCGCGTAAAGTCTCCGAGACACAGGCCGCTCCCTTGCCCGCATATACCGCTCCCAATGATATTCCTGCAAAGATCGGGGACCTTCATCCAAGCACTCGCCAGAACTCGGCCAAGGCTCTCGTCAAGTCCATCAAGCATGCCATTGATCTCATCGAGAAGGTGGACCGCGCAGCATCAAATGGCTCCTCGACCGATGATCGCCCCGAGCGCTTTGCGCTGGAAATTGAGCGCGCAGTCCATGATTCGCATGCCAGCCAAACAGCCTACGGCACGCAGATTCGTACGCTGGTCCACAATCTCAAGGCGAACACCGAGCTTTGCATGCGTCTGCTGGCCGGTACATTGACACCGACCATGCTTGCTGCCATGTCGACGGAGCAGCTTGCGTCTGACGAGCTTCGTAAGCAGAACGCCGAGATGAAGGCCAGGGCAGAGAAACAGGCCATCAAAATCACCGAGGACGGCCCAAGAATCCGCAAGACCCACAAGGGCGACGAGATGATCGTTGACGACTACTCGATGATAATCGACGAAGTCCCATCGGCACCGGTCCCGCGACAAGTGCCACGCGAGCCGGCTCAGTCCCCCATTAAGATCGAACAAGGTCAGTCTCCTGGTTTGCCGCAGCAACTCGATCACTCGCAATCTCCAGCCCTAGGCTTGGCCGTCAACACGCAGCAGTCGCCTACCAAGACCGAGTTTGACATCAACAAGGTCTATGCGAGCGTCAAGTCTCCTACCCAGCCGGCGCCGGGTCACCGACTGTCTGTTGTGACTGTCCCATCGAGCGGTCCAGGAGTTGATCCTGATGTGGATCGTCTACTTGATGATGGGACGCAATCCCCTCCGTATTCGCCAGCCGAAGAGTCAGACCCCGACATTGTCTGGAGGGGAGACCTCTTGATGAACTCGATTGGCACCGTGTCTGTCACCGCAAAACATATTGCGGGCGGCAAGTTGAACGAGAGCATCGGGTTACCCTGGACAAACCTGATCCCGAAGTCGTTGTCGATTTGTGGTCGCATCGACGAACAGCAGGCAATCGTCTACTTGTGCGGTTTACGGTATAGCGAACCCACCGATGTTGTCGTCGTAAACTTGACACCGGCATCCGAGGCATCGAAACCGACCTTCAGCAAGATCTTCGAGTATTTTGTCTCTAAGAAGCGGTATGGAGTCATCGGGGACAAGGGCGTGGCCAATGTGCGCGACACGTATTTGGTACCTGTCCTGCCCGGCACTGGCAATCACCCAGAGTTTATACTCAACCTCGAGGACAACTTTGTCCCCCAGACTCGTACGGAACCGATGCTGCTTGCGGTCTTCGTTTATAGAAACGACCCCGACGTCGTTCGCCGTATCGGCAAAAGTGATTCCGCTCCTGCTCCTGGACCTCAGCACCCCCAGTTTGCTCATGGCTTCTCGCAATCGCCTAGCACGCCGACACCTGCACAGGTTGCCTTCCACCCGGGACGCCAGTCCGTCTCGGCGCCTGCCTTTTCGCCGACATCGCCCCAGGGCGTGTACCCGGCACATCCCAACCAGCAGCCCCGGCCAGGGCCTGTTCAGGCGGGTGTCTCGACTAGGTATCTTGAGGGCTCGGACCCTCAACACGCGGCGGCTGTGGCTATTGCGAGCGAAATTCTCGGCCCGTTGATGATGAGTCCAACCATTCAGTTCCTGCTCCCCAATGCGAAGACCATGTCTCGCACAGAGTGGGAGGTCGTGAAACAAGTCCTGGAGCAGAATCCTCAGGCCCGTACTGATCTCGATACGCTGGGCAGGATTGTGTCGGAAAAGGCTAACCAGGCTAATAATACTGGCCAGCCGCCAGCACCTCCTCCTGCTCGGCAGACTCCTGTTCAGCACAAGACTGGTGGTCAGACCCCTGTTCCCAGTCTCCCACCGGCTCCTGGCCAACAGTTGCCGGTCCAACCTCCGTCATCGGCATCGCCGCCAGCGCTGCAACCAGCTCCTCAAGCTGCCGGCGCCCCACGACGTAAGTCTCAACAACCTCCGCAACAACATGCAGCGCCAGTGCTGGCGCCGACCGTTGAGACACCGGTCCCTCTGCCGCAACACCCGACTCCCCATCCTTCTACTGTGCGAAACACGCCAGTACCTGTTCCTGCCCCGCCTGTGCCACCTGTGGCGACGGCAGCAGCTCAATCACCTCTGCCTGTGGCCCCCAGGCCAGCCCCTCCGCGACAAACTCCGATACCCCCTCCGCCAATTCCGCCCCAAGCGGCGGCAACAACTGCGCCCCCTCCTGCTTAGTCCGCGCAAGGGAATGATCTTGCCGGCGTTTCGGATGGAGTTGGTAATGTGAGTAATGGCGGGCCAAGTCCCCCACTCGGAGGCGACGAGGCTCTTTGTCTTCGTGGCGGTATCCTTCTTGACAATAAGGGTCTAGTGATGGCAGAGGGTGCTCACTCCGGTGTGAATGGCCCGCTCCGTCCTGCCGCTGCGAAGCTAACCAACAATCAGAGCGCTTTGAACCGTATCGACGAATCCTACGTTCTGGGTGAAGGCTCTAGGGTTAATCATGACTACAACAAATACTATGTGCCATTGTGGAAATCCCACAAGGGCCGCTGGGAGATCTTTGGACCTGTCGACCCGGCCCTTCTTGATAACCGCGGATATCTGCCTGGTCCATCGCTCTTACAGGAACGGCTCACCGTACTAATTGACCCGGCTCTTTTTAACGACGACACCGCCTTGGAAGCCCAGCAAATCACGGATAACGAGACTGACAGTCAAATGGACACTGATAGCGAGTTCGAACCCGAAGGCGAAGAGCACACCAACAATGAACAGGGCAAGGCAGATGTACAACAGTTCAACGTACCGCAGGGTGCATGGGAAGCGGTGTCAGGCCCGTGCAACAACAATGTCGAGACTGACAGCCCGGACCCAGTGGATATCTCGATTTGTGCCCCCCTTGACACCTCATCGGACACCTCGTTCAACACGTTTGACAGCACTGCCCCCACCCAACAAGAGTTTGCCGATACGGAAGACAACATGCAGGCCGAAGAGAATGTGGGGTCCCGTCATTGCCCGGGCGTGTGGGATACTGTCCGGGATTTGGACGGCAACCTCATCTGGCAGTGGACGCCGTTCCAGCAACCCTATGGGTTCTACTGGATGGAGTTCCACAGCGGCTGTGTTGTTCCTCTTTACTCCACCGGGCACTAGGAGGCGGTCACTTTCTCACATTGTTCATATGTCGTTGAAACGTATATATCGTTTCCTTTCTTTCTCACATGAGCTTTTTTTTCTTCTTTTTCGATACCAGTGCATTCGCACGGCACAGCACGGCGCGAGGCTTATGGGATACGGCATAAGGCCTTGGTGGAGAATTTTGCCGGCATTGGTTATTTGGGTCGGAGTTTGGGGGGTTGCTTGCTTCTCTTTGCACTGGTCAAAATGTTAGGCTCGAGGGGGTGGTAGGTGGAGGTGAGGCGGGGGCTCCTGTATGTTTGTATGGTTTGTATCGTTGTAATTCTGTATTCAGTGGGGATTGATCAGGGCAACAGTTGCCTAGCGAATGATTGTAGAAAGTCTGGTGTCTTGTTTTTGCTGTGAATGTGATGGTGATGTTCTCCCACAGCTTAAGCAGCCCTTATTTCTGAGTTTACGCAAAGGGATGTCTTGCCCAGGGTGGCGATGGTTCGATCATGCAACTGCCGGCGCTAATCTCGCGATCGCCCGGTCGTGGATCGGAGTCGTATCCACCCCGGATCTACCCCGGTGCTGGTGTTTCGGTAAGGCTGAGACCCGCCAACCCCTGAAATGATATGCTTGGGAACACAACCCGCACGCAAACTTGTTCATGAATTGCTGTGACGTTTATTTCACCAAGCTAATCGCTGTTCAATCCCTAGCATATCAGCTGTTTCGTTCCGCACAGGTGCCCTTGCTGCTGAGTCCTAGCCTAAAACTCGGCCGGTGCCATCGTTCTTCCACAGATCCCGCACATGAATCCTGGCGCAACAAGTGTAACCTGAACGTTGTCGCTACACACATGCGGCTCCTAGTCACACGTCTCCATATACCGCCATGTCGCGATAGCTTCCGCTTCCTCTGCTTTAAGCTCGTCTTCAGCTGCCTTATTCGCTGCGGACGGCGTTTCCTCAAGAAAGGGAATCTCCATGCTCCCTAGCCCCTCTAGCTCTCGCTTTGCCTTGTCTACAACACTTCGTATCGCCGCGGTCTCGGCGCGCTTGCTGTCCAGCTGTTCCTGCATAAGCTGGATCAGTTGCTCCCGGGCCTGGTGCGGTCGGTATTCGTTGAGAATGTGGTGAAAGTTAAGGAGGAGGGTCTTGATATCTTGGACCTTCTCTTCGGCCTATGGGAGCGGGATGATCAGTGTGGAATGGGGGTGAGGAGGCCCGGAAAAGACGCACATGCGAAGGGTTGTGGTGCATCACGCCTGTCAGCTCGAGAAAGTTGAGGAGCATCGACTTGGCCAGGCGCTTGAGCTCAAAGGCCCGGTCCATATGCTTGCCGTCCTTGCCAGCAACACCGCCGCCATCACCAAGGCGCTGGATACCGGCTTGTTCGAGGCTGAGGAGTTCGTCGTCGAGCTAGGAGGGGTTAGACCGGGGTAATAAGGGGTGTGCGGAACCAACGCTGTGATTCTGGCCATATAACCTCCATTTTCCATCGGCAGGCTCTGCCGGTGGTTGGAGGTACTCGAGCTCCTCGGGGCAGTCTGGGATTCGGAGGACAGTGGCCGGGTCAAGCCCGTTTTGTGTTGCGTAGAGATTCCTCAACGACTCCCATCGCTCCTTATTTTCGGGTGTGTGTGCTTTCCAGAAAAGGGGAGGGTCGGGCCACAGGGAGGTGACCTTGGTGTTGTCCTCTTCGATGTCGGCCATTGTGGTGATTCAGCCGATCGCAAGATTGAACACGGGAAGATGGTGGTTCGGTTTGGTTGGTTGCGGTTCTCGCAGTCGAGTGTGGGTTAAGAATTCAAATGCCTATCCATTTCGGTCGCAATTGGGCTGGCCGCGGTGCTGCGAACCTTAACAGCCCGTGAGAAAGTGCCGTCGGCGCAGTTCGGTCGGTCGCGATTTCGTCACGAAACCAGAGAAGCTTCGTTGCCAAGAACGGCCCGTGGCTGAAGCTCCATCAACCCCGCGATTTGGAGACCCGCTTTCTTGACCAATGTGGCTTGGCGCTCACTACTGTGGCTGACAGGCGCCGAATCCCAACTCGGGTCAGCGCTTCGATTTCCTCCTTCCTCCAAACAGCAGCCACGACGTCGCCGAGACCAAAGCTCTCTACGCGCGAGCCATTGGCACATTACCACGCTATATTCTCGAATATCGAGACTCGTCGGCTACGCTTCAACATTCCACGACCCTAAACAGCACCCTCGTCACCGCTTCCCACCCCTCATCCCCCACCGCCATCCTGACTCGCACACCACAACATGGCCGACGTCCGCGTCCTGCTCCGCCAACAGCGCGCCGCCCGCCGAATAGAACACCCGCAAGCCGCCTACTCGGACGCGGGCAAGCTTCTCTGTCTCGCGTGTCACGAGCACATCAAGACCGAGTCCCTCTGGGACAGCCACATCCGCTCTGCCTCGCACCGGCAGCGTCTCCAAGCCCAAGCCCGAGCCCAAACGAGCGCTTCGACCAACGGCGCGGCCTCACACAAACGAAAGCTCGACGAGGATGAGGAAATGTCGGACGGCAACAACTCACCCGACGAGGAATCCATCCGCAAGAAACGAAGTAAGCCCGACATGTCGAAAGACCAGCCAACATCAGCAGACAAGGATGAGGCCAAGGTCAAACCATTGACTCCGCCTTTGACGCGCCGTCAGTCCGGGACGCCAACTATTGGCGTGGAGATGCAGATACCCTCGCGTCCGGCGACGCCTGTTGCTTTGCGCGACCAGGCCAGTGCGACGGGGCTATCAACGAATGCCACCACACCCAAGGCTGCGCCGCTTGGCAGATCGCCGTTAATACCGCAGGAGCCGGTGGTTGCGCAGTTACCCGCGAAATCTACGACAAAGGCTGCTGCGCCGGTGGACGACGATGTGTGGGCGGCGTTTGAGGCGGACCTGGTACACGGGTCTACTGGGGAGAGCAGCAGTAGTAAAGCGCCTGCTGTAGCCGGATTCACGAGCGATGCTGTGATATCGGCGCCGGCGATGACAGCCGCCGAGGTGGCTGCCAAGTCGGAGGAAGAAGAGCAGGCGAAGCGAAAGGCACTTGTGGACATACAGATTGAGGATGAGAAAGAGGAGGCTACGAGGGCGTTAGAGACCGAATTTGAAGTCATGGAGGAGCTTGAAGCGCGAGCACGCAAACTGAGAGAAAGGCGAGAAGCCATAAGACGGAATTCGACAAGCGTGGCCGCAGGGGTCGGGGGTAGCAAGCCTGAAAAGCCCGTTGCGTTGGGCAAGGAGAACGCTGTAGTAGAAGATGACGAAGAGGATGACGAGGACGAGACCGAAGACGATTGGGTTGGCTTCAGGTTTCGGGCATAGAGCATAAGGCTGGTGTGATTACCGCCAAGATTGCCTGTCCGCGGCGCACGAGCGTGACAGGTTTGTTGGATAATTCATCGTGGGAACCTATTTGTATATTACGTGTACAGTACCTTGCATCAAAAGCAACACAAAAACAGAGACGCTGCCTCTTTTGCAGCAGGATATCCGAAATCCAACCCAACCCGCCCAGCGGAGAAGAAGACCAGCCTGCTAACTCCCAAGATCAAAACACGCCATGCTCCTACCTACAAAACAGGGATATCAACTCGGGAAACAAACGCGATAGAACCTAAAGTCAGTTCAAACCAAACCCATGAAATCTCAAAGCACACCAGCTCACATCCCAATAGATCAGAAGACATATCTCACCTCCCCTCGTGGGCAACTCTCTCCCAGAACCTCCTGAGCTTCCACACCCTTCCGATCCCAGCCCGTTCCTCCCACCGCCTCACTCTCTCCTCCCGACTCCTCACCTCCCCCTTCCACACATTACCTACCCAGCGGCGCAGCCCGTCTTTAACGCGCTCCCGCTCCACCGCCCTCCTTTTGGCCACCAGTGCCGGCGCTACCGGCACGTGATATCCCCTGACGTAGGGGAGGCACTCAGGCGGCAGGACGCACCGCTCGACGAGGGCCTCGGGCGATGGTCGCGCAGCGAGACGTCGCTGCAGGCGAATGGCGACAAGGGAGCGGGCAAGCTTGCGGGAGACGACCGTGGTGTTGGTGAGGAAGATGGAGCGGCGGATGAGGTCGGCGAGGGAGGGTCGAGAAGGCGAGGTCAAAAGAGGTGGAAGGAGGGCGCGGGTGCGCCGGAGGCGGAGGCGCTGAAGATGCGGGGAGAGGGAGAGGTTTCGAAGGTGGTGGGTTGTCTGGAGGGGTCAGCTTTGATGGGAGAGAGATGTTCAGAGTCAAGACACAGTGAGGAAGAGGAGAAAGGAGGATGAGGAGGCACTGGGGAGGAATCGTGGGCGTCACAATGAAAGGGGGGGTCTCCCTGTCTGTCCTGGGCCGTACCTCAGAGCCCACATCCAGACTCTGGGGAGGATCTAGGCTCGCGTGGGAGACGGCTGGACCGGAATCAGGAAATCTGGCGGAAATGGACGCACCCTCGAGGTTGCCAACAGATCACAGACATCCAGGTTGCTCAGTATCTGGAGCAGCACTTCGTTTGGCAGATCCAGCAGGCTTCTTGCACGAACCATCGCTTGTTCTGCGGAGGGCTCGGTGACAGGGACTCCGGAGTCATCGGTTACGCTCTGGAGATCCGTCTGCATCTCCGTGGTCCACGGGCCGCTGGCATGAGAAGGCGTGGGCGAAGCCGGTACGAACACTCCCATGGGCGTGACGATAGCCCCTTTTCGCCACCCTTGTGTGTTTTGGTAGTCTTGTGCTATTTCTGGGAAGGGTTGGGCAGCAGCAGATGAGCACGCGGTCGGAAAAGTGGTGAAGGCGTTGGAGTCCATGCAGGTGACCCTGGTTCTGGACCCTTTGGCTTCACTTCCAGAACTTGATAGCGTGAGGTGGCTTGCCCGGCTGGCAAGTTGGACGCCTATGATAGACTCTGGGCTCCCCTCCTCCATACCAACCCTTTCACTGGCTCCTGATGGCGGTGGCGATACTGTCCCCTCCGACGCTGTGCTTGATGCGCAAAGATCCTCCATTACTCAAAGCGGCGACCTGCTTGCGATCACCTTGCACTTGGTGATCTGGCAATGCGGTTGATCCTGTAAGCCTGGTCTGGTGACAACGGGTATAGAGTACAGTACTCTCGACGCTTCCCGACAATGTACCAGTTCCGCCGACGTGCCGGTCCCTGGGCACCCCTTTGCGCCCACTTGTGGCGACGGTTTGGAACCAGAAGTGGCAGGCTGACTCTCCTGACGCAGGCCGGCGTGAGCCAGACAGCGTGTCAGTCACAATGCGGTAGGCTGTCGTCGTGTTTCCCCTTGCTCTTGCAGAGCGCCGGCGTGGTCGCCAATCGCGGGACACGCGCTATTCTGCCGGCAGGCGGAGAGACTTGCAAGACCGGGGCAGTCCTCCTCGATGGCGACTATCCCGTGCGGCTAAAGGGGATCGCGTCAAGCAGAAAATGGCGTCCTGGCCTGGGAGGGTGGCCGCCAGAGCGGTCGGAGAGAATAAAGGCTGGTGGCTGGGCCGTTGCGCGGATGGTGGATCGATGGAATCGACCGACACGACAGCGGATGGCGGACGGCAAGCTGGCGCTGAGCCGCTGAAGCGGGTGTAAAGCCCAAGCCGAGGTGTGAGATGTGAGGTGTAAGGAGCGGTGCAAGGTGAAGTGTTCGTCTGCTCTCGGTCAAGGATGAAGGGCGAGATGCGGGACTGATCCTTGCGTCTTGCGTCCTGTCGTCGCGCAGCCGGATGCAGCACCGTCTGCGGCAACTCTCTGGTTCACGATGCAAGCTACAGTGCGTCCGGACAGGGCGGATGGCGCAGATACTCAAGAATGCGGTGTTTTCTTCTCTTCGCTGGCGTTGGATTGTGACAGTGTTGTCACGAAAGCACGGCACGGTGCAGCTTCATTGTTCATCATCGAAAGCCAGAAGGCAGGTGCTCAGGTGCCCATGGGTTGTGAGACGTGTGTCGTCACACCTGACGGGCTGTGTCGTGACTCCCTGGTGGGGCAAGCTGGTGACAAAAAAGCCGGTCCACTGATCGCAGCTGATGCCGCTTCGAGTGGTCTCAACCGGCATGGCCATCGTCAATAGGTCCCAGTTACAACGGCCATACGCTGTAAATATCGTTTCTCCGGAGCTTTTCGCACCATTCAATGTCTCAATGCTTGGAAATGCCTCTCTACTACGGAATGAAGATTGTCCTATCATTTGTGTGGGCGCTTTCTTTGTGAGGGCCTGGTGGGGGAGGGAAGGAGGGGCTGAGAAGTCAGGACGTAACTCCTGCCTCCAAACCCCTGTAACAGTTGACAAGCAACCCCTGGCTTTCCGTTTCGTTGACATTGAGTCCAGGAAGGTGCCCTCCGTGGATGGCAACGAGAGCAAGGTTCATTCCGTCGTGCAGAGTGCTTTTGGCCCCAAGGAAACATCGCTTTGTACACATCATCAATACCAACCTACAATAGGCATTATCGGCGCCCTTTTATGCCTCGTGGCGACCTGACCTCGTCTGGTGTTGAGGAACAAACACGAACTGCAAAATCGAGTGGACGAGAAAGCCCCCGGCCATTTCCCCGATAAGCACTTTCAGCGATAAGTTTTTGGAGGGGCTCATCCTTCCACGGCCAAACAACCGACGCGGGTTGGCGGAGCATCGGGGTCTGGAGAAGCTTCCAATTGATGCCCTGTTTTCGTCCTATCACGACTGACTGGCGAAAAGCTGCACAACACCTCAACCGGTGCAACTCTGTCAACCGACGAATGCCCCTAGATGTCTCGCCTCGGCCTGCGCTGTCACGCTGTCTCCCTGCACGTTCGATTAGCGGATCCGCAAAGGAAGGCGGCGGGAGGCAGGTCATTCCCAATTCCCAGGCCCGCACATTCGCCGATGCTCTCTCCACGCCCGCCCCGTGGATTGGCCTGCAGGGGCTGACAGCGTGCTGCAAACCTGGGGACGCTCACCACTAGGCTGGCGCGCATTGCTGGCTGCTCGCCGCGCGACGAGCACAGCGGGCCTCTGGATTTGCAGTGCAGCTGCTAGGACTTGTCATTTCTCACATTCTGATCAATTGCTTCTGGGGCTGACGAGACAGACAATGGGAACCAAAAAATAACTTCTGATGCCGCAGAATTGATGCCTGACACCCTGACTTGGTCCGGATCTGCCATGCCTTGCCAGCAAAGCTCGGATCTCGTGCGAGGCCCCTCCAGTGCTTCGGTCGGTCTGATCGCGGTCGTGACGTGTTTGGTGGGGTTGGCCTCTGCCATGCGGCCGTCGCCATTCTATCACTACATCTGTTCCCGTTTTGGCCTGGGTGCTCCCCCATGGCCGACGCCGAAAGGCACCCAAAACGCGAGCGCTGCTCAGCCTACAGTGTGGACGGCAGTCATCATGGCTCTGGAAGTTGACGAGATGCAGCATCGGCGCATTGCCAGCTCAAATTTGCACGCTGCACTCTTCGCCAACGGGATCGGGCTTGCGAGGAACGCTTCGTCGTCGTCTCCCCACAACGGCGCCCCGACTGCAGTTGCAGCTGCTTCTGGAGCACTGCATTCGTCTGCATTCGGCGGACGCACGGCAGCAAAGATCGCACCAGAAAAGATTCCGACTGCTACCAGCGAACGGTAGCCGCGAAAGAACAGGCCACGACCCTGCACGGAATGTTGCACAGTCTGCAGCCTCAAAAAAGCAATGTCACCACCAAAAAAAAAAAAAAAAAGGAAAAGAAAAAGAAAAAGAAAAAAGCATGCGGGCGGGTTCTCGGTAGTCCTTATTCGCCCACCCTCTCACCTCATGAAGCCGGAGTGGAGGAAACACAATGGAGCCACGCGACGCAGCTAACGGCGAGAGCAGGACAGACGTTGAGACGCACCAGAGAGGCAGCCGGATGGCATCAGAGCCTTGATACTGCCGCTCCAGAGACGGTTGTTGTGGCATCGGGCCGGATATTGGGGCCCGCCCGTTCGTCCTTATCTCCACCCCCTCGTCGCACCCCCAATTAGGGCCAGCCAATAGAGTGTTATAATCGGCTCCGTTGAGGCTGTTCCCAGACACGTCCCTCCGTCACCCGCCGTTCCCGAGAGGTGACCCGTCAGATCCCTGCCTCCAGCTCTGACTCGATCGCTTTCGGCCGCCTCATCGACTAGTGCACAGTCCAGTCAGTGCTTGTACCTCTGTACCCCGACGACAGACAACGACATATACGTTCAATTTCAAGACGGGACACCGGTTTGGCCAGCAATTGGCGGCACTCGTCTCATCCTCGCAAGGCTACGCCCCTGCCTCCTCCCCGCAGGTGAGTCTCTGGGATTGGCCAATGCCTTGTCCGTTCTAGAAGGCTTCGAGGGCTTCGACGGCCCCTGATTAGCCAAAGGCCAACCAATCGATTCCGTGCCCATCAATCAAACGGATGTGATTCGCAATTGGACCCGCAGCTTCGGCGAAGACTCCGGGGTTTTGTTGTTCGTCACCTTTGCTTTTTAGACCAACACCAGGACGGCATCATGAGCACAAACTTCATTTACAAGGTTTTGAATGGTTGCCAAACGCAGTGGGCGTGGTAACGTGTCCGCAGGGCCCAGGCATTTGAAATCGGCATCCTCAGAAGGCAAGCTGATGTTCCATTGAGTTTCGTCAAGGAATCCCCACGTCCCCAAGGGAGCGGCCCGCTCCTCGGTCAGCCAGGCCGTGCTGTAAATCACGGTTTGATCGGCCGAGGCCGTTCTTTAGGTCCGTTGCGGAGGCGGCGGTTTAAACGAGAAGAGGGGTGCTTGGAGGCTCCAAGGCGACCACAACAACACCACCCGGCCGCCTTTCGCGGCCGTGTTTACCTCGTCTTGCCCCTCACCTCGGCCTACACTAGGCCTCTCAGGTTGCGGCCAGGACAACATTGATTCTCCGCAGCATATTTTTCCGGCGGCCGTTTTCCTTTTTTCAAATACAGGGCACCGACGCTGGCGCGATATTGCCACTCGAAAGGTCTCAGCCAAGACAGACGACGCTCGTCGAGTGGATCAGTGACCAACTCACCAAGTCCCGTCCTCTCGGCTGCCTATCTCTCCTTTGTTACATGCAAGGTTCACAACCGGTCCAGCCCTCGCTTGGAGTACTTCCACCCTTTCAACCGCCCCCGCGCTTCATGGGCGAAAGGGGCTCTTGCCAGGGCGCGTTTGCACCACGCTGTCAGCCGCGGCCGTCAATATCTGGCTTAGGTTTGCCGCGCACGGTTTGACAGCGAAGCGCGGAAGGCCCGGAACCGTCGCCGGATATTACTCTACGTAGCCTATTTCGCGCCACGGCGCAGTTGCCTGCCCAGATCCAAGGTGGCACACCGTATCTGGTATCACCTCACAGCAGGCAGGGTGAGGTGTAAGTCACTGGTCGCTATCTGTCATCCACTGCGGGCTAGCCTGGCCAGCGAAGCCTGCATCTCACACCGTTTCGCCCTTGGTAATGGAGATTGCAACACGCTGAGGCACCACCATCCCGATTTGGCCATTTCCTTGCTCCCACCACAGGCAATTCGCCCTTGTCCTCTGGCCTCTCCCGCCGCGACCATCTCCGGTGTTTCTGATGCGCATCCAACGCACGATCAAATGCGTCATTGATGCCGGTCCCTCATTTCCCTCTGCTGCCGCCGCGGGAGAAGCGAGCTAGGCAGGGAGACCCATACATGTCGGCATGGTATTGCCGTCAAAGCCCCTCATCTCGACCCAGGTCTGGCCATGATGTACCGAATACCCATCTTTTACGGAATGTGTGGCGCCGTAGCTGGAGATTTGAGCCGCGTACCATGCGGTAACCGGGACAAAGGATGGATGCTCCAGGAAGCAGAGCCCGAGCTCGCCGACGCATCTTCCACCGTGCCCCCGGCTGGGAGGGGAGGACACAGAGTGGGCGAGGCAGACGAGCTACTCAAGGCTCGCCACGTCGCACCCTCGGATCCCCAACCACCCGCCGCCGTCATGAAGATCTGGTCTTGCTGTCGGGATGGTGGTCTGGCTAAAGCGTGGAACCGCGGAACCGCGGGGTTCGCCTTAGTGGCAACTGACGGCAATTCATGTGAGAGCAGCGTCCTGCGCGCACGCGCTACTTTGCGAGAGCTGCCCTCCCTCGACCCTATCGAGGTCTCAAGCGTGGCCGCAGCGCTGGCCGCCAGACTTGGTGATGACGGACTCAGGGGTTTGCTGGCCGCCGATCCAAAGTGGCATGGCCAGCCCTCGGCAGAGCAACAGACTGCCCGAGGACATCGGGGCCCGACGAGAGCAGAGAGCTCAATGTATGCGTGCCACGATTAGCAATCATGTCGCCGTTTCAGCCCACTAGCCGGCGGTCGTCCCGCCCAAGCAGCTCCGAGAGGTTCTAGCGGGCACTTGCTCGCCATCAGATGCGGTCATGCCTCCGTGTCAAGTACAGTGACCAGCTCTGGCTGCACGCTGACCTGTCCCAACCACCACCACTCTTACAGCGGAGCCAGCCCCTAGTGGCTCACACTCGTAGCTGCACCATCTTCGTAGCGCAGCACAAGCCCAATCATGCGCGGAGCTCCAGATGGAAGGCGGCAGAGCGCACCTGCTCATCTGGACTGCGTTTACGGGGAGGTTCTAGACAACGCCCACCCGCCACGCAGGCGCGCGTTTGCTCTGCTCGCCAGCATCGGACGCTGTGCGAGAGACATGCACGCAGCACGACCAGCCGGGCTCCAAACATGTTCGCAGGTGGCCGCGGTCCGGTTCGACGGGCAGTCTGGCGAATCTCGCGATGCCAGAGGGCCCCCCCTGACACCTGCTCGGGTCGTGATTGTCGATTTTGGACCCACACCCCAGCCGTGCAAGGACGACGAGGAGGCTAAAAAGAAACTTCTGTTTCTGTTTTGGTGGCGGTCCTTGGCCCTGACGCTGGCCCATGGGGTCCCCTGCCCCGGCCGCGGCCAGCTCGACCCCACGCTAGCCGAACACTTGTCGACATGTGGGCCGACCCGGAAGAGGGCCCCTTGACAACGGCCCCAAGCTGGAAACGGGACGATCCTCTTCCCATCAACCACGCAAGGGTCGATGGCGCTCGATGGTGGGGTGCAAAAGACAGGAAATACAGCACGGCGGACGGCGGCCGGCAGGGGTCTCGGGGCCGTCCCCGCCTCCCTAGTGCTAGTGCTGTGCTGTACCTTGGGTTGGGTTCCAGCGTTGTCATTCCCGTCCAGGTCGCAATAACATGACCAGCGACAGGGGCCCGCGTGTATGCATGGAAGTACCACGCGGAAGGAGAAGGAGGGAGGGAAAAAGGGCAAGCTTCCACTCTGGACAACGGTCAGCGAGCGTCGAGCCAATGGCGGGCGCCGTGGAATTAGGAAAAAGCCCACAACTGTTTGCCCCCTCCGCTCGTCACCAATGGACGGGCCCCTGGTTTGGCCACCGCAGCTTGCCCGAGTCGAGCAAGAGTTCATGGCGTGGTGGGGATGGCGTGTGCAAAAAACTGTGGTTAATGAGCCATGAACAACGTGGCTCCTATGAAGTCCACTCCACCCAACGGGACCTGCGCGGGACAGGAAACGGGCTAATTTGACGGCAGGCCAAGGGTAGCATCGCACACACACACACACACACGCCCCAGTCTGGGTAGACACTCCCCTCGTCTCGACGTGTGATGGCGACGCTGATTGACGATGAGACCAGGGGCAGCTTCGAGCCCAGACCGGGGTGTTCGACGTCGGCCAGGTGGCCCGAGAAGGAACCAGGAACAAAAGAACAGCGCGGAAAGTCTCATCCATGGCTCGTTCGTACCTAATACCACTTGGTGCGTCGCTGTCGTGGTCGACGCAACGGGTGAGGAGGGTGTCCCACCCGCTCGGAAGCAGGAGACAGCAATACACTCGCAAGTATAAGTAACGTCGGACGCCCCTCCCTGGAGATTTCCGTCTACGACTCTTGCCGTTACTCAGCCAAAGACACCATATTCATCGTCGCCGTCGTCGACAACATCATCACATTGGCATTGAACACAGTCAAGCGATCACGGCACTTGCGTTTTGACATACCAGTAACGACACAAAAGAGCAACGACCTAGGAAACAAGCACTCCCTACCTCAGCAGCAACACCAACGCCAACGACAACATCCAGCAACATCTCATCTAGATCAGTATTGCATCATCCAGCTTCACACCGCCCCCTCTTTTCACTTGTGTGCCTGGGTCTCCGCAGTTAGGGTAAGTGCCTGTCTTTGAAACTCCACCCTACAGGGCTGCTGTGGCGCCCGGCGGGCTTGTCTGTGGGGTCTCCGGGCCGCCGGTCGATGGAAGATGGCGAGCGGACGAGGAGACGAAAAGGGGAGGGGATGGACGATCGAGTGAACATGACTGCTAACCTGTGAGCCATTGGGTCAGATCCAGACAACAGACGGACACGGCAGCGCATCATAGCGACAAGAAAAAGGGGAGCCGGAGGATACCCACACCGTTCCCGTTTGGCGCCAGACAGCCAACGGCACAACTACCGACACGCGGTCCACATTTCTTCCACAGCAAGAACTAGCCATGTGCTACTTTGAGCAGACGCGGTGGTCGTGCGGGTACTGGAAATGGGGGAACTTCCGTGAGCAATGCAACAAGGAGTACAGGACGGGCGAGACGTGCGGCCTCAAGCTGGTCTACGACACGTCGTTGCAACACGGCGTGTGCAAGATCTGTGATCAGCTCACAAAGAAGGACCGCCGCGTCCGCAAGATGTACGAGGACATAGCTCGCTGGCAGCGCGAGGGCAACCGCCGGGCCACGATTGAGAAGACACAAAGCGACATCATGGACATCCAGACGCAGATGCAGGAGCTGTGGACGAACCATGAGAACAAACTGCAGTCCCTGTGTTGAGCTGAGGAGGACTCCATGCATGCCCGATAGGTTGGGAAGGGCACGCATGCGCGTGTTTCAGGGGATGGACTGCGGATGTGTTGGAGTCGGGAGAGAAATGGGGCGAGGAGGAAAAGCAGAACAAGGACTGACCGCTATTTTTCCTTTCTTTCCAGTCCCTCTAGGACCTGCTGTGAGGACATGTCCCCACCTCCCCGCAGGCCGACGGTGCGCAAACATGCACGTCAGCGCCGGCGGCGGCAACAGCAGCAGCAGGTAGGAGGGGCTGGTGACGAGAAGACGGTGGCGGCAGATCATGTTCGGAGCCGGGCCGGACCACGGAGAGATGAGAGCGAGATGACAGGAGAAAGTGTCCGTGACCTGATGGGAGGAAGCGTGTAGAGGTGGTTGATCAGCAACGTTTTCCATTCTTTTGGTTGGGCGTTTTGAGGTTCTTTTCTACATTGTCGTTTCACCCTCTGCTAGGAGGTCGATTTCTTGTTCTCTTTCCTTGGGTTGAAACGGAGATGGGAGTCGAGCGGAGTCCATGGTTCTTGTGTCTTTTTTTCATACCAAATATGCTCTGGCCTGGAAATAATCTTTCACTTGGGTTTTCTTTTGTGTAAATCTGGGGTTTTATAAGGGGAAATTTTCTTGGGGTGGGGGAAAGGGGAAATACGACATCACCAGCAATGGGTTCTCGGGGAGGGTGGGGGACAGAAAGGGACGGGAAGGACAGGAAGAGAGGGGAGGAAAGAAAAAGTTTTACCACTCAACGGATTTTCTTTTTGGTCTTGTTCTTGACACAAGTTCCCAGTCATTTTGTTTACCAGTAACGAAGCTATTATTCCACCCATCCCTGGCTCCAGCAAGCAGGTTTCCCGTTTCCGAAAAAAGGGAGATAGGTTTTCTTCTTTCTTCGATCGTCCCCAGTCTTGGTTTCTTGGTGCCCGACAAAAAAAGCAAGCAAATAAATAGGTAGGGAGGGACCCATCCGAGACATTTCATGGGTACCCGACGAGCCGACCCTTCCGATCTCGCCGGTTTCGTTCTTCTCTGGTCTCTTCCCCAGACAAACCACCCAACGAAGCAAGGAACCTTTGGCCCCGTTGGTTCGTTTTATCACCTCCCTTGCGTTGATTCGTTGCCGAAGGCCGGAAATAGGTGAGTGAGTGGGTGCGTGGAGCGAAAACGATGCCTAATGCATCTTTTCGTTGGACGACAAGCACCTTGGTGAGCGGATTTTTGGGGGGGCGAGCCTGCCGAGAAACGCGACACAGAGTTGCAAGCAGGCGAGGTTCTGCAGTATCTGCAGTAGTGGGCTGGGAAGGACAACCGGGGAGTGTTCCCAGTGGCGCTTTCTTTTCCTGCTCCAGTGGGCTTTCCTACTGGTGTATGTTTGAAATTAAATCCCCCACTCGCACCGGGACACTCACACGACCTTCGGGTTCCCTCTTTTACTCGGTACCTAGATAGGTTGGTGATGCGTGTGGTGCGTGTGGTGCGTGTGGACGAGGTGGACCACTGAAAGCTGGTCTTCTAGGCAAGGTTCTTGCAAGCCTCGTTTTTTTTTTTCCACCTCGGTGCCTGTATCGTCTGTGGGCCTCACAGAAAAGAGAATACCGGGAGGAGACCGGGCAGGGAAATGGACGAATGGGCGAGACGAATCTTCATGCGAGAGGTGTTTCACAGCTGCTCAAGTTGTGTGGGCTGGCGTTGTGAGAGGTTGGCAGCACGGGATGTCTGGACGAGTGGCGAAATTCTTGGTTTTCTCGTTCCGGTAGGTGCAGGTAGTTTTTCAGGTAGCCTTTTCTTGCGGGATGGAGCCAGTCATGGTCGTGATGTGGGTGTGGATGCAACGCTTCATTTGATTTTGAGGACTTGAATGCCTTTCGCTTCCTGTGGGTACCCAACATGCGAGAGACGTCATGGGAATTTCAAAGAGGCGCCGGCTTCGATTCCGGGGAGACGTTCTGGTTTGGTTTGGGCACGAAGAATGAGCGGGTCAAGAGGGGTCTCGATGCAAAATCCGATGGGTTGGGCAGCCGTAGTGGTTTTGTTTCTAGCTTCTAGTTCGGGGGTATCCGCATGGAGAGAGACCTTTTTTTTTTTTTTTTTTTTTTTTCTTTTCTCATAACCGATGGCTTGCCAGCGGACATGGGAGACTGGGGAGAACAGACGGGCGAGACAGAGGGATGGATGGATGGGGGTGGTGGGAGGGACAGCTATGTTCGTTCGGGCCACGCGTGTGTGGGTTGGGGTCTGGGCCGCAGCGTAAATCCATGTCCATGCCGCTGAGTGACGTGACGTGCTTCGCTGTGCGTGCTGCTTTCTCCCGCCTCAATCCGCACCTCTCCCTTGCTGCTGCTGCTGCTGCTGCTGCTGCTTCTAGGCGGCCTTGCTGGCGACCGCCCGCCCCTCTCTCCCTAGCCTTCCATTCCCGCCCCCGAGTTCCACACGGCCGCCTCGATTCGTAGCATGCCATTCCCCCACCCTCCGTCGTCCGACCCTCGATAGCCATCTGCGAGCTGCAGCAGGGCTCCAATGAACCAAGCCTCCCACAACCATCCTCTTTCTCCCCTTTGCGCTGTGTGCTTATCGTCCCGGGGCGACGCTATCGACATGGGCCCATTTTTTGATCGTCCGAGAAAAGAAAGGAAAGCGTTGGGTGGATGCCGATTCCATCTCCTGCCGTGCCCAACCCTTTTTCTTGTCTTGTCCGCCTGCCGCCGACTGCTTCGTCCACGGCGCGGCCGAAGACGGAGCACCGGCTGAAAATAGGACGGACGAATGCCTCTAGAACGCAGTCGAAGCCCGGCCTGTCCAGAAGCTGCGACATTTATACCGGCGTCTCCACCGCAAAGCAACATCAGCAGGAGTCGGGCGCACGTGGCTGCGCCTAAATGGGCGCGCAGACTCTTGCTGGGCACGCTGCCTCGTGTTGAGTCTGCATGGTGCATCATGATTGGCTTGCGTGGGGTCGTTCCAAGACGGAGCCAGTCACCAGACAACAAAAGGGAAGCGTTGGATTGATTTGTGTGCGGTACAGCGCATCGTTCCCCCTCTGCACCTTCCCCAGCCTCTACCCTGCCCTGCTTTCCCGCCACACACCATCTCGCCCTGATCGAGATGGAAAACTAAAAAAAAAAGAGAAAAAGAAAAGAAAAGAAGACGGGATGCGGCCGTCCCGTCCCCGTGGGTATCAAACACATTCCGCGGGCCGTCCCAGGTGGCCGGCCTTTGCTGCTAGTCCCACGCCGCCCTCATGCTGAACTTTAATAACGCCAGATTATCCCTGAAAGGCCGGGCAACAGAAATACAGAACAAGGTTGGTCAGAAGAGATGGAGGGATGGAACATGGGGGAGGGTCATCGGCAGGGGGCAGGCAGCGTGTCAGCAGGCCCGTCAGCCAGATCAGACATGGCATGTCCCTGCTCCTTCGAGCGTCGTCACCGGCTTGACGACGGATGTGGATGGCTGGTTTCGTCGGGCGCCTGTATGGACTGATGGCTGGATGGATGGATGGATGGCTCGACGGATCAGATGTGTCCCGCCAGTGTGGACGCCGAGCTGAGTGGACAGGCAGTGGGCGGCTGGCGGCGGGTTCTCACCACCAGTCTCAACGCATGGCGGCTGCAGCGTCGGCAAAGTTGCCGACAAGAGCTTCGCCGCCCTCGAGCTTGATGGGGGCAACGCCGCTGCTCTGCTGCATCTCGATGGTGTCATCGTCCGGCGCGCCCCAATCAACGCGTGCCACAGAGGTGAGGTCGTCGTGCGACGACAGCTTGGAGAGCAGGGTCTGGTACACCGCCAGGGGAGGCTCCTGCCCGGCATACACATAGGGGGTGGGGGCAACGCCATGCACAGCCTTGTCCCGGGGCACGATGTCGTAGATGTCGACCATGTTGCTGTGCAGCTGCGTCAGCCCTGTGTCTGTCCGGTCCGCGTCCGTGGTCTCGGAACTGAGAAGGAGGGGAGGGATAAGGGATAAGGGGTGGGATATGTACTCTGACGTGCGTGCCACGACTCGTTGCAGAGCCTCAATCTCTCTTTGGACCTCCTGCGGATCCTCCTGGCCCGCCATGTGCTGCTGGTCGAAGCTCCCGTAGTGCATGTTGTTCGGGTCGTCGAAAAGGTGCTGGGCCTCGTCATCCTGGTTCAAGACGGCGTCAGCATCCATTCACTGTTGCAGTATTGCCCGTCCATGCGACTGCCTAATGCAGCCCACGCGCCGGTAGGGAGGAGAGCGTACCTCGTCGTAGATATCGCGGCGATCGCCGATGCAGGACGAGCAGTTGCCCATGACGTCGTCGGGGCCGGGAGCGGCAAAAACGGGGGTGGGAAATGAGCGTGTCGAAGGACGAAAGAAAAGCCAGAAAACCCGGCCAGAGAATGCAGCAATTAGAGTTTCCCTGTCGAGGGAAGCCGGGAATGTCGGATCATAAGGATGGGAACCGTCGCAACCGAGAACGCAATGCCGTGATGTCGAAACAAGCGCAGGTCTGGAGGCGCAGAGCCCAGTTGTCGCGTTCGCATCTGGCGCAATTTGAAATGATGCAAAGGATCCCCTTCCCAACGAGACCGGCTAAATTTTTGATGCCGCTTGCCTGCCTCGGACGAACGCCCCACTAATGCACGTGCCTGGATCTCTTTGTACACACCTCTACTGATAGACACACCCCGCCAACAACCCCTTTTCTCTCTTTCATGTTCGCAGAGATAAAACCTTTGAGAAACAACCAGGATGGGGAAGAGTTTAGTAAATAGTAGTTCAGGCTTTGCCATTTGTACGTAGATATCAGGAGCCGATGCCTTCAGGTGTGGGTGCCTGTATCAACTGATGACAGCTTGGGATGGCACTTCATTCTTGCCAGTAGTTGTTAGCGACTTGTGCCTGGTTAGGCTTTGCGTATGCTAGGTAAGGAAATAAATGAAATCCAGCTGTATTACAGATCCTCAGGCAAGTGTCCGGCTCCCCCTTGTTTATCCGATTTTCTAAGAGGTGGCCGGTTCTCAGCGGGCTCTGGGTCGCGCCTTCCCTTCGGGGCGTCTGAAACCAGGCAGGGCCTTTTCTTTGGACAATCGCCCCAAAATCATTGATGCTTCTCTCTTCCCCACATACTATCCGAAGACCTCTTATCTACCTCCCGCCGGCATGCAACAACAACAACAACAACAACCCAGTTTTGATCACCCGGGAGAACGGAAGCTATGGAAAAGTCTGCAGACTGGGCGCAGCTCTATAAGAGCTTGAGCGAAGTGTGGGAGCGGCTTCCCAAATAAATGCCAGCATTGTTCCCGAGCCTCTTTCCAGCCCTCTTTCAAACCCTCTTTCAAACCCTCCGGAAATTCGCGATGACCCCGGTAAGTTACCTGTCCCTTTCTCAGCCCCCCAGAGCATCTCTCTGACCACGAGTTTGCAAAGCCCCAACTGTCTCGCAACCTCCCGCCATCGTTTTCGAAAACCCAATGGGCAAGTTCAACGATGACAGCACCCAGATTGACGGCGAAGAGCCGGGTGTTTACACCCTGACCTTTCCAGCGAAGGACCTCCACCCAACCTACAAAACACTTGGCGGCATTGGCGGAGACTACCTTGCAGCCACACTCCAGTGACGCATGTCCGGTGTTCTGGTCTACGTCAAAAGCACCACTCCGAGCGAGACATTGCTCGTAGAGGTTCTTGCATCCTTTGGAAGGCGACTGATCACTTTTGAAAAGTCGATGGCCGTTATTCTCCATCAGGTTGAGGGGCTAGTAACCGCAAATCCCATCAAGCAGGACCGCTGTATGTCGTGCGGACGACCTATCAACAAAGATATTGACGCAAGCACTGTTCAGCAGTTTGTACTTTGCGAAGAGTGTCGGCGCAACCCTGGCGATGGGGCTCCTTTTGCTCCCCAGCTCGTATCCCTGTTCGGGCCTGCGGTTCTAGACTTTCTCCTCTGCCTTGCCTGCCAATGCCCCAAGGATATAGCAGACTCAATGCCTCTCCTCCGTGATCGAGACCAAAGCCTCCCCGAGATTTCCATCGAGGGCATTCTCAAAACCCTCCCCGTACTCACAAACGACATGGTATACCAAGACCTCGTCGCCCCTGGCGAGATGAGCACATCCCGCAAGCAGGCACTCCCCATCATCAGCAACATCTTTCCAGGCAGCATCGTCCTCGTCCCGGAGCGTTTGACCGTAAGCGTGCCGGATATCGGGACTGCCTACCAGTTCCTGCTCCTCCCAGTCGAACCCAAGCGGCATGCCCTCTTTGAGAAGCACCTGACCAAAGCCGGTGTAAGTGTCGTCGAGCCGTGCTTCCTTGTCGCCCACAGGACTGTCTTCCTCGATGCTCTTGATCCCCATGTCTAAACTCTTCAAACCTCGTTGTGACGACTCGAACAGAAAATCCACGGTGCGAATTGCGCGGACACTCGAGAGCGCGCTTCGAGCCTCTCGATTTCGTACCGACAAAACTCGGCCGCAAACTCGAACACAAACGCAGGCAGCAGGCGGAGGCATTCCCCAGTATGTCTTTGAAGAGCAGAGTCTCTGTAGCTGGGAGAACAGCACGCTAGCTAGTGGCGTCATCGTTTTCGGCTGCGAGATGGCGCCTCAAGGCATGAACCACTGTCCATCGAGCGAACCACTGTCCATCGAGCGAACCACTGTCCATCGAGCGAACCACTGTCCATCGAGCTCAGTGACGGGGCATGTGCCCAATGACCTTGTGAAACTTACACATGTCTTTGCCTTGACAAAGGCTATGGCAAAGGAGATTCTGGAGCCGGAGGGCGAGACTGTCATGAAGGAAATGTGCGATGTTATGAAGAAGGGGTTTAAGGAGATTCGAGAGTGAAAGTTGGTTGAGGAGGCCTACAGGACCAAATGGCTTGTGTGAATGGCGTCAAGAGTTGAGAGTGTATGTTGCCATGCAGAGGCACCATCTCAGCACCGTCGCCGAGGAGTATTGGCAATTTGAGCAGTCATTGTCCCAGGTCTGCTAGATAGGCGCAGAAGGCAGAAGGCACTAGGTAGCATATTTTACCGCGCTCTTGTTTCTGGTTTTTTTTTTGTGATGCATTCTTGATACCGGTGCCTGGTCTTTGATGAGGAAGGTACAACATGGGCAACTGAAACTTGCTGCCACACAAAGGGCTGATGAACGACAAGGACCGAGGTCAAGACGAGCAAGAATGTCTCAGACATTCCGCTTAAAATCCAATACCTTTGTAGCCCATGTGCGCTTTCCTCAAGAGTGCCTGGGACATCAAGGTACTGATCAAGGTCAAAACCCGCCAGTGCTCCCAGGTTGCTGCTCGACTCTCCCTCGCACGACACCAAACCTGCACGACACCAAATTGGTCTTCTCAACTCCCAACAGCAAACATGGCGCAGCCATCGAACCATGTACCCCATGATAGCGGTTGGTTTACCGCTTTTGATTCTCGATGTTAACTGACAAGATGATCCAGACACGTTGATGTCCAATGCTGACTTGCTTCCATCTCAACCTCGACCACGGCCTCGGTTTCGACACCACAATTTCCCCGAAGATGCAGACGTTGCCGAACAAGAATTCCACCAAGCGGGCTTAATCGACTGCATTCTATACCCCGACGACTTCCACCCCGTGTTTCGCAAATGGGGCCAGGTCGACAACGCTCCGATGCGGGTCACCTTGCAACAGCATTTCAACAGGGTGGTGTCCTTTTAAACACTCGGTCCCCAAGAACAAGCTACTCGCCTTTCTGCTTGAGCGAGCCATTGCGAACGCTCTTGATTCGTGTCGAGGCAATCTTCCATTTCACTACCAAGACCTCAGAGCTCTGGCAGACACATGCAACGACTATGGGCCCAATTTTTGCACGTCCGACAGATACCGCAAAGAATGCTTTCTTTGCTATGCGTCTTATTGGTTTCACGGGGGTTGGCCTAGCGTTTGCGGGGTGTGTGCGCTTGAACGATCTTGGCGGATGGACATGCAATCAACGTTCAGGATGATGGATGTTCCAAGAGGCCTCCCTGCCCAGCTCATCACCATGATCGGGCCTGTTGTCCTAGACCTCCTCCTTTCTCTCGGCATCGAGTCCCGTGAGGAAAGGGATCGCTGGAGGCTTTTTGATGACTTGGAGGACTGCATCACGCACAAAACCACCTATGAGCAACTTGTCGGCAACGATGGGAAGCGAGCCGAACTCGAGTCTTTCCTCACCTGCCTTTGCTATCGATATCTCAGTCGCCTTATTCTTGCGCCGCGTGAGGTTCACGTCCCGGGGTTGGGCACATGCTATCAATTCCTCTCGTTGACCAAGAGGCGCGCGTGTGATGTCAAGCATTCTTCGCCCAGCTACCGTGGCCCTGAACATACAGAAAAGAAAGACGAGGTATGTTCGGTCTGCGTCAAGTTCTCCAATCGCCACAAGCAGATTGTAGAGTGCGGGTTTATCGTCTACAGTTCCCTCGGTTTTGTTGAATCTCATCTTCCTTATAATGAGGCCGACGCCAACGGCAACGGAGAGGAAGCAGTTCTACGAGTTACTAAGTCACTAGACGTGGCGTTCGCCAACAGCCCCCACTGGCAGACTCGCAATAGGGACGACGTATCGCAGGGTTGTGATCCGGGTCGCCTAGAGAGGTGGACCGAGCTGGACGAGGGCCACATCAGATTCAGCAATGGCATTGTCATAATTGGACGTGAGACTGACCCGGAAGCGAGCAAACTCGTTCCCAACGTCGGGATTGCGAATGTGCCCCGGAGCATGGTGGGTGCGAGGTACTTTTTGTTGTTGGGGATCCAGTAAACAATTATGGGTGCGAACAGGACGAGTTCGACGTGTCTCTGAAAGATATGAGGACCGCGATGAAGAAAGGCTTCAGGTTGATAAAGGAGGGTGGTGTTGCTGATGAGGTTGTCAGGCCCAAGGGTCTTCAGTGAGGAGACATGGGAGAGGTTGGGCTTGGACGACTCTGGAAGATTCAATCCTCTTTCCCCTCCTACAACAATTTTCCTACTTCTGACTGTAGCTGACTGGACTCCTCCATTTCAGTTGTTACGAAGCCCCTCAAACCTCCGCTTTTCGCCAGCACCTTGGGCATCACATCCATAACCGGCAAAGGCCATCTTTCCCAGATACTCCCTGACAAGTGCCGCCCTCTCTCGACAAACAGACTTTGACAAGCGCCGTCATCTCACGGCAACTGTTACGAATCGCTCGTCAATCTCTGCTCAGAAATTCCATCCGTCGCTCATGGCAATTGTTACGAAACCCCAGCCAGCCAGCTCCATTTTCATGGCAATTGTCACGAACCAGTTTTAATTCCAAAGGGCGGCTGCGTAAAGTTGGAAGAGGGCGAAGCAATGTTCTTGGTCCTACAAATTCTACCTAAGGGAGGAGGGGCAACTAGTTTACGGTAAAATGTTAAATGTAGAAATTCCTTTACTCCCTCTCCCCTCCTGTCTCTTCCTTGGGTTTCCCGAACAATGAGGCAACCCGGGACCGCTTGAACTTATCCTTTACTACGCGGATGCTTCCCATTAGGTTCAGCTTAGAAGCCTTGTGGGTAAGCGTGTCGACACCCTCATCTCGACCACCTTTATGAACCGTTAGTTTCTGCTTTGCCTCCTGATTTTCCTGGTTATTGTTGTGCTTTGTTGGCTCAATGGCTGGACGATCTTCGACTCCCATCTTGGGTTGGCTGGAGGGTTTTGCATGGGAGGAGGGCCTCTAGTTATCCTCCTCCTCCACTTCCTCCTCCACTTCCTCCTCCTCTCCCCCCTCCTCCTGCTCCTCCTTCCACTTCTTGTACCTCCTGAGATTTTGCTTGAATGTGCGTTCGAGAATGCATCGCCTCCAGATGGCTTCTGTTGTGGTGTTTAAAATGCCGAGCTTGAGAGCATCCCTGAGCATGCAGTCCCAGTCGCTAGGCATAAAGACCTCGTCCCGAGCCGTGCCTGGATCGTCGGGAGGGTCGCCCCCAAAGATGGCTTGAAGTGCCCCAGCAGCTTGTTGGCCAGCAAAAAGTTGCTGCATTGCATACCGCATCTGAAAAAGGTATATGTTCGGGAGCGGGCGTTTTTCTGGGTCCGAGGTGCTTAGCTGGTAAATGTCACCATGTATAACGTACCGAGCACCGGCTCCAATCGAGTCCTCCATCGTTCGTCTATGATCGGACAAATTGGTCTCTTTGCTGCGACCTTTGTCGGCAAGACCAATTTCGGCATGTCGGTCCTTGAACCAGATAATCTGGAGATATATGTTGTGTTCGGGGTCGGTTGGGTGCGGAATGGGGCGAAGTGCGAATTTGTGCCGATCCCAAAACCGATGCGCGGTTGGTTGCAACGGGAGAATGTTTCGTTTCTCATGGCCGGTAATCTCGAGCTGCTGGATGTCTTCTAACGGCCAGAACACCCTAAGCATATTCCAAAAACCAAGAGGCCCATCCATCGACTTTGTTGCTTGGGCATCGACAATGTGTGCTGCGTCCACTGTTTCCACACCAGTTATGGTACAGCAGTCCTGGTACCAAGGTGGCACTGTCCGTTGGGCCATTTTATCCTCGTTACTGCGCTTTGCTGCTTTGCCTTTGGTCGGTGTCTGCTCACCTCCCTCTCCCTTGAACACGGCATCCAAGGTCTCGACTGGTTTGTTCACCCAGATGCCGATAACGTATATGGCCTGGGTAAAATAACTCCCCAGTTGAATCTTGAAGTGCTGATCGAGTGTCATTGATGACGCCGTTGTTGTAGCCATATCCAGACCGTAAAACTTCGACAACGGATCGAGGGCCACAGCGCGTATCCCCGACAGAACCTTGACTTTGTCAGAACTCGACATGGTGTCGCTGTACTGGCTCCTATTATTGGTCGTTGCCGCAATTTCGTCTTGAATATAGGCGGCGAATTGCTCCTTCAGCGCTTCATTTTTCGCGGGGGAATGTGATACCGACGGCTGCGCGCTATCGGCAAGCGGAGAAGGCATCCAGCCAATTGGGCGATTGAAGAGAAACTTTGCCTCGATCGGCTGAGGCTCCCGTTTCGGCGGCATTGGTGAAGATGTAAGGTGCCGAAGCAATAAGATAAGTGGAAAAGGAAGAAAGATTCTTGGTGTGGGAAAGGATTCTTGGCAACCATGTGACAGCTGCTGGTTGCAGTGGTGACGTCATTCATTCTTGTGACGGTGCAACTGCAGGTGTCGATTGTCCGCCGTCGATTGTCCGCCACTTTATTGGTTAACCCATCTCCTGGGTCACTCTAAGTAAGGCGCGACGACCAGGGAGGCGACAGCGGCAGCAGCGGGGTTTCCGAAATTTGCACGTCTTTCTATCCAGAACAGTGCGCTGACAGTACGGACTGTGAGCACGCACAGTGCGCCGGTATTGCCCGCTTTCAGCTTCCCTTTTCTCAATGACACTACCATCCGGCAGCCACCCCTCTGCCGTCATCACAGACTATCATGTTCATGAAATCTGACCGAGGGAATGCGGCTCTCTTCTCCCCCCTCTCCTCCCTCCTCTCGGCGATTGATTGACCAGCCGAGACGCCCCCACCCCGAGCTTGTCGAACTTATACGCGGCTATTTGCGCCTCTCTCGGCGCCATCTTCAACTGAGTGATGCTCGAGATTTGTCTTGGGCTTTGCCATATGCGGATCTTTTTGGTGGGATGCTTAGTCATAAAAACATGGCGGCCGACCCGAAGACTTTGCTTGCTAGTTTGGAGAATGGTATTTTTTGCAGTAACGTGAATATTTGGTGGGTGTTTTTCGAAGCAAGCTCTGAACTTGTCAGACGTGTCTTGCAACTTTGGCAACGGATCCATGCCCCTCATCAATCTACCCCGAATCACAGGACCCGAGATCGGCAGCCAAGCGTGCGCCTTCGGCAGCACTTGTGGTCGTCACACGGACCAACATCGCGATCAGCATCCGGGAAATTTGGTGCCAAGACGACGCAGATCTTCCCCAGAAAATCACGAACATGGGAAAAAAGATAAAGAACGAATTTCCCATATTTCTCCCTTTCTTGTAGTCCCGGATTAACCCTCGAAGACCGCCACAGGACCAGTCTCGCCCGAACTCGTTGACGAGATCCACCAAAATGTCAAACACCACATCCGATGACAGACTCCCGCCGACGCGGTTCCTCTTCCGACCAGCACAACCAGCCAGGCTCCCATTGGGCTTCATCGGGGTGCCACTGACCGGTCGAGACACCGCCGGCGCAGTCTGCGGGACCGACGAAACAAAATGCCCTCAGGGAGACTGGTGCTGTAAGTCAGCCACCAAAACACACATCAACACCACTAAACACATCGCAGGTGACACAGGCGACACTTGCTCCTTCGACAACGGCGCCTTCTTCTGTTGTCCTCCCGGAGCCGAAGGCGCCGGCTGCGCTCGGGTCTGCGCGCTCGGTGATTTCCAATGCGGTTCCGTCTGCTGCGCGGACGGACAGACCTGCATGGGGCGGGACGCTTCCTCTCCATACTGTGTCAACACACGTCCATCCTCGACATTCTCCTCAACCCTCATCACATCGACGCGATCCTCGGAAGCATCACCAACAGCATCACTAACCCGCTTGTCCACATTCACATCGACCCGACCCTCAGGAACGCAGCTTCCCTCAACAACCCTAGTATCAGCAACAGCAACGGCGACAGCATCAGGCTCCGCAACACCAACAGACCTCACAGCGGAAAGCGGCCTCCCCCTCTCCGCCCAAATAGCAATGGGCGTCGTCGTCCCCGTCGTCGTCGTCCTACTCGTAGCGGCCCTCTGGTTTTGTCTGTTCCGGAAACCGGCGCGCAGCCGAAGGACCTACTCGGATGATACGGGGCGGACGCCGCCTACGCCGCCGCCTGCGTACGCAAAGAGCGGAAGTGGAGGGATTGTGGTGACGACTACGACGAGGGGGTATACGTTTTCGAGGGCCAGGACGCCGGAGGGTGGTGATGCCGGTGCGAGTGCGGGACATGAGATGGGGAGGTTGACGAGGGAGGAGGGAAGGACGGTTGGGTTGGCTGTTACGACGCCGGTTGCGACGCCTGCACCGAGAGATAGTGGGGAGGTTTCGCCTTTAGGTGGGAGAAAGGGGTTTATGTAGTTGTACATGTCGTAATGGATGAGGTTTTGATGTGTCTGCTTGATGAGATTGTTAGTGATTGTCTTGCGTGTGCGCATGTTGTAGGAGTGGGATGCTTGGCAGACTCATCGTTGAGAAGGACGCAGGAAGGGATATGGTGATGTTGGGAGTGATGAGCGTCTTGGGTTGCGGATGGTGAGCTCCAAACTTGTAACGATGCTCGAAAATCAGTGGCATGGACGCAGAGAACGTGTATTGCGATGTTGACGATGAGGCTCGAGATCGCTGACGAAGATCTGATTTTGTGTTGACATGATGATGCACAAGCTTGAGGCGAAATGAAATCAATGTGCGCGGAAGAATGCCCGAAATGTGGATGTCCGCAGTTGCTACAGGAATGGGAGTGGTGTGCAGTGACCGCCAGGGTGGGTATATTGGGGAGAACCCCGAAGACGAATAGTACCAAATGTCAAGGCAACTTGGCGCAGTGGTAGTGGCTGTCGCTCCCAGAGGTAATTCCCCTTGGCTTGATAGTATTATCGCTTCGTGGGATAACTCCCCGCGGAGAGAACAGTCGCGGGTTCGAACCCCGCACACACCCTTTTTTTTTGCCCTTTTTTTCCCCCCAGACTTTCAAACTCTCCCTTCCGTTTTGGGGGCCGAACTTTACTCTGCACTCTGTATCTTGTGATTCCTTTCCTTGCCTTGTATTTACACTCCTACAAAGGCAGAGCATCTATCCCCTAGAAAACTTGGCCCTTCCGCGGTTACTTCCTCTTTTTGTTGGTGATGGACCCTACCCGCTGTAGGTCTAGTTTGTGAACTCCCTGCTCAACCCATGTGCTCCTTTCCGCCATTCGGTCGCGAATGTGGCGGTTTTCGCCGGCCAAACCAGTCCAACCCAACCTGTTTGCTTGCTTGCCCGGAATGGTCGACATCAACCAGCAAGTATATTTCGCAACGTCTTCCGAACGACGTTGCAGTTATCGTACTTCCTATGCCCGCGGCATCTGATTGACTAGCTTTAGGGGCAAGATTCTCGAGAGGACCGTTGTGAATTATCAAGCGTACCGTATTGGTGACTTTCGCTAATCTTAATCTAGCACGCCCCGACCAGTGCAACATCAGGCCGAGAGCCTCATTTATCGACGAGGGCGAAGCAATGAGCACCCGACGTATTCGTCTGAGAAGCTCGATCATTGGTTGGCCGTGTTTCTGTGCTCAGGGATTGACGGCGGAAAGAGCGCGGGGACATTAGGCTGCCTGGCGTGTCCTGTCATCAAGTTCCTTCCTAAACTGCTATGGGATGGATGATTACTCCATTGCAATCTGATGGCTATTGTGATTCAGAGGTAACATTGTATGCTATTGTTTCGTCCGGTACCTTCCTAGGCAGTCTGACCACGCCTCTCGCTAGCGCTCCTCTGGGAAAGTATTTGAAGGTCCCTCCCCCTCCATCAACTCTCTCCTCTTTCCTTCTTTTCCTCGAGACAGTTCGCTCTAGTACCAGCAACGCCAACTTTCGAGTTTCGTTTCCTCTCGCGCCCTTCCGAGAAAGTTGATTTCTTTTTTTAAAGACTTGCTTTTTTAAGGATTTTCTTTTTCACGACCTTCTTTTTAAGAACCCTCTTTTTAAAGCCTTCTTTTTTTTTAAGAAAAAAAAGTTTCTCTTTCTTTTTTTCCCCCGACTTCGAACTTAGTGATCGCTAGATTTTTCCTGCCGCGCCTTCCGTCTCGTAAGTATCGAGTCCCCTCGTTGTTCCGCTCCCCTTGCGTCGCCTCTCGTTGCCGTGTTGCTTACATACATGCATGCATGTATACTCTTCTAGTCTCTTCACCATGGCGCCTCTTGGTCGTTCGGCTGTGACCCAGCCTGGATTTTTTTTCGCCCCCGGCCCTATCTTCGTCGGCGAGGGCGGCGCGACCGCCCATCGCATCTACAGCGCCCTCACGGGCCAGGACCTTGCCGGGATTTCCAGCGACGAGACTTCTGCCCGCGTGGGCCGCAGCATGGCTGCGCTTTTCGAAGCGGTGCTTCGGCACCAGGACCTGTTCCGTGCCCTTCGGGGTGGTCCCATTGTTTGGTAAGTCAACACCTTCACATTTCACGTCCCTCCCGTTCTTGGTTTCTTATACCAATACTTTGATTTCCTGCTCACAGGGACGTTGTCGCACAGGAGGCCAGCCTCTTTGCGGACATCGGCCGCGCCGATGTCCAGCTGGCAGTGGACAGACTTGTTGCGGCCCGTCGCGTGTACCGTGGTGCCGCCCCTCCCACGCCCCTGACGGCTCTGGCCGATCAGGTCATCCGTCTCGTTGACGAGACCGCGGCCCTCGGGCCACCGCATACCTTTTCGGTTGCCGCTGTCGGTGCCGCTGCCCCCAGCCCTGCCGCCAACATCGTCGACGGCCTCACGGCAAGCCTTCGGGCTCTCGACCTGCGCGCCCCGTGGCCGCCGGCCTATTTTCCGGTGGCAGATCTCGTTGTGCTCGCGGACACGAGTGTCCGCACGGTTCTCGGCGGGGTCGACCCCGAGAGTCCCACACCCCGTCCCGGCCAAGTCGTCCCGGTGGCGGACTCGCGGAGTCCGCCTGTCAGCCTCCGCCTCGCGTTGTGCAGGCTCGCCCTGGTGAGCTACTCACCGGGTGAGAACTGGTACGTATAAATGAATCACGCGTATCAACTATTCCACTGCGCCTTTTGATCTAAATTTTACATCTCTGGATTTTCTTTCAACGTCTTCTATATTTTAGCTGTGCATCTGTTTTTATTCAAGGCACATTCGCTAATATTCGAACTCCAGGGCCCTATATCTGAAGCCCGTCGGGTACTTGGCAAGCGACGATCGTTGGGACTGGCACCACGTTTTGGGCCGTCAGGCCAAGATGTTCGAGACTGTCGTTGACTTTCTCGACTACGCGAAAGAGGCATTTAGTAAGTCATTTTACCCCCTTCTATTTATTCTCGACGCCCTGCCAATATCTCACAGCGTCTCAAATGCTTTGCATGACGCCTAACTGACATATTTGCAGCCTCTCGCAACAAGACCACGGCCATCGGCCTCTTCACCCACTGGCTCTCGAAGCCCACCGAGGTGGCCCGCGTGGCCGACATCACCCAGACTGACCCCCTGGAAATCTGGACGAATGGCGTACGCATGCGCCGCTACGGCACCGTCCTTGTCCTCCGCCGCATCAACGACCAGCTCCAGGTCGTGTGGCATGACCCCTGGCGCCGTTCGGTCGCCACCCAAGAGAAGTTTGGCCATGGCAAAATGGCCATATTCGCCTACCGACAGGCGGTCAACGACCGCATCGACGCCTGGGCCAGGGGCCATGGCATCACGCTGCACAGCAGCTACTGGGGGGGCTTTCTGTTTGGGGATCCCGGCCACGAGGATACCGTGGCCATGAGCCTGGCGTTTATTCGCCACCACTGTGCTGGTGTGGTTGGGGCGTTGTCTCATCCAGAGGACGAGGCGGGCTTTGCGACGGGAGGATATCTGCGCGTGTAGGGGAGGGGAGGGGGCCGGCGGGCGTTGTCTGGGCGTTGGGTGAGGGGAGGGAGGCCTGGTGGAGAAGTTTCCAGGCGTGGTGTGCGGTGTTTTTTTGGGTTGGGAGTTTCGTTGCGGGTTGGCGTCTGGCGGAGGAGTTGCGAGGCGTGGGGTGGGCTGTTTTGCGGTTTGGTGTTTTCTTTGCGGCCTACGGGCATGTATTTTTTTCTCGTTTTTTGGGCACCCCTCGAGGGTGGTGGAATACCACGGCCTTCCGCAAGGGCGCAGGTTTTGCGACTTCTCCCGTGTTGATGTGTTGATGTGATGATGCGTGAACATGGTGTTGAAAATGGGATGCGTGATTAGTCAGCAAGGGGTGTAAACAAAATGGGCCCGTCACAGCCACAGTCCACTTGCCGCTAACATCGCATTCGCACAGCAATCTCGAAGCGTCCAACATTGCACAGGTCTCTCCCCAAACTCGACGCGTCTTGGCGTCCGATTGTGCTGTCCGATGGTCCGTCGTAACATGCCGAATCAAATTGCACTACATTCAGAGCCAGCCCCTCGATCCATCTTGCGTGCAACACGAGCATCTGGTGCGACAGACGCGGGTCATCACGAACCCCGCCATCTGGGCTGCCGAATGGCTGACCGCCCGCAGCGCTGTCGACGAACGAAAGACCAGCCAACACAAAAACAAGATTTCTGCCGCAAGCCCGCTCGCGCCCACCGCAGAGCCGCAAATGCGGATATGGCTATTTCTGGGCTTTGACGGCGCGACGCGCTCAACGACCACGGCCAATCGCCGGCCTGTCCGCTGCGCTGGGGTGTCAGTCGCCATGCCCGTTCCGGCCGCCGTGGCTGAGCCGGATCCCGGTTGCCAAGACTTTGCTATTAGTTTTGTGCAGCCCAGCTGCGGGGCGCGCTGCCCGAGGAACTTTTCCAGAGGGTCTTGCTTTTTAATTCTTTGGATGGCCTCTCTGGACGGGGGTAAACAGGCACGAGAGTGAGGAATGCGTCGCTTTGTTATATGCTTATTTTGCTGACTTTATTGGAAAGCGCATGGATAGTTGACAGCGCGCGTTTCCGGGAGCCTGATCGAGCAAACAAATTCAAGTGACACGCCAATGTAACCGTCCGCCGTGCGGCTGAGAGAACCGTAACTCCACCAGCGCGTGTCACCAATTGCCAGCAACCACAGGCGCCGGGGGGTCTGGGGCCCATTCCAAACGCGGCAACCATGTCCCAGCACCTGGAAGATGAGCCTGGCGAGGCTCTGAGCGAAGTGGTCATGCGATGCCTGCCCCTCGTTGCCGTTTGCCGGTCCCTTAAAGCTGATGGCTTTCCCGACCCTGGTTCCCGCTCGTCCTGTCCTCCAAGCTTTTTGTTTGCGCCCTTCGTTTTCCCTCCCTCAACAGCTCGTCGGCAACAATGGAGGAGATCAAGGTAGCTCCCGCGGCATACGTCGCGCCGGCGGCGCCGCCAGCGAACAAGGAGCGCTACATCCAGAAGACGCCGCTCTGGGTCGTCATCATGCGCGGTCTCCAGATCTTCTTTGGCTTTGTCATCGTCTGTATGTGCGGGTATCTCATCCATGGCAAGGCATTGGATGCCAATGTTTTCGCACTTGTTGTTGTAAGTTCTCTTCGACTGGTACTGTCAACATGGCTGACGCTCGTAGGTCTTGATGACATGGGTTGTCGCTCTCTACGCTCTCATCACCGAAAAGGTCCCAAGCGCAAACGGCGCATACAATATCTGGGCCGTCCTCTCCCTCGATCTCTTCATGGCTATCATGTGGCTCGCCTCGATGGGCGCGAACGCGGCGCTCCGAGCATCCTTCAAGTATGACGTCGACGTCGAATACTGCTACAACGACGGCAGCGCTGTCAACAGCAACCACTGCGTTCTCGCCAAGCGGGAGCTCGAGAAGCGCGCAGCTGTCGCCGGCACTGTTGGTCTGGCTGTCATGAGCGCCGTTGCCGGCCTGAGCGCCCTGATGCTGTAAGTCATTACCCGCCCACTTCAAGATTGTAGCGACTAACTCGTCGCAGCCTCTTCTTCATTGCAACCCTCGTCTTCCACGGCCGAACATTCCATACGTACCACCAAGCCAAGAAGGCCTCAACTCCCGATAACGCGACCGTCGAGATGAACAATCAACAGCCACCTCCGCTCACACAGCAGCCCACTGGCGGTCCATACGGCCAGTATCCCCAGCAAGCGCAGGGCCAAGGCTACCCAATGCAGAGCGCGTACCAGCAGACCGTGTCTCCTGTGTCGCCGCCGCAGACTCAAGCCCAAGTGTACAACCCGGGTTATCCCCAGCAGCAAGGATATCCCCAGCCCCAAACATATCCCCAGGCTTATCCCCAAACCGTGCCCTCGCCGGCGCCAGTTTCTACGCCATCACCAGCACCCCACGAGATGGCCCCTCACCCTGTTCCCACGCCCAGCCCTGCGGCATATGAACTGCCCCAAGGACAGCCCCAAGCCGGACCGTACCAATTGCCGGGATCGCCACCACCAGGACAACAGCCGGGGCCGTATCAGTTGCCAGGGTCTCCAGCCCCCGGACAAGCCGGCCCGTACCAGCTCCCGGGCTCGCAAACTCAGGGGTACCCGGCGTATCCGGAACAACAGTATCAACAGCCTCAGCAAGGTTATGGGCAGGCGCCGGCACAGGGATACTATCAGCAGCAGTGAGATAGGGATACATAGACTGGATGCATTTAGAGTGCTTTGTACACGGAGTTTGGGATAATATCAATACCTGTCATGAACAATATGTCTGCTCGACATGGTGCAATGTCCTTTGTGAGCTGATGAAGAATGTCATGTCAGAGTCCCAATCTCGGGCCTATGCCATCCAAGGTACCCAAGGAAACACAATTGTATCTTGTGATATCATGTTTTGTTCTACATAGTTCATGCAATGAGAGCTGGAGAGGGGGAGGTCGTTACCACATCCAAGTCCCTAACACACAGCGACATATCAGCAAAGTCAGAGTTAGGTATATGTTCATCTACATGTATCAAAACAGTGGAACCCCAAAACTCAAATGCCTGGATAAAGTTCCCAATGCCTAAGAACATTGCCGAGAGACGTTTGAGTTGCTGTTCAACGCTCATCCAACATGAGGGCACCCTCCTAGATCGATTGAAGCAGCATCAACTAGGCTTCATATTATGGTTGCTCGTCATCAATTCGCCGTTCTATTCGTCGGGTTCCACGCAGTCATGTTTTCTTTGTGGCGACTCTGAAAACAAGCTCAAGCCAAGCTTAAAGCTAAGCTTTCTTGCCAAGCATATGTCATGTTACACCAGATGGTAGTCTGTTCGACGTCTTGATGTGTCATTTCGTGGAGCATGAAGCGGGTGAGAGGATAAGCATGCATTAGGTGAAGATGGGATGTGGTTTGCAAAGTGTCAATATTTAGAACATGAGTAGCCTGGATGCAGGTTGATGCCATAGTTGTCGATAATTCAGATGCCTAGATAAAGTGCTTGGGTGCTGGAGTGGTGAGCTCTGAGTTGGCCTGAGTTTTCCATCCGGCATGTGTCAGCTCAACAGCAATGTGGCCGAAGTGTAAACCAGATGATGAGGATTGTTAGATTGCAGGAGCGCCGGGTGGAGAGGTAACATGGCGATTGTCTGGCTGAGATTTAAGATGAAAAAGAATAAAGAATAAAAAAAAGACCGACACGACGTGGGATCGAACTCAGGGCAAAAAGGAAGTCGACGGGACCTTCGAGGCCCGGGAAAGTATTTCTTCTGAAACCGGGACCATCAGCTACTCACGCCGACTCCCACTACGCTAAAAACACTGGGGGTTATTGGAAATGTTCCATCCAAACCTCGGCCATGTACTCCAATGTTGCCGTCCCAGCGCTACTCATCATGACCCAAACGCAGCAGGCATCGTCTCATTGAACTTCCCGATCCCATTTGTTGACAGGGCGGTTGCAACGGGAAGCCCGCACGACTCGTAGGATGTCAAATGGGTATCATTGGGTAATGCAGAGCGAAGCTATCGTGACATCTTCGAAAGAACACCCGTGTCAGCGCCGTTCATTTCTGACGGACATTCTTGGGCTTCCTCTTTTTGAAGACCACAGCAGGTGTCTCCTCCTTGACTTCAGGTGCAACGCCAGAGCCGGCGTCCTCAACACCCACATCGCCCAGCCCAGCGTCATCACTCGGCTCTTTCTTGACGACGGGGGTCTCCTCTGCCACCTCCTTTTTCACCTCCCCGCTCCCAGTCTCCTCATCGCCACTCACCTCCTTTTTGACCTCCTCCTCCTTCTTCACCTCCTTCTTAACCAACGGCCCACTCAACAACTCCTCCAACTCCCCATCCTCCTCCCCCACAACCTTGGAATCCCTCCCCCACTTCCTCCTCTTCCCAAACAACCCCCTTATCGCCTCCTCAGCCTCCTTTTCCTCCTCTGTCCTCTCCCTATCCCTCTTAACCCCCACCACCTTTGTCTCCCCACCCTCCTCCTCCTCAACAACCCTCACATTCGTGACCGTCCACTCCCCCGCCATCGCCATAGTCCCCCTCAGCTCATCGGGTATACTAACCCCCAGCTCGGCCAACTGCTCCAGCTGTTTCTGTCGTTCCGCCTCAGTCATCTGCTTCGGTGCAGCCGTTGTGCCCGACACCGTTGCTCTGGAGCTTGACGCGCCGGACGAGGACGCCTTGGGTGATGAGGTAACAACGCCATTGAGACGATCGATCTCACGGCGGGCGCGCTCCTTCTCGCGTTCGGCGTTCTCGGCTGTGCGGTGGATGTCGCGGAGGGAGCGCTTGATGGCGGATTGGTGCTTGGCTGTGGACTCGTGGTTCTGGCGCTCGAGCTTTGTGTCGCGGATGAAGGTGGCGCAGTGTTTGCACCAGTATTTGGGAGTTGATTTCCAGTATTCGGACATTTTGGGGACAGGCGCGAGTTCGTGCTTTGGGTTGTTTGGATGTTGTTTGAGAGGGCGAAACGTTGAAGAGGATAGCGTTCGTTTGCGAAAAAAGTTGCCTGGTGATGCTCTCTGCGCTGCGCGGCGCCGAAAGTTTGGGGTCAGGACAAGCTTGCTATGGTGGGGCGCCTCCAAGCGGCAGGCCGGATCAACCTCGGAGACTCCAACATCCCTGTCGCGGATCTCTTGGCGCTTTGCTCAACTGCCGCTTGACAACGACACCACACCAAACTTTGTCACGGCAAACACAAAGCAACATGAGAGGCATAGGATCTGGTACTATGTATTCACCCTGTATCAAAATACACCCCTATGTAATTACTTCCCCTTGAGGTTCGATATTCAGCCGTCCCCAACACGAAACCACCCAAGTTAGATCTCCTCCAGCGCCTGCATAGAAACGCAAAACCATCACCATTACGTCATGCGCAATCGGCGCTCATTCAACCTCCCTATGCAGTTCAGCCGAGCTCAGCCTCATAAACGCACGCGATGCAATGAGTCGTGTGTGCACGCAAACTGCCCACCGTCCAAACGCCCAAGGTGAAAACGTCCATGCGATGCTCCATTCGTCCGCGCCCTCCACATTACCACGCGGGCAACTTCCCCGGGGTTTTGGTAAAGCAGAAAAAAAAAACGAGTGAAGGAGTGGCTTGTTGGTCTTGGCTCAGGCAGTCCAGATGGCGACAAAGACACCCACCACCAGCGCGACGGCAGAGCCAAGCTGGAAGCGGCCGACAGCAGCGCTGGTGGGCGGGGCACCGGTGGGGAGGACGCTCGGGGCTGGGACCGTGGTGCGCGCGAGCGTGGTGCCATTAACACCAGGCGCCGGCGGCACTGCGGCCGACGGAGCAGGCTTGGGTGCGGGTGTGACCTGGATTTGGCCATCCGTGCCCTGCGAGACGGGCGGCTGCTGGATGATCTGGCCGTCGCTGGCTTCCGGGGCAGCGGAGCCAGGTGTGATGGTCGGGGCGACGGCGCAGGGCGTGGTGTGGCCTTGCACTTGTCCTGGGCGTTGTCAGCACTACTGCAATACATTGATGGGTGAGGAGGTGGGGCTGACCGTCACCAATCTGGCACATGGGGATGGCCTTGGTTGTGGTGATCACTTGCGGCTGGCCATCGGCGATGGGGACGACGGCGGTGGTGACGACGACCTGGGTGCCCACGACGTTCTGGGGTGCTGCGCCAGTGCCCTCGCCACACGGCATGACGAGGATCTCGACGGGCGAGCACTGCTCGGCCCACCATCGGTCGTAGAGGTTGTAGAAGTCGCCTGACTTGCAGCGGTAGAAGACAGATGAATCGCCCAGGGCGAGGGAACCGTTGGGACAGTGATAGAAGCCAGCGGTGTAGATGGCGCCTGCCTGCGGAGGACCATCGAACTGGAACTGGTAATTGGAAGCGATGTAACCAGTACGGCCTTGGGCATCGGTGATCACGGTATCCTGGAGCTGAGAGACGAGGATGCCCTCTCCCGAGCAGGTCTCACCACGCTTGTGCTGTTGATGGCAGGTTAGTGGTGTTGAAATAGGTAAGGTGGGATGGGAGGAAGCGCGCCTTGTCATGAAGCTCATCTCTCTTCTTCTTGTCGCCGAGAGCCAAGATGCTGACCTCAAACTTGCCGTCGATTGTGCCTTCGCATCCCGACTGCGGCGCCTTTGGCGGAGAGATCTTGTCGGTAACACCCTGAGCAACGACCGAGCCGACGGCCGCGAGAAAAGCGAGTGCTTGGTATCTCATTGTGGCTGTAGATCTGGAGTTGGAGAGCTGTAGCGACAGTGGCACGAGAAAATATGGAACGAAGGGTGGTACTCGCAGGCGCGGAAGGAGGTTGTGGTGTGTGGGTGAACAACTGATCAGCGCGAGGGAAGAAGTAGGATGGAGAGGGAGGAAATTCCCCGTTGGGCAAGTCAAGGGATTGATATAGCTGTTCGCCGGATTCCTTGACGCGGCGTAGGTCTGATCCGGATTCTGTCTCTGGCTCTCCCTTCTTTGCGCCAACACCTGGTTTGTAAAGACGTGGGCTCCCAGCGTCAGGATGTGGGCCGGGCCTCAGACCGGTACGTACCCTGTACATGCAACACATGCCGTGCACGCCGGCGATCCGTATCCATCTCGGCTCAACCAGAAGCAGACGGGTAAAGAGGGCGCGCCGGTGGCTGGAACTGTCTGGTGTGACATCTGCACATGTCCGGGTTTGCCTGGTCCGGACTCTGATGTCAGCGCCGCTGCTTGAGGTAGGCGCCCTTCAGCGCCTTTGGCAGGCAGCGCCTTGTCGCAACACGGTGGTTGGACAATTTGCCATTGCAACAATCGCGGGCATTCCAAAGTTTAGACTTTGTTTGGTGTTCATTGTGCTGCACGGCGGGTTGGGGGAGATCATGACAAGGCCCAGCCGTCGGTCTTGCCATGGCGGGAGGCACCTCAGCCATCACCAAAAACGCTAGGCAAAGCGCGCAGGGTGAACCATAGTTCTGAACTGCCATGTCTTGCCCCGAGACAGACATGCCTATGTTCTTCGGTGCAGAATTCTGCATCATCATCACCTCGTCTTTGTCTGGTATTGAGACATGGAATCTTCTGTGCACTAAACAATCGCCTGGCGCATCACGACTCACGGCTCCTGCAGCTCAGGAGCGAATCCCGGTTGCGCTGCAGCATGCGGCCGACACGCGGAGATGCAGCCGTGACTGCTGCCGCATGGATCCACAAGACGGCCTGGACGTGGATTTGGCGGCTGCAATCTCATCAGCTGGATAGCTCACCCAATTGACCATCCCAAGAGCTGCGCTGGCCGGAAGTTCTGACTCTGGAGCTCCAGGTCATCTCGATTTAGGCTGCGCCTCCCCGCCATCAGAAGCAGTAGCAAGAGATCAGTCAACCTGAACTCAATGTTCCAAGACCTCAACCTCCAAGACACCGGGCTGCCTCCCAGTGTCAAGGGCCCAGACAAACACCAAAGGATTTCCAAAACAGCAATCGGTCTAGCATTGCGCATACACGGCGACCTGAGGGTGGAAGGTACGGAGGTTGCGTCCTGCGAGCGCTCCAGCAACCGTGATGCTTGACACATCTGATGATGGCGTGCGTGCACGATCGACGCAGGCGCAGCGCAGCAGGGGCTGTCCAAAAGCTTGACACAACCGCCTAGTCCCTGGTTCGTTCGATTGAGTTTCCGTTCCCCGCCTTTCCAGGCCAACACGAGGACAGGAATCCGGATTCTAGCCCCCGCCATCCTGCTCCATCGGGACGGCTGGAAATTGCAAGCTTCGGGACCGGGAAAAGCCTGCTGCCAAAAAACTCCGGGGGCGACACGTCTCCATGAGAGATTTCCTGGAAGGGGGAAAGCTGCATCATCAATTCATCAAGCTTGTAGTTATTTCCATGGCATCGCTGCAAAAACGGCGCTGGCACGTGGGGTATCCGTGGATCGTGGGCGAGGTGTTGCATCGCACATTCCCGCCCGCCCATGCGCTCGTGTCCTGTCAGGTCGCGGACCTGTCGCTCGGTATCGCGCGCGCCCATCAATCTGCAATCTCCCATCCATTGAAGCCCGCTCGCCCAGTGACGTGAAAACCTGCTGCTGCAAAGAACAGATGCTGTTGAGCTCCCCGTCGCAATGGCAACTGCCCTCGAACCTGGCAGCTCAAGGTGCGACGGAGGGGGGTTCCAACTCAGCCAAGACGGGCGATCTCAGCGGGACTAGCGCCCGGCTTTGCGGGGCTAACGCCTTCCGCTCCACTGATCAGCCGCTAAAACAGTGGATCCAGCTGGGAGGCTGAACGTTGCGACCTCGCGACACCTCGGGCATGTCAGGACGGGAAGGAATGCTGAGGGCACACACGGTGCGCGACGCAAAGTAAAGCTTCGTTCCAGTTGCCTCTGTCGCCCAACACGCGCCGCTTGCCCGGGACATCAACAAGGCGCTTTTTGCTGATCCCACGAAAGCTTGGATGCCACGTTGCACAGCACGGCGTTCATGCCAGGACCCGATTCCCGATTTGGACGTTGGCAATATCCGTGTCCGCCACTGCTGCCGTCGAAGACAGCGCTTTTGGCGATGGGTAGATTAACTCGGGGATTATCAGGTTTGAGACGGCCGCAATTTGGAAAGTCGAGGCAGGGAATCCCAGTTTTTGAAGGTCGGTTCGCTCGCGTCCGGCATTTGCCTGTTTCCGCGAGGCCATCTGCTTGTTCGACGTCAATGGTCGGTTTTAAAGAGCTGCACCATGACCCCGGGGCGGCGACGTGGATGCGGTTCATCTCCTGCTTCTTGGCGCGAGCATGAAAGTCAGCTTCAGCTTGAACTTCACATACCCACAGTCCCAGTCCCAGGTTTCTTGCACCGGCCAAGCGAGAAATGGATGCAGGCTCTGGGCCCTGCGAGGCTACGACCTCGGACTACCGGGTCTGCTCTCGGAAGGCTCACATCTTTCTCGCAGCGGTTATTTCCCTTTCCTTATCTGAAGGCCGAGTGAAGTCACTCGGAGAGCGCATTGCGAGGTCACGGCTCTAACCCGACCGGGGGATCAAGAATGTCCAGCTGCATGGCATGAGGAAAAAAGAAAGCGCACTAGACCGCGTCGGACTTGACCCAAAGACCCCAGGAGGTTGTCACGCCCATGCAAACTAGGCATGCGACATGACGGATTGCGCCAAACGGTTCGCTGGGTTGTAAGAGGGTTCGACCTTTGAGATGAATATCAGTCTGTAGGAATAGTGCCAACCGACCATCTTGCTCAGCTTACACACGCACACGACGAAGCCAATGATTCGAATACTGTTGAAACCCGCAACTGACTGTTTTTTTGCGCCTTTCGTTTCGTGGCATGTGTGGACTCTTGGTGTCCTGCAGAATCCAACAGTGCACTGTGTGCTCTCCGCTAGACCTTCCTTTTTGTCCCAAGTTTGAGATTCGATCCCAAGTATTGGCGTTTTTTTATCCTCCTTCCTCCGATCTTTCGTGTTTGCCGCGTCATTTTCAGGAGTTCGGCCAGCCCATCCCCACCCGACAACACAGCACGACCTTTGCAGTACTTTTATCTCTCCCAGATCAGCTCTCGTCGCAAAAACCACCCCTTCCGGAGGAATTGAAGCAAGATGAGCCTCATTGCCGCAGACGTCCCTAAGGAGTGGTGGATTCGACCAACGGTATGACGCCAGCGGACCAAGCCCCCTCGACCGGCCCTGACGTCTGTCACATCACAGAGTGACGACACAGAAACACAACCATCACGTCATCATCAACCCGGACATCCTGAATTTTCTCACTGATACCCAGACAAACCCCGTCCCAACGAACTCCATCCGCTTTTCCAACACAACACCGAGATTTTCCTCCGTGCCCTTCGAACCACACCTACTCACCACACACTAACACCAGCAAAATGCCTCGAGTCGGCCATGGCCAGTCGAGCGTCTTCTTTGCCAACATGGACTCGTCCGACGACAACCAGCGCAACATCAACCAATCCGAGGTTGACCAGTTCGCCAAAACAACAGGGAAGAATCTGAAGGGATACCTACCCAGTATTTCCCCCTGCACTCCCTTCATTGAAGTAATGTTTCTGACGGAAGTCACAGGGGACCAAGCGAACGAAGTCAAGCGCCTCGAGGAAGAGGAGGCACGTCTCTCTCCTCCCAGATTGTGCTGCGTCGGAGACTAACGCCGCAAAAAGATCCAGATGAAGCGAGCAGAGGCCATCAAGAAGGATCCCACCCTTGCGGTATGTCTATTCCCCAGACAAGTCGCAGAACTGATAATAGCGCGTTACAGGCAACATTGCACGGCAACACGCCCAACAAGGGCGCCATGACCGACAAGGAACTCATGGAAGACGACGAGGCCACGCTCAAAAGAATGGAGGAGAAGAAGGAGAGGAAGAGGGCCGGGCTAGGTTCTGGAGAGAGGAGCATGAGTGGATGAATGTAATACCGCCGTCGAAATAGTGGTATGATAATCGAGAGATGATTCTATCGACTGCCAACATGCGGCGACAAAGCTGAGGCTAGCAGCAGATATCCCGGGCGAGGTTTGTTTATGGACGGGTTGAAGCTCAATAAAGACCTTGAATAAATGTTGGGAATCCTCAAAAATACACAACTAAGACCTTCCAACTTATTCTGGGCCATCTGGAAAATAATCCGTTGCTAGCGTGGAATCTCTACACACCTAGGACATTTCAGCAAGCCCACTTTTATAACTTGCACTCCCCAAATATATCCCTCAAAGCATAGTAAATAACCCCCAATACCTCAGTTGGTACATCGAACGTCGGTGGGATATTAAGACGAGGCCCTTTGTGCTCCCTACCCCAGGTCCCAGAGGGGGAGCATGTGGGTTGGCAGAAGGCGCCAGTTTGTCGGGTGTTCCATTTCAATTCAGACAACGCGGAGAGCTGTATGGCAGTGTTCGCCATGACCGGATTGCCCGACAGTGGGGTACCTAAGCCGAACTAGGGATGAGAAAAGGGCGTGAGGGTTGTGCGAAGGACCCGAGAATGGGACAATGGAGGACTGGTGCCCGCAGTCAAAACTGCGTTTCACAGACGGCACAACGGCATCTCGCTGCTAGCAGGCATCGAGGAACCAGAAAGTCAAAGGCTACCCGTTTCAATTTAGCTACCATACTATCTAATACCACCTGTCCATGCTATATTTCGCCATGGAGACAGCAGCAGAGCCCGGGCGCTGAGAACGGGCAGACAACTCAACGCGGGCAGTCAAAGACCAGCAGAAATCACCCATTAGCGTCAAGCACGCGTAGTACCCGACATGTTTCGATAATGTTGACTCCTCATTCTTGATTGGAAACCCCACCCGACTCTGAGGGCTCGGCAGGCGTGGCACAGCCATGGCAGGAACTACCAAAGCGGGACGCAGTGGTCTTCTGAGCATCAAGCTTGTTGTTGGACTCGGTGCCAGAGTCGGGCTTGGGCTTTAGCATATCGAGCAGCCACTTCTCATGAGCGCGGGGGTCAAGATCCCGAAGCCACTTGTGAGCCTCCTCCCCAGTGCGCTTCGCCAGTCGCTTGTAGAAATCGTCGTCGGTCATCAATAGCTCCACCTTTTGCTTCCACAGTTCTAGGATCTCCGTAGACTGCTCCGGGACGACATAGGAGCCATCACCGTTGTGTCGATTGCCTGTGATCATATTCACAGGGAGGGAGTAGGGAAGGTTGATCTTGGCCTCGGGGAGACCGCCGGCGTTCGACGCAATCGTGGGGATCCCGCGGAGCTGAGCTTCGCTGACAATGATTCCCCATGCCTCATGCCAGACAGAAGGGGCGATCAAGATCTTGATTCGGTCCCAGATCTGATCTGTGTCACGAGTTGTGTCCTCGATCCTGCAATTCCTCAAGTGTCAGCTGACGGTTGCGGTACAACCCAAGATGGAACTACCTCACGTTGCCAAGAGCCTGTAACTGCTTGACATGCTTGTCGTCGGTTCCCCAGCTCCTCCACGTCACGAACTTGAAGTGTGGGAGCTTCTCGGCCAGTGCCAGTAGAATCGGGAGTCCCTTGTGGGGACAGGGATTGACCATGCCAATCTCATCCTTGTCGACATTGTGACGGATCCTGGGAATCCCATTGGTCTTGGCATCCATGTAGGTCAACGAGCTGTGGACGAAGAATTGCGTGTCGAGGTCGTCCCAGGTGGTACAGTAGTTCTGGACCGAGCGGGAGACAGCCCAAATCCCATCCAACTCCCGCAGCATCACCCGCTCGAGCTTCGGGTTGAGGCAATGTCCTTTGATGCCTTGACTGAAGGGGCCAAACGGAAGTTGCTCCACGGTATGAATGATGGCGACGCGCTTGAACGAATGACTGAAGGGGTAGTGCCGGGTAAGCTTCATCGTCAAGGCGTCGTTGAAGATGACATGGGTAGGCTTCCAAGCCTCAATGTAACGGGCGAAGATCGCGATGACAGTCTTGATTCTGTTGTTGAGCTTCTCGGTGTCGATGCGGCGGCTCCGCCCCTCAGGTTCGATCTGCGCAAGAAGACCAATTAGCCCAATAACCTCCTACAGACAGGGGGGTGCGCCCACCGCGAGATAAGCTTGAATGTCGTCGTAAAACTCACCAAACGGGTAAGCTTCGTCAAAGCTCTCCCGTCGGATTGCAATGTTGTGGATGTGCTCGTCGTCGTCAAAGGTGTTGACTGTGAGAGTGTGTTTCTTTCCAGCAGGGTCCACAAGGGTGAAGTCCTCCTCGGTGAACTTTGACTCTTCTCGACTGTCCCTAGCCTTCTCCGCGAAGATCGTGACCTCCTTCTCGAAGCCGTAACAGATCTGCGCAGCCTCGTGGACGAAGATGTCGTTGCCATGCTCGTCTTTGCCACGGCGGCCGTTGGCGACAATCTGGCGCAGCAAACAGTAGTTGGCCTTGTAACCGCCGGACGATGGGGTGAGACCCTGCGCTGTCTGGACGAGGAAGACCCTGAGCTTCTCGGGGTCGCCTCCATTGACCGTCTTGTTGTTTGAATCAGAAACGTTCGACTCGTCCACGTGGGTGGTAGTATCATTGCGTTTGGCGATCGGCTCGTTTGTCGCGCTCGAGTTTGAGTTGACAACCTTGCCGTTGTTGGTAACTGTGCCTTGTATCTCGGCTGACCGCTTGTCCGTCCCAGCAGGATGGGTCTCCATGTTGACCACGTGACCGGTCATTTGCGACGAGGAAAGGGGGCGATGCTATAGGTGGTGATAGGCTCTTAGGTATGCCGCAGGGTTGAAACCTTTGAAGTGGACAGTCGGAAAAGACAAGTCAATGGGTTAGGGAATTTCTTGGGGAAGGGGAAGGCACCGCTACCCGGCCCTCGCAGCGGCGCTGATGTCTCTGAATTGGCCGGGCGTCGCCTGGAAAGAGCGCGGTGTCATGAGTTAGACCTGTGGCCAAAGGAGTGTGAGGAATTTGGGTTCTTGAAAGGATGGAGGGAGATGCGTGAGGGTAGTTGTTCAGTGGAAGGCCACAAGAGGGTCGGGGGGCGCATTTGAAGGAAAGGAAATAGCCTGGCATCCACTCGAGCCCAGGTTTCGTCCGGAGCACCACGCTAAGGGGCTCGATAAAAACCTCAACGGCAAGAGCAACCGCTCCACGGCCCACCCTGCAAGGTTCTGCGGCAGAAGGTCACCTGAGCCTTGTTATCTTCGCAGTCTCAAGCTAGCGTCTCAAAGGGGATGCTGGGACCCAATTTCCTGCCTTGACAGGAGGTTTCATTATCGGCCTGAGAGTAACTCTCATCACGAGAGCAACAAAAGAAATTCTGAATCTGATACTGGTTTTGTTGCGTTCCCGCCTTGGAACGTGCTGCCGCCGTGCCTTCCGTATGGCAGTGCCACAAGGCCCCTCAAATCTGCACTGGGTTTCCAAGGGTCAGAGAGTTTCTCGCATACCTTACTACGTTATAGCCAACCCTCTCTGTTACAATCTCGAGTTCAGTTTGTTCTCGCACCGCCCAAACAACGATATCATCTGAAATTCAGCTTTGCTCCCCCGCCTTTAATGTGAAGCCTGCAGGGTTCTGCGTTGGTCAGGCGGTTGCCCTTCATTCTTTCCTGCTTTGTCAGATGGAGCCCACAACTCGCCCCCACACCACCTTAGCGTTTCAAACACATGGCTCTCAATACACCTCAATTCGAATTGCGCGTCTAGGGAGTTGGATTGACTAGCACGCCCAGCACCGCCTTCAGCTGTTGTCGTGGAAATGACATTGCGCATCTAGAGAAGCATGTCTTTGGTGAGGGGATTTCCTTTTCACGAACAACGGTTTCGTTTACCTCTTCCTCATATCCCAACGCATGTTTCATGGCGCTGGTCTGATGATGATGGTTGGTCGTCAGGCTGACAACCATAACGTTACCCCTTTTTCACTGTGGGGCTCATTCGGCCCTAACCCTCGCAGCTGTCAACCCCAAACGCGGGCCGACACGGTGGGCGAACAGGAAGCGGCGAGTTCGTAGAACCCTTGTGCAGCGTGAACTGCAATTGGCAAAGGCGGGTTAGTGACACAGGGGCTTAGCTGACCGGTGGGTGGCCCCAATGTTCTGGAAGTTGGGAATTCCGGTGGCAAGGTAGCTGCGGCCGGCGCGCTTTCACCGGGTCTTTGTGACACGGGATGTTAGCGCTGGAAATGCAACAATGCTTCAATGGCCGTACCGGGCAGAATGAAGTCTGAAAGATGCGATGCGATGATTTGGGAACGATATATCTTCAAACTACTTCATCGATCCCTGAATCCCTCGATTCCGACGATGGAGACGACGAAAGACAGGACGTTGCGATTGACCGCGTTTACCCCCGGGACGGACTGGAAGCCCCATCTGGGGAAGTTTACATCCGTCTGTTAGCCGTTTCTGACAAAGCCCGATAGCGCCGCCACGCTGTTTCCTGCTAGGGCCAGCATCGCGCACCAACACAGACCTCCCGATAGTTATCGGGCACGCTACGTCCGGTAGAAGACACATGGAACAAGAGAACAACGTTCTAGACCTCAGATCAGAGCCTAAAACTCCGTTTATAAGACAACCAGACGTGGGCCTCAACGTCCAGCATGAACTCTATCCTCAGCTCATCAGTGTGACGGTTGGCCAGCCCTGCCACTGCCAGGCAGTTGTCGAGGACTGCAAGCTCACTGCCCTCTGGGGGACCCACTCTGTGCCCCATCCTGGAATCGGCCTGGCAAGATGGATATTTATTCTACCAAGGAAAGCCAAAGGTGAAACCTTTTCCTTTCCTTTCTTCTTCGTAGCAATATTACGTTAGCTTACCTGACTCACTGCCGGAGCGCCTGTGACCAGCCAGTAGGACCGTGACAATCAGCTCTCGACCAACAAACACAGAAAACACCAAAACGCATTTCGCAGCAAATATGCCTGGAAAGACATCCCACCCGCTTTCGGCCATCGCGCCCCCTACAATCCTCACAGCGCCTCAACTGCACCCCAACCACAAAGAGATCGACCACCACGTAATATCCTACCTCGTCAATACCTGGGAATGGCCCTCGGAAAAGGCAAAGCAAGGCTTCATCAGCTGGAAGCTCAGCGAAGTTGTCCTCTTCATGTTTTCCACCGGCAACACCACCCGCGTCCAGCTGGCTTGCGAGCTCCTCCTCCTCGGTTTCCTCATGGACGGTATGGTTCCTCTCCCTCTCAACCCTCGCCACCCACTAACATCCCCACTTACAGACTGGTTCGACAACAACACGTTCGAAACCAACACCGCCCTCGTCTCCCGTCTCAACGCCCTCCTAACTTCTCCATCAACCTTCTCCCCCGAAACCAACATCGAAACTATGCACACCACCCTCTTCCGTCGAATCCTAGCCGCTACGACCCCCTCTCTCCCTGAAGCTCCAACCGCGATTCTCACAACTTACATGCACATGCTCGCTTGCCACTGCGACGTCTCACGAGGCGAAGCCACTTCATTCAGAGAATACCTCGTCTTCCGCGAGGTAGACGTCGGCATGCCAATATGCAGAGAGTTGCTCTACTGGACCGAGGATCTCGCTTTGACCAATGAAGACAAGAAGCTGCTGGCGCCTTTGGAGCGGGTGGCGAATTATCACGTTAGTATCCTGAACGATATCTTTTCGTTTGATCGGGAGTGGAAGGCAGCCGAGACGTTAGGGCAGGGAGCTGTGTTGGTTAATGGTGTGAGGATATTGGCTGATGAGGCTGCTGTTTCGGTTGGGACGGCGAAAAGGCTGTGTTTTGCGTTTGTGAGGGCTTGGGAGGTTGAGTTTAAGAGGATGGTGGACGAGACGTTGGAGGGTGTGGGTGGGATGGAGGGAGAGAGGCTGCAGAGGGCGGTGGTTGGTATTGAAAGGAGGATGTCAGGGGCCGAGGCATTTTCGTGGAGGACGAAGAGATATTTGTGAGTGATGTGACTGCGGAGGATCGTGAGATTCTGATCTTGTTTTGCTCTCGATGGGAATTCTTTTGTTTTTTTCTCAAGTACTCGAGCCTCAGCCTGTTCCAACTGCTCGTCGACAAACTCCCAAAAGACACCCGCCCACTCATCTTCAGATTTTTCCCATTCAAGCTCAATCCTCGGGGTCTGGACCGAACGAAAAATGCTCCAGTCGTATTGCTGGGTATCCCGGAGGATGAAGTGTCCGTACACCTTCTCATATTTGTATAGGTGGCTGCAGAATTGCAAGGCAGTCCACACCATGCGTAATCGCGGCGCCATGGGTCGTAATCTGAGCGCGGGTATTTAGCGGGTCTGGCAGCATCGCCTCAATCCGAGTGTAAAAACTTACGGAAGATTCCAGTTTCCCAGGCACCATAGGTGGCGAGATCTACCCCCGAATCTTTAAGCATTCGAAGTCCCTAGTTAAGCTCATTTGATTCGGGCGGAGGTCATAGAAGATCATTGTCATATTCAAGAGGCCCCAGTCGCCATGCTAGTCCCATGTGTAATAATAGAGGTAATATTGACCACAGATGCTTGGTTGTCGTGGCTGCCTAATCATTCCAACCAAAAAATAAGTGTGTGGCGGCAAGAAAGAAGACGGGGCGTCAAGGGGTCTCACCTTAGCCTACTTCCAATGAAGCTGGGGATCCTCGCGAAGAACTACTTTCCCCAAGCCATGGAGATAGTTCAATTCGTTGACCGCGTTATTCTCGACAAGTTTCAATAGGAGAGAGTCACCGGGGGGTTGGATGTATGGCAATTCCCACGCTCGGCTACTGATCCCCAACAGTGGTGAATGATTCTGCATGCAAAACCGCCGGGGAAGTTCTGGAAAGAAGCCTGGCCCAAGGGCGACGGTTGAGGCCATGAATCTGAAGGACACGCCGACAAAGCACCAGGCCGAATAGTTGTCTCCATGTTTATCGACGCTCTGGTTGTCGTTGACGGCTGGAACTGTAGTTCTCCGTCTTCAGCTGTCAGAGAGATGTTATGCGTTTTCATCACAGCAGACTCGATCCTTGTGATAATGACTTCGGGTTGGTAGCGAACCAAGGCCCTTGAACCTGTCAGTTTCACTTTAACAACATGGTGTTCCACTGACATCAAATGTGCGTTCTGTACGATGAGCAAGAGCTTAGTGGCTTTCTGAAGCTGTTTCTCAGTAACTTCCAACTTGTCTTTCTTCCAAAGCGCCCTCAAGTTCAGCGTCTTTCATCGGACGCCAGATGTACGGGAGATGCGGGCGTGGAGAGAAGACGCTAGGTCATCCAACTCCACAGCGACCTGGCGACAAAACTCTGCGGCTCGACGGGCCGGGGTGTTGTCCCAGGACGGCGATGTGGACTTGTCGTCGGACGAAAGAGAAGACTCGATATCTTCAAGAATAGGTATGAGCATCTCGAGATCGTTGAGGTGGCCAGCCAGCGTCTCGGGGAAGCCGCCGACAAGTTTGCACGTCGCCTTGATGCGTAAAACTGCGCGTCCGAGTCCACATGATAAGTGGCCGACAACAATTCCGCTCGCGATTAGACCCAAGGTTTCGATGCCTGTCATGATGCCGTTGGTGAGCAAACTTGCCGGGGAAAGCGTTTGCGGGAGTCAGTGTCGGTCGAATGCGCTTGGGAAAGTTCGAGGCCAGTGTTCGCGGCTGCAGCTTCTGCAAGGGCGAATGGGTCGACGCATGTGGCAAGGATTGTGTCCGGTGGTGACGAGCTTGTGCGAGGAAGGCGCAGACTTGACTGCGAGGGAAGGCGACACTGTGACTGGAGATAGACCAATATCTTTTAGACAAAGCGCTACAAGCTCTCTGTGTGGCGTGACAAGACAATTATTCCTCCTATCAATGCTGATACTACCAGGTGCAGACGATCCACCTGACTTCACCGCCCGTTTTGTACACCTTGTTGTCCGAAATGCAACCCAGACGCCTTGCGCCGCGCCAACCAGAAGGTATCGATCCCGCACTTACCCACGTCAATCGCACATCGATTTCGTCGTCAGATTACCGCCTGCACTTTCCCAGCTTCCAACTAGCTCTGTCCACGGCAATGTGTTTTTCGAGTCCCACACCGCATATTGCAGCTGGTTGTCGGCCCCAATCGCTGTCAACATTGTTCGATTTCGTGGATTTCCGTCTGACGTGACCTCGAACTTGTGCAACAGCGGTGCGCTGCTTGCGCGGATACCCAAATCCCTCCAATCGGCTTCCCACTTCTTGTTCTGGTAGGTCTTGTGCTTCAAAAACCCGTCCGTTCCCAAGGCCACCACGTCGAGCCGCAGCGGATTGTCTTCCGTGACAATTGCGCTCGGCATGCTGGTAAAGTTCCCTCCGAGCGGGAAGATGGCTGGTCGGTAGCCTACACCAGTCGTACTCGTGTAGTTGAAGCTCCGCAAGTCCCCATCCACATTGATGCCGAAGAAAACAAATGTCTCATTGGTGATAGAAACCAGGACCGGATCGCCGATAAACCTTCCTCCGATGTCGACCCACGAGTTCCACATCTTGTTCCTGTCTGTGTAATGACGGAACCGCACCGAGTCCGTGCCGTTGGCAAACATCAACAACGTGTGCTGCGGGTCGTCGCTACGACAGATCGCAGTCAGTGACGACGCACTCGGTTGCACGGACGGGCTCGCTTCCCAGTCCGCATACGTCGCCGGCTCTTGGAAGTCCTCGATCACGTTGTTCCAGAAGTTGTGGGAAATACCCCGTGTGTCCTGGTTGACGACCCACTGGTCGATACGAGCGGGCGAGCCATCGGCTTTTTGCGGAACAACGCAAAGAGACACAGGTGTTCCCGAGGATTCACCCAAGTTTTGCCACGTGGTTGGCCAGCTTCCATTCACAAGGCCGGCCGTCAGAACGCTCTGTTTGTCTGGCCTTTGCGCGGGGGCAAATACGTGAAGACGTTGATCGCCAGCTCGGAGCCACGAGACCGCTGTTGGGGGACCGGCAAACTTCTCATTCAAGGGGATCCATGGCTGCCACGGCGTATTCCACGTAGAGTTGGTTCCGGACAGGGAGCGGGACCAGATGTCGTCGTCCAAGCCGCGGGCGAAGAGATAGACATCAGAGCCAACCTCAGCAGCTGCGAGGAGTTGTCGATGAATGGGCCGGGGGTAGGTTCCGCAAACGCTCCTCCTTGAAGCTTCGGCGGTCGTGTTTGACGTTTCACTAGCACTTGAACCACCATCTCGCCGAGTCAAGACCAAGCCCGCGACCAGTCCGATGACGATAACGGCGATGATGAGAAGAATGAGGATTGCGCAGCCTAGGATAAACCAGCGCCTTCTGGTGAGCCACGAGGGAGGTTGCTGGGAATTGTTGAGAATCTCGAGGTTGGAGATTGGCTCGAGTCCGATCGAGTGTCGAACCACTTCCGGCGCGGTACCTAGAGGTTTTGCCTCCAAGTCGGAGGCATGGACGTGGAATTTGCCGGTATCCTTGTCAACGCCAACGACCTCGACATTGCCAGCTCTCGGGGAGGAGGAAGCGGACCCGATTGCTGTAACGGATCGATCATCTGTCGTCTCACTCTCTGATCCCGGGTTGTCGTCGGTTCTCGGTCTTTCGTTCTGCGTGTTCCCGTTTTCGGTCTCGGAGCGTCTTTCTTCACGGGCGGGCTGGAGAGAGCAGGCCTCTATGCCCGGATCGGAAGCCATGGCGACGTTGCTCGCGTTAGTCATCGCAGCATAGGCATGTTCCAACGATTACATGGCCTGATGATGGGCTGGACGACGTGGACACGAATGAGCTAAAGTGGTGGATGGCGAGTTCGGTAATTGGGCCCCGCCTCCTTTTTGCACCCGGCACCTGCGGCAGTCCCGCTCTTCCCGAGTTTTCTGGGTGTGGGACAGATGTGGCTCGTGGGTGGGATTCCGATTCAAAGTCCGACCTGCCACTGGGGTGGAGTAGCCAGCTGCCGAATATGAAATGCCTGGCTGTGATTGATGAGGCTGTTTTAGGCTGAAGAGCTGCGCCGCTTCCACACATCTGGCAGTACTTTTGTGGTTCTCTGGTGACCAAGACGGACAACCAAAATCATGGGAACGGCGTTGATTCCTAAAGCGCCTCATCTTCAAATATAGCCCTGGTCGCTGGCGCAGAAACACAAAACGGCCGGAACCGTCGGGTCGGAGGTGGAAGCTGGACACCAAGTCAGACCGCTATTGATCCTTCTGCCCTACGGTGCAGTGTCACCCTCACTGGCCTTCCAGAAAGTAGTGGTTTCACCAGCAATCGCTCGGTCGGAATTTTGGGAGGGATGTCCGCGCTTGGTCGCCCTCACCGGGGAAACATGTCTGGTCAAGCACGGGGCTTGAGAGTGCCATGGCCTCGGCGATGCTCCAGTGAAAATCCGGGACATCGCGAGGTTACTATCGCAATGCCCACATATTACGGCAGCGGTTCAAGATTGAAGGGTAGGAGTTGCCATGCGGGGCGTAACTCCGACAAGCCCGTTTCCTGCCCTGCCGAGTCGACCAAGCCGCTGTTGACAGGGGTGATGAACTGTTGCCTGGACCTCTCAATGCCGTCCGCAACGTTGCAGGTCGGCAGAGCAGACTCCTGCCAGCTGCGCGCCACGATAGCTTTGAACGATCCGATAAACGCAGAGCAAGAAGCTGAGGTAATTGACTCGAGTTAAGGACATGATAGACTTTTGAGAGCCTCATTCCCTAGCAGTTGGTGAGACTGGGGTCTTCGCCAGGTGTTGTGTTCCGTGATCTTGTTCAGGGGCGGACTCTAATTATGTCCCGCGTTCATGCCAGTGGCGTGTCACAGTTCCATTCGCCTGGGTCGGTCCGATGGGGGTAAATTGTCTTCTTGGTACCAAGCTTGGTGATGTTGCAACGTTATGAGGTGCAACTTTTTGTTGCACTGACAATCTGTATCTCCTTTCCTGGGTAGGGCTGATTGCTGAGGTCATTACGCGGTGGAGAGATCGCGCGGCGGGGATACTGGCCGGCCCCGCGCGTTAGCTGCGGCTCCTCTCGAGGTGGGGCCCGGGGGCCTGTTCGATGGGATCGATGCCGACGTGAACCGACTGGATTTTGGGTGCAAACTGGGCTGCTCACTGGCGGGACGTAAGTAGACAGCTTGCGCCCCAGCCTTCCTGCTGCGCAAGTGGCTTTCCCATATCAAAACCGGCGTTGACGTTTGGAATAAAGGGAATGTTGCTCGTCTCGTTGATGCAGAAATAGCCGTGGCACAGCGATCAACTGGGCTTGACAGAATCGGGTAAGCTCCTTGGAGAGGGTCGTTGCCAAGCTCCTCCACCTCGCTCACTCGCCTGCATCACTCGCACTCTGTCAGACAAAATATTTCTCGATACCACCAACGGAATGTTTGGCCCAACATAATAGTTCTTTACTGGTGTCGATCAATTTGCATCACTCCGGGCAGCGAGGAACACGCAGGAGGGCTGCCGAAACACCGATTGGAGCGGTGAGCAGGTGAGGGGTAACCGTTGCAACTGTGCAGGGCCGTGGCGCATGCTTCCGTCAACACTCTCGTCCTCGAGGTGCGACGCAAAATGAGGGAAGAACTCCAAGCAATTGTCTGGTGAATTTCAATACGTACCTTTGTTTCTCTGACTCTCAAATAAACTGATTGGTAAGTACAAAGTCGCGCTTGCGTTCTCGATGGGAGGGCAAGGCGTTGTTTGAGGATGAGTTACGTCAACGTAAACCCAAGCCCGACCTCTGGATGGGTGAAAGCCGGGCTATTGAAGGGATTTATATAGTTAGATGTGTAATAAGATGCATCGATAATACAAGCACGTTTCTTCGTGTCGTTGCTGCCAACAGATGTCAGCAGCCATGCCCTCATGAGGGTTAGGGTCCTAAGGGGGTGTGATCAAAATGACAGTGCCGGGCGCCTGCAGGAGCACTGCGTCGCGCTTTCCCCAGGTAGGCAAATGATAGTTGACCAACAACTGGCTTGGCATCTCACGAGATGGCATAACCACAGATAACTCCCACGACAGGTCATCTCATCCTCCCACAGCTCCCTCTAACATTTTCCTCATTGGGACAGTGTCAATATCACGACCCACGAGAGCACCATGCCTCAGAAGGAGTTTCTCTTCGTCAATGCGGGCAATAGGACTCGCGAGGGCCACAAGATCTCGACGACGGGCCGTGCCTTCGTCATCCGCAAGGCCCGCGCCGCCCAGCCGTGGTCGACCAAGAGCCAGAATAGCAAGACTACCCGTGCAAAGAGATCTGATACCAGGGGTACTGTCACAACCCCCATCCCCAGAAACAGGAATTCCGGCTCCAAGACGGGCAGATCCGCTAGCGCGGGAGCTGGTGCGGTTGTGGGGGAAGGAGCACTCGTTTCTCGTGCAGCTACTCGGCAGCGAGCCGGGCGCGACGCAGCCAGGTGCAAGTGCTGCAACCTTCCATCCTCCGCGTGTGTCTCTGCATCCGATCTCAGAAGCCATGGCTACCTCGGCGGACGGCTGGATCCCTTCGGCAGCCTTGCCGTGGCTCTGAGTGGCCAGGACATCGATCTTCTCACGTATTGTGCGTCGCACCACTCTTTCCTTCTGCGGGGGAGCTCCATACTAATCATCCGATAGTCAACTCGGCAATCTCTCCGCGTTTGACGCCACCCACAGGATCGGACGAGGTCGAAAAGTACTGGCTGAGCGTCTCCCTTGGCCACACCGGCTTTCTTAGTGGCCTGCTCTGTCTCTCCGCGCTGCAAATGGCAGTCGAATACCCACAGCACGCCTCAGTGCTCCTTCAGCGCTTCATGCACCACCGCGTTCGCACCATCGAGGCTGTCCAGCAGGACATTGCGGACCCGCAAAAAGCAATCACTAACGAAAACATTGCCACAGTGTTCAATCTTCTCTGCATCGAAGAGAACTTGTACCTCCACGCCTCTGAGCAATTGTCCCATGATCCCATGTGGGTTCATCTCCAGCCCACGCCCGAGCAGCGCCAGACGCACATGAGTGGGTTGAAGCGGATGCTCGCGCTGCGGGGCGGGGTGGGCAAGATCGGAAATGCAAGGGGCCTGCAGGCCTTTATCATCCGTTGGGTGTGCACGGCGCTGGGGTGTCGGATCATCTTTAGCCTGCCGCGCTCGTACATGGACGGTGAAGGCTGGGATCCAGACGAGGAGGAAAAGATGGAGCGCGCGTTCGCGGCGCAGCATCTGCTCCCCGATGGGCTTCTGAAGAAGCTGTACCAGTATCCCGAGTCGTCGAGATCGTTTGGGCAGAAGTGGCCGATGGCGGAACGGTGCAGGGCGGCCGGGATGCGGGACGAGTTGGTGGCGCAGGTGCACATGCTTGAGTGTTTGCACGCGGACCTCATGGGGTGGGTGATGCAACGGGGAATATATGGGTGGGATGCGTTGGACATGCAGAATATGTTCTCGATTGCCATGGGGGAGATTGTTCGGTGGTGTGAGTCCTTTTTTTCTCTCATTCGCTGTGGAGCCCCGTCCCGAATGGATGGCCTCGTCGCTTTGCCTACCGCCCATCTTCCTTCACCGTTTGGTGCCCCTCGAAGTTTTTATGCCGCTTAATCTGACGCCTGCTGCCTCTTTGATGTTTTGACCACGAGGGCAAGATGGCGTTCGGGATTCTTGCTCTGAGGTTTGATGGGATTCCCGACTGACTTGCGCGCAGACCTCCTGAACGAGGACAGCCTGACAGCCGCCGAAAATGTCGTCAGCATGTGTCTGTTCATCTTCATCTTCATCGTCGGCCTCGGCGCGCACACGGCCTGCAGCCCGGTTCCCGGGATCCTTCCACGAATGCGCAAGCAGTTCCTCGACCCTCAGCTCCGGTCAGCGCTACGAGAGGCTGGCATTGACGGTTGGGTAGCCTTGCTCCTCCTCATTGCTTCGGCCCAGAACCAAGACTCGGGCGAATATTTTTTCCGGTATTACATGGAGATGCTTGCCGCACGATCACCGCCCATCACGACGTATGAAGAGTTCAGGACCACGGTGGAGGGGTGCATGTGGGTGCCGGCGATGGATCCTCACCTGTTGAAGGCATGGAATGAGGTCAAAGTAGAGTGGGCAAGGATCAGGGAGGAGATGGAGACAAACCCTGATGTCCTAGATGCGCCTTTGGGACCAAGGCCATGGGACATGTACGGCTCGCACGCGACGATCCCGATGTCGAGTCCGTACTCGACGGCGCATATGAAGACGGTTTTCCGAGGGATGTAGGGTCTCCCGGCGTTCCATTTCACGTTTTTCTTTTCTCTCGGCTCAACACAACGGTCGATGATGACGGAGATGTCTTCGTCAAAGCAAAGATACAGCTAGTCGTTTCAAATATGACCATGCGCTTCTGCCAACGCCTACACTCTTCAACAACAATGCCTTGGCTGCTGTCCCCATCTGATTGGTACACATTTAACCCCTTGACAATCGATCTGTCGGTCCGTCTTCCATGGGGTGTCCCATTGCATCCTGGATTTGATACGGACAGTGTTGAATCTATTTTACGGTTTCCAGTCTGAGCAACGCTTTCTTCACCCTGCAGTGACTTTTACTGTTCTTAGTCGATGATTTCTAGCTCGTTTCGATATCAAGACCATGGTTTCGAGCGTTCTGGAATGCCATGCACGACGGACCTGTTCTTTACAATGATATCGCTCTAAGCCGGCTTTCTGTGCCACTTTTCCCACTGCTGCCTTGCTCAGTTCCGCCAAGCCAACCGTGAGGAGCAGGGGGACCGGGGTTTGTCCTGGGTCGAGCGCCCCCAGAGCTGCACCTCCAGATTACTGGTTGGACGGGCAGGGGGAACGCGTGAGCGTGCACGAGGAATTCGTCAACCGCAACAACGTGCCTTGACCGCTCCTTTCCCTCCTTTCCCAACACTTGACAGCACCATGCCAAAGAGTGTGTCATTTCACCCGTGGATCACCCGACGCCGCGCACTTTCTCCATCTACAGAGCACGGGAACTTGGCCCATCCGCCTGATGCCGGCGTCCACAAGCAAAGACAATTAGAATGGCTAACCTCGACGCGTTTCACTACTTCAATCGCCTACCTTTCGAGCTGAGGATGATGATTTGGGAGGCCGCAATTCGACCAGCACGAAAAGGAGCTCACACACTTGTGTTCAAATGGGAATATCCTCACATCTACTTTGGTGGCAACCCCGAAGACATTCACATCCCCTGCATCAAGCCGATCCCACGCTCGCCGACCCCGGCAGGCCACGAAACCACCCGCGCGCAGCCTGAAATCTTCATCACGCTTCCAAAGGACCGCAACCTGTCGGCTTCGCTCATAGACGGCGGTCTTTGGACAGCTTGCAAAGAGTCCCGCGCCGTCATCAATAAGGTGTTTCAAGGCAAGAAGTGGATCGACTTTCGCAAGTTCTGGGTAGCCACAGCGGACTTGAGTGTTGAGGGGTCCGTGTCGGACGTGGAGGCGCGGAAGCGAGCTCCTGATTCCTGTTTTCCTTGGGGCCTCCCTTTGACTGGCCGGGTGTCTAACAGCAACCATTACTTTACCGTCTTCCCCGGAGATGATCTCTTCATTTTGGACATTGAAAGCGTCTCGACCTTTGGGTGGGAGGTCTTCGAGTCCAAATCACACTATTCCAGCTATATCAATCTTCAGGAACCGCTCCAGCGGGCCAAAAGGCCGTATATTTGTTGGCTCGATTTGAGAATTCGGCATGTCGCTGTAACATATCACCCGGGACAGTCGAGGTGGAAACTCTTTTATCAGCTGACCTGTACAACGTTCACGCAGTACCTCGTCGCCTCTCTCGATGTACTTTACATCATTGACCCGACGCTCAAGCGACGGCCGAAGCAGGTGGCCAGTGGAACGGAAGCGAGCGATGTCGGCGCGAGGGAAGACTTCGCCTATTACCATGGAAAGTCTCTGTACATTGAGATTGACCAGAGGTTCAATGACCACGGATTGAACCCGGCTGAGCCAGAGTGGGAAGGGGAGCATCACAACCCGGAAAGCACCTCGAGCCATTTTCTTTGCTGGGAAAGGTTTGAACAAGATTTGCAGCGCGAGTGGGCGAAGACCATTGGCCGGAGTGGCTACCGACCTTATGTTCACTTGCTGGCGGTTGAAAACCTCTGAGTGAAATCGTGGGTGCACTGATTCCAGCTTCTTTGCTCAAATCCCATTCTGGCTTGGAACGACAGAGTTCAAACACTCATGCCGCCAGCTCCTCTTCGCCCTGGGGCTTCCCCCCCTTTTTTTTCCTTTTTTTTTGTGCGTTTTTACCTTTTAACTTTATCCAGCCCGTTACGCCCGTTCGCCATGCGGTAACCTCGGACCGAGTGGAACCTGACTTTGACTTTGGGGTCTCGGGATCAAATTTCTACTAGGGTTGGGACCGAGTTTCTCTGCTGCCAGTTCACATCCCTCCTAGGAAGTGTCCCTTCCGTACGACAGCCTTACGACAAGTGGGGAAACCACAGAATCGCGTCAATATGGCACAGGCTCAATCATTCCGCTACTTTTCAAAACTCCCACGCGAGGTCAGAGACATGATTTGGGAGGCGGCGGTTCGCCCTGCCGAGAGAGGCGCCCACATCTTTGGACTCCGCGAGGCCGACCCGAAGCCCTTGAATGGCAGCGATCACATCATCTCTTCTTTCACACACCCCTTTCCGTGGACATTTACCGCAACGAATCCGCGGACAGTTGCTTTGCCCCAAGGGGAGAATCCATCAACGTACCTCATCGACGCAGGTCTCTGGACGGCGTGCTGGGAATCTCGTCTTTCTATGGAGAGAGTGTTCCGCTGTCAGCCGTGGATCAACTATCGCCGTGCACAACGGCCAGCGAATCCGAAACCGGAAGAATGCATGAAGGGTAGCTGGGCAGATGTGCTCCAAGAGTCGGCAAAAGGCAGATTCCCCAGGCAGATGCCGGTGACTGGCAGCATGCCCAGCAGCGATCGTTGCTTCACTGTCTTCCCCTGGTACGATCTCTGCATCTTCGACCTAGGCGATCTGATGGCTGCGATCTCTACAACTGGGCGGGTGCGTACGGCCGGACGATCGACCAACGGTGTAGAAGCTTATCTCTGCCCTTTTGATGGACGGATCCGATACTTGGCGGTGATGTGCGGCAGCGGCGACAGAACGCCATGCGTCCCTCTCATGTATTCTATACCGTTAAAAAATTTCCTTGTATCCTCGGGGGTCTCACGGTTCTTCCTCGTCGATAGCAACATCAAGCGACTATCTCCGAGGTCGGCTACCCAGGAAGGCACAGCTCAGCAAGGTGCTGCATCAAAGACGCCACTCGTATTTCAATCGAGCACTCACAGATATACCGAGGTTACACCCGAACTGGTCGCTGGGTACGGCCAAAACGTTCCCACCCCACCGCAAGTCGCAGTTGATCCCCTCTGGACTCGAACCTGCATGCACCCTAGGAACTTCTTGTACAGAATTCGGGAGTGCGAAGGCCCAACATGTCTTATTTTCCCTACCGTTGCACGCTACATCCGGGCACCTTGGTTACCCCTGAGCCTCGCGGGCATCCAGTGTTCTTTCATGGCAGTTGAGACTTTGCAGTGGGTAGTATACTCCATCTATGACACAAATACACTGAAAACTAATAACTTGGTAGCGATAGCAAGATCAGAGACAATCATGGCGCCGCTCACAACGGCGAGGCGCCATCACCATCGCATCTCCGTCTCCCAGCTCGTACACCCGTCCGTCGTGGCTGTACTCAACCATCAGCTCAGCAGCTGGCACACCACCCATCTCAAGGACTCTATCCGTCTCCAGCTCAGGAAACATTGCCGTCATCAGCTCAGCCGTCTTTGTTTTCTCATTGACCTCTTCTTCGCCCGCCTTCATTTTCAGCCTTTTCTTGACCCTCGTTTTCATCAACAACCACACTGCCCCGACAACCACCCCAATTCCAACCAAACAACCGACCACAATCGCAGCCGCAACCCCTTTCCCCAACCCGGCATTCTCCTCACTACCCGAACCACGATCGACATCCCTCCAAACAATCCACACCGGCGGCGCAACGGTAAATGCGTCTTTCACAACCATGGTCTTTTGCGTCTCGACAACCACAGAATCCGAAAGACTAGCAACAGGTACCTCAGGACCCATAGCCGTTTCGAGGGTAAACACATTGCTAGCCTCCGAACTCATACCCGTAGCGATCCATCTGGGGACAATCCTCGTGCTCAACGACGTCGCAAACTCACCAACCGTCACGCTCCCTTCGATGATTTGTTGGTCCACACAGCTTTGGTATCGCCATATGCCGCCTATCACCGTGCTGAGACAGTATGGCAATGGGTGGATGACGGGCTGCCAGGTTTCGGTAATGGTTAGGACGAGGGCGTAGCCGGAGGGACAGCAGAATGCTGCTGTTTCTTCCACGTTCAAATACTGTAACAGAGATGACGCGCCGGGTGGTTGTCCCGCTTGGTTTGCGGTGGTGCTTGAGGGTTCGAGATAACCGTCGGCAGTGGGAGTGGGAGTGATTGTAGGAGTCGCAATATGCGTGGTCCCCGCCAACGTGAGACGCGTCTCGTACCCAGATGGACAGAATAAGCCTGGGGAGTAGTACCCCAGTACGTCAGAGTATTGTGTTGGGAGGGTGGATGACGGGAGACAGGGCAGAGAGCGGGAGCAGTCGAAGAATTGGTGGGCGATGCAGACGGATTTGTGCGGGGCGTTGGGGCGGCCGATAGAGAGGGGGACGAAGCAGTGCAGGGAGCATGAGGGGTGCGGTGTGAAGGTGGTTGTCAGGGGCCCCAAGGCGAGAAAGGAGGTTGGGCGGAGAGGAGTGGGAAAGGTTGGGTGGGGTGTTGATGCCATGATGATGATGATGATGATGATGATGATGATGATGGTGGTGGTGGTGGTGGTGGTGGTGGTGGTGGTGATGTGAAGGAGAAAGCGGAGGTTGTGGGTGGGTGCTGGGAGGGTGATGAAGGTGGGTTGGGTGGTACGCGTAACGTGGCCGGGAGGACCTGTCATGATCGGGATGGGCCAACGGTTTGGGGGCATGGTTGGGGTTTGTACGCTTTCAAGTGATGCAAAGTTTAGCAAACACGTTTGTGGTAGCTGAAGGGCCGTCCAAGCTCATTTATCCGATTATTGAGGGGTTCTTTTCTTGTGGTGTTCATGTTCATCTGTCATATCGTGTGTAGCAACTGACAAGACGAAGTCGAGAGTGTGGGTTTCTTCAAGAGCGATGCTGCTCGTACCCACCTATCTCTGGCAAAACACATACCCTCATACATAACCCTAAGCCTTCCTCGGGCACTTCCGGCTGTTAGTCATTTTGAAAGCGCTGTATTGCCTGGGAAATCCAACATTTCAACAACGCTGCGGCTCAACGGCCCGCGCCGCGCTACGACTCAATGCAATGCACGTACGCAATGCGCGCAACGGACCAGGGCTGATGAAATTGATTGTTGATTGCTTTTTGGCTTCACCATTACAAAGTTTTACAATACAAATGCAAGATCCTCGCATTCAGGGGCACCGGGGGGGGCAGCCACTCTAGGCAAAGCCTGCTGGTTGCCCAATCGCTTCAAGGAACTCGTTTGACACACTATCCCTTTCCGCGCCGTCATCCCACCGGCGTAGCACAAGTCATACCTGCCATTGAGATGATCAATGTGACAGCCGATAAGCTACTTGCAAACCCACATGATGCCAAAAGGAGTCCTTCCCCGCTACATCCATGTTTCTGAGTGACAATCTAATTACCTCTTTCAACCACAGCACACCCCGTTTCCTTCGAGATGGCGCAAACAACACTGGCATGTCACCGCCAAGCCCCTCCCCCCATCGCCATTACATACACCAACTTTGGCCCACTAACCACAACATTCACCCCGCCCGCCGACTGCCAAAGTAAATGCTCCCTCGCCGCAATTGGCAACGTCCCCGTCTGCAAAGCCTACGCCTTCAACCTCAACGGCCCCTGGGACGACCCGCGCAGAGCAAACCCTCCGAAACAACCCGCCCAGGCGCATCCCACTTCCTCAAAGCGGTCCATCATCTCGGCGACGACGCCGAGACGATTGCGCTCTGCTGCCCGGCCAATTTCAACCTACAGCTCACCACGGCGGGGCGGGAGAACTGGGAAACGGTTCTAGCAGTGCCATTCTGCGTGTCCTCGCTCATGGGCGGCACGGTGCTGATTTACGAGACGTTTGCGACGAGACGGACACGGCCACGCTGCCCATTGGCCCTCTTACAACCTTGGTTTGGACGACCGAAACGTTGACTGCACCACATACAAATCCGAACCAGGGCGGCGAGACAACGGATGATGGGATCATTACCAAGGCGTTTGAAGTGGCAGTTTATACCGAGGTTGTGTCGTCGGCGTATTCGGTTGCATCGCCCGTGGTGATTGTTTGGCGGGCTGAGGACAGAGCTGGACCGGCGGCTGGGACTGGGACTGGGACTGGGACTGGGCAGCAGTCGGTTTTGGCGTCTCCTGGGGTGTTGGCTGCTGTTATTGTAGGGAGTTGTCTTTTTGCTTTGCTTTGCGGTGCGGGGTTGGGAGTTTGGCTTTGGCGGCGGAAGTTTAGGGGTGGAATGTTTAGGCAACATAGTGCTTTCAAAAATGACCAAAGCTAGAAATGCCCGAGGAAAGCTTAGGGTTATATATGAGGGGGGTGTAAGCAGCATTGGTCAATTATGCTTGGGCTTGCTTACTTGCTCCTCAAGCCTGGGTAGAATAAATTTAACAATCGAAGTTGGTTAACACCAGGGACAGCTAATAGGCACCTTAGCTTTACTGGCACACGTACATCATGAGATAACACATAGTAAATTGTGAGCTAAGGTAATCTTCTACCTTACTGGTAGCCGTTCAAGCAGCTGGCCTTTTCCCCACGATGCGGGAACCCCAATGTACTTCCGTACGTCCCTCGCCATCCCAGGAAAGACCGTAGGGGCCGTTCCGGCCCTTTCAAGCCGTGAGAGCTACCGCTGCCAGGCGGCCCAAGTTAAGACCGGCGCTTCCGGTCGGGCCCGTCGTCTTCATCATCAGCCTTGCGCTTGGAGCTGACACGCCCAACATTGGCGGCCGCCACGGGTGTCGTTGTAGCCGGCGACGCTGTTGCTATGACACCCACACCGCGGAGCCTTCTAACCATTGCTCTGCCAAATTCGCGGCGGATCCTCGTCTTCATCAGGAGGTTGCTCAGCTCGTGTTTTGCTGTGCCGTAAATCATCTTTGTCTCCTTGAGAGCAAGCTGGGACTTGGATCGTTCCAGCGTAGTCTCTACCTCCGAGACGTGTTCCTGCTCGTTCATCTCCTCGGTGGCGGCATTCCTCTGCTCTAGATTGTTGAGATTCTTCTCGACCTCCTCAATGGCGATGGCCATGTCCCTCTCCATCTTGTTACTGCGCTCAAGAAGACGGTCCCAGGCTTCAAGGGCGCTTGCTATATCCTCGAAAGGCTCCTCGTTCGGGCTGTTGTCTTGGCCGACGGGCTGCTGCGGCGAGTCAGGGACTGTGGAAGGTGCGTCTTCGGAGGGGGCGCTGCCGGGCTTGGCGCTGTTCGAGTCATCCATCTCGACGAGCGTGATGGGTAGATGGTCGACCGAAAGGACTTCCTAGTGTCGGTGGTGCGATATGTCGCAACCTGAGAATAAAAAAGTGATTGGGGCGTTGGTGCACTTTCGCGAGCTCTGGATGGTATCTAAGATAAAAGGCAGATGTTGAGAGGCAGAAGTTAAAGAGTGGAAGTGGAGAGGTGGAAGTTAGGAGGTGGAGTTGAGAGGTTGAAGTTGAGGAGTGGAAGTGGAAAGGACCTAGCTTTTATTTGCGGAGAGATCCTTTGGGTTCTACATCCCAGCAAGTTAAGGAAAGAGCCTATTTAAATGGACTTCCTATTGTCTTGTAATTTCCTTTTCCTTTTCTCTTTCCCTCGACTTCCTCCACTGGCTAGGTAGCTATCAAGGTTCACAGTCCTATTATTTTCCACCCTTGAAGATCCCATACAATAGAATAAAACCCTGGTTTTTTCACCATTATACTATTTACTTCAATAGGAAGTCCTATTGTACCGGTTCCCGGTCTTTCATTATCCTGGTGGCGCAAGAAACAATACCCTGACTCTTTCCAACTTATCTAGATCACATGGGAAGCGAGGAACCTGGTCAAAGGCCCAACAAAAGGCAACAACTCCCGCCACAAATACAAAATCTCTAGATTTTTCCCAGCAAAAAGCAAACACTAGTACCCACCTGACCTTGGCGCCAGCAAGGTGGTATTATTGAACCGATTTGGCCCTTCCGGTATTAGCCACCCTGTTTTCTTCCACTCTTTTTACGAGATTTATCAAACTTGGAGTTCTAGCTCTAAATCTTGCAGCATGCAATCTTCTTGCCTACCCCGTGTTGGCAAGCAAAAGAAATACAACCGTCCTCACCGGCAGCGATCACAGCTGACAAAAGTATATCAAAGTACAATAAATTGGACAAAGTAAGGTATCTATCCGGATAGATAATGGCCGAAAGAGAAAAAGACACCAAATACCTGGTCGCAGGAGCGCAGCTTCCTTTTTTTCTTCCCCCCCTTTTTTCCCTCTCTTTTTCCCTTTGTTTTTTCGTTTCGATGAAGCCTTTGGCACTAAACCACCAGAGACAGAGGCCGGGCTAGGACATGAATAATAGTCCAGTGCCCAGAACGACACGAGCACAAAGAAGTTCCACAAACTGCTCAGACTGACCTTCTCTAAACGGCCAGTAAGGGGAGGACATATTGGAGCCCACATGGGGCCTCGGATCTCGTGTTAATCCTTGGCACGGTTCTGGTAACATCCCTGATTTTCAGGAAAGCCACTTTTGCAGCCATCATCGCAAGCATGGTAAGCATTTCATCGGCGCCTTCAGGGTGATAGGCGGTTGACTTTGTAACGGCTTCCTCGATGACATTGGTGAGCCATCCCTGTGCGAACTCGGTCGTGACAGTCCGACGGACTGGCCAACACCGACATCGTATCACCCGATGCCATGACTTCTGCAACAGCTATTACAGCCTGGCCGACACTGGCGCCACCAGGACACGACCATCCACGACCGTTACTACCAGCCCGAAGCCAGCCTCTACACAGACAGGGTCAACCGGTGCACATATGTGGCCGAGAACTACGAAGTCTTGCTCATTGATCTTGCAACCTGGAACCCCAGCTTGGAGCAAGGTTATGGCAACTGCAGTCTGGCCCCAGGCTACAGCTATTGCGTCCACATCGAGGGTTACCGTACGTCCCCCGTCCCCCGTTCCTTTGCCATCTCGCCCCCCAACGCACCTCGTTAGGTAGGTAGTGCTAACAACTCGCGCCACAGCCAAACTTCCCCCGCGAGGATGGGAAAAACCGTGCTACGAGGCCGACCCAGCCGGCATTCTTCCCGGCACAACCCCCACGTGCGACTGCTACGCCGAATACCGGGGCTCTTTCAACACGACGTTTGACTGCGAGCATTCCGAATACCAGTTCAACATCACCACTCCCTACATCCAAGCACGGAACCCCTGGATCGGCCCGGACTGCGACCAAGGTCTCTTCGCCGACCTTGGCTCGGAGGAGATTCGCGCGCTCTGCGTCGGCGACAGCACAGTGACAAGTCCACCGGGACCGCCGACGAGCTCTGCTGCCGCGCCGACCTCGTCCACCTCGACAACGTCGTCGGCAGCCCCGACGTCGTCGTACCCTGGGTCTGCCTGCATCGAGGGCACCGACACGGGCAATCCGAACCAAGCCGGTCTTTGTTCCTTCGCGTGCCATCTCGACTGTTGTCCACCGGGATCCCGGGGTATCCGATCCTGGGTTTGGACGATTCGTATCTCGGCCTTTGCTCTTTCGTCTTTGATCACGGGTATTATCCTTACGGGGCTTGCACACCGAATCCTGACCGTAGTCCTCAGACCTAACATGAAGAAGAAGAAGAAGAAGAAGAAGAAGAAGAAGAAGAAGAAGAAGAAGAAGAAGAAGAAGGGGGTTCGTTTTTCTTGTGGGAGATTCTGCTTGTTTTTTTTTTCGTTTCAATTTGGGGGATTTTGCGTTTGATGGGCTTGGATGACAAGGAATGAGTTTGGCTTGCAGATTGGACAAGTGAACGTAAACATCCTATAAGACTGAAATTCTATCTGTTTCTTGAAATCGGACGATCTCCATCATCGTGTTGGCTGCGCTCATTGGTGATAGATAGGCGGTGGTATTGTACTATCCTCGAGGCTACCAGGTTAGGCTGGGCTACCCTGCTGACACCATGTTTGTCTGTGCATACAATCGCAGGTACTTATAAAGTCACAATAAGAAGGAAAAAAAAAAAAAAAAAACCTTTGATCCCATCAGCAAGCTTTTCCAACCGCTTCGCTTAGGCGGTGTAAACGCCATTATCGCCATCCCAGTTCAGCAGACGCTTAGCCTTCAACTCATCCAACCGCTTCTTGAATCGCTCCGCCATCACGAGCGAGTGGCCGGGCAAACCAGCCGTCTCCTGAGCCGGGTTCGGATCGATATAGACCCAAGGGATCCGTCTGGCGCCCTCAATGCCCGCGGCCAACTCACGCAGGGACGTGATGTCCTCCTCGCCAAAGTCGGAGCTGAAGAGGATCGCGCGCGGCGGGTCGGGCCGGCCGCCTTGTTTTTGGCCGGAGAGGACCTCGCCGCGGAGGATTTGGGGGATTTCAGTGCTGACGGCGGATCGGCGGATAAAGTGGATCACTGTGATTGGGGTCCAGGTCATTCATCAGCGTCGGATGGCGCGCGCGTTGGGTGTGATGGATACTAAGTGTAAAGTATGGGGGAGCAAACCTTTATAGTCCGGCATGAGATCGCCAGGGAGATGCCTTACTCCCCACTCGTCTTTGCCAACCAAGACAATGGGGATTGAGTAGTGAGCCATTTTTCTGGTGGGTTGTGTTTTTTGGTTTGTTTTTTTTTGGTTGTTGATAGGGTGGTGTTGTGTTAGGATTGGAGGTTTGTAACTTCAGGGACCGTTGTCTGGTTCGATGGAGTTGCGGAAATTGAAAAGATCCTGTCGGCGGTCCTGTCAGCGGCTTTTAGGGATGCGTGTGCTGTCGTGCGGGGTCTTGCTTCGCATAATTACAAAGAACATAACACCGTCGAGGGTACGTGGCAATTTTTGTCAAAGAAAAAGGGTGCGGGTGAGCTGCTCGCTTCTGGCGCTAAGGTGGTCTTTCTTTCTTCTGGAGTTGGAAGGTTGTGCGGGTTGTGGGCTGATGCCGGAAGCGGAAAACGATCCCCTTTATGTGTCACTGCGGAGGGATCGGAGTTGGGAGTCGAGGTCGTTTGCGGAGCATCCGTGAGCCCTCCATCCTGTCACAAAGGGAACCAAATGTGTCTACAAGACGTCAGGGACTGACAACGGCAGACGCGTTCATCTCAATCGGCCATTGACCATCTCTTTCGTATTCAGGGGTTTTCCGGTTCGGTTTTCTCTGCTCAAAATCCAAGTTGCAGGAAGTGTGTTTCTCTGGTGAATACAATCCTATGAATCACTTGTAGAAAGTGGAAGCGTTGCGAAACCCCAACTGTTAATTAAAATGGTGTTTTGATCAAGTCTAAAAGCTGCAGCAACCAAAAAGACAGGACGACTGACATACTTCCTGTCTCCATCAATCCGCCTCAAACCTCACAGCCCAAACATCCATATTCACCACATCGTTCATTCCGCCCTCCAACCCCTCCACCGCAGCCCTCAACGCATCCCTCATCCCAAACAACATCTCCTTGACCTTGTCACTCTGCTCCAACCCCCGCACACGATCCTCCCAAATCGGTGTCTTGAGAATCTGCGCCGTCTCCCGCCACGCATACCGTTCCCCATCCGGCGTCCTGAGCGTCCTCTCCTCACCAACCCGCCACCCAACCTCCCTCGCCAATTCCACCATCCGCCTAGGGCTAACAGCGTTATGCACCGCCTGCAGCGAACTCCCATCCAGAAACGACTCGAGGGCATTCGCCGTCAACGCCGCCAACACAGCTGGTTTGCCCTCCGCCCGCGACGAAGCGAGTGAAAACTCGGCAATCAACAGATTTTTCGTCTTTGTCCGCGCAGCGGACATGATGTCCTGCACGATGGTTGCATCAGGGAGATACCACACCGAGTGGGACAGCACCACATAATCCCATGGTCCGGTGGTAGGATCGCGCAGGTGCCCGAGTCCGTCGGCGTGGACAAAGGTGATTTGGTGCCCGACGGGGGATGCTTTCACATGGGCTTGGGCCGCGCCGATGGGAGGCGCACCAAGGGCTGGGTCGGCGGGGTCGACGGCTGTGATGTGCCCCGTTGGACCGACGGCGTCGGCGGCGGGGACGGTGAAGTCGCCTTGGCCGCAGCCGATTTCGAGGATGGTGGCGCCGGGCGGGATGGACCAGGCCTTGACGAGGTTTTGGCGGTGGGTTACTGAGCCTAGGTCGTGTTTTGGATCGCCTTTTAGGAGGAAGGTGACGAGCTCCGAAGGGGGCCTGAGTTCGGCTGTAAGTGGGATCTGCATGGTAGCTGCGGTTTCGTCTTGTCGTTGAGGGGCGTGGTTTGGCTTGGGGGTTCCTGTGGATGGGATTTGGTGCCTGGGAGGGGAAGGAAATTGGCGAGGGACGTGGGGGAGGGTGTTGGAGTTGGTGGTTGTTGGGATGGGCTGCATGTTCGCGGTTCGCGGGTCGGGTAATTTCATTCCTCGTGCCCTACAAGGCTCTCGTGCGAATTGCACCGTGTGGGAACGGTCGAAGGGAACTGTATGCTGAAAACATCCGGTTTGCCCGGCTTCTGAGGAGAGATCCCGTCCAGCGCTTGTCTCTCGTCCCTCCAAATTGCATCCCTACCTGGCGCTCCTCTGCACACCAACACGAATCTTGAGGTCACCGAGTCCCAGGACACAAAAGAACGCACAGAATGGACTGTGAGAAGGAGCCCATGCTGCCTCATGGCATCAGCATCGACTACGACAACGAGAACGAAAACGGCGGGCCGACACCACCGATGGCCGTGTTGTCGTTTCGTCGCATCATGGGCTCATCGCTGGCCCCCGGGTGGCTCTTGTTCACCCATTTGGTCATCTTCATTGCCTGGGTCTGTATCGCCGTATCCCAGTCTATGACGATGCATCATCACTGTGGGACATTTGCGCCCTGTAATTCCATAACCCAACCACCGGGCGCGGCGTAGGACATGTTCTGACCTGCTTGTAGCGCCCGCACAAAGCGCCCTGTCTTTCGAAGCCCAAGTTCAGCATCTAGGAGGACCACCCAGGGGACCATATGGTGGTGAGCCTGACGACACCAAGGACGCGGCTTGGAAAACCCTCCTGAGAAGTATTGGCATCTCCTCTCTACCACGAGACACATGCACACAAATCTAACGAATGGCAACAACAAACCTAGACTCCAATATCCGTCTCTCGGACCACGAGCTCGACGAGATTGGCGTTTCAAAAGAGGGCGCAGTGAGCCTCCCCGATGGCGGTTATCTCGCCTCCCTCGCCGTCTTTCACCAGCTTCACTGTGTGGCAGGTTTTTCCCATGTATCCCATCTGAACCGTCCATCACCACGCTAATACTGTTTTTTTTTTATGACACAGCGAAATTTACGCCATTTCCTCTACCAGGAGCGCTATTTTCCTCCGCTTTCAGATTCACAGAAAGCCGACCGCCGTGTGCATCTCGACCACTGTCTCGATGTGCTCCGAGCCGGCGTCATGTGCAACGCCGACGTTGCGCCGCTCACCATGCGCTGGCGAGTTCACGTTCCCAAACCCCTGGCCAACTTCTCCGCTGCGCATAGCTGCGCGAATTGGAAGGCCCTGGATGACTGGGCCGGGAGGAGACAGATCCCGGATCTCTTCAAGCCCGGCTATCTTCGTCACCCAGAGTTCGGCGACGTGTTTGGCACGGCACGCGATGCCCTGGATAATCTGCTGGGGGTGGTGCATGAACAGCATGATGCAGATTGATGCACGCACGCTATTAGAGTAGGCAATTTATCAGTTTATTTTTACGATGCCTTTTCAAAGAGGTCATGGGCTCGGTTCTCGTGTCCAGCACAGTCGGTCGGTCAGTCAGTCAGTCCCGACCCGACCCGATCCAAAAAGATATCGGCCTCATCACAGTCAACATGGTTACGGTGTGGCAGGTGATATGAGGTATGATGGCGAAGCCAACAAAAGTGGGGGAGTTCCGTGATTCTGTGACGGTCTCGATCCTCCGTGCGCATATGAGATAAAGGGTTCCGCCGCACTATGGCGTCTGCAAATCTTCGGAGAATCATTTGTTGCACGCAGAACACGCGGCCCTTCCGGGGCCCTTCCCGGCCCGATGGATCAATTGCCGACGGAGGCGTGCAACCATGCGTTGTAGAATCTCAGCATCTTGGAAGTCCGTTTGCCTTGCGACATATTGGGTTGGAAAATGGAGTGCCGACATGTTCTTGGCAGGCACAACCACGTTGCTTCGGCAGAAGTCAATCAGACAAGGCACTTAGGCTGTCCCATCTCGCCGGCAGTGGTTGATTGATTGTATTGAGAGGTTACACGGCGGCACTTGCATCCATTCGACGCGGACAACTATTGCTCGGGATAAAAGCAAAGGATTCACTGGCGTCGCGAAAGGTTGCACTCGCTCCCATCCGTCAGCGTTGTATCCAACCAATCCTCCTGGGACTACCATGCGATCTCCTACACTCTGTGTCTTGGGTCTGGTATTTGGAGGAGGCTTCGTGGGTGTGGCTTGTCTGCCGACAGGTATGTAGCAGAGCCTTGGTTCATCCACCTTGCTCAAGTTTCAACGTCGTTCAAACCGTGATCGGTGCAAAGTTGCCAGATGCTGACAGAAACACTGTGTTTTGCCAGGCTTACCTAAAGCGGCGGCCGACGGAACTCTCGCGACAAAGCTACCCCAGGAGGGGCCTACCCGAGCGTCGTCGAACGAGGGTAACCTGGCTTGGTGGTTTTTCATGATCGATCCGAATGGCACGGGCAATGAAGAAGAATCTTGACTTTTTTTTTTTTTTTTTTTTTTTTGCACGACGCCGGTCATGATCGGATTTCAAGAATAATTTGCAATCGAGCGGAGAAGAATGAGTGCTCTATTCTAGATTGGCTGTGAGAGCTTGTATCGTATTGTATTGCACCAAGACGGCCGCGAATTTACAAATTGTCATGTCCCCTTCCTGCTGTCTTTTCCTTGATCGAACTGCTGCTGTGCACAACCTCAACGACACTAACCTTGCTGCCTCCCCTCAGAGAGCTCAGCTTTGGATGGTTCGGGTTAATGACGTCCAAAGTATCGAGAAGCTCCCCAGGAGTCGTGAAAGGAACCGAGTTGGTAGCGCCTGACCAGGTTCCCGAGCCGATTCCCTCATGAGCCAGCCTGTGAAGCTGTAACGTCTCGTTGCTGATCCACTCAAACTGTGCATACGACTGCCCGCTCATTCTTCGTTTGCTAATGTATGCCAGGATCGGTTGCAAAAACAGAGACAGCAGGACGATGATGGCTCCTCCAACGAGCATGGTAATCAGGCCCACCATGCTGAAAGAGGTGTAGCCTGCGTCGTGGACCTTTTGGTTGTTGCAAAGGTGCTTTTCTTCGTCTGTCGAGGCAAACCGGAAGATGGAATCCAGCTGCGGGTTTCGAGGACCGATCGCCGCGTTGAGGAACCTGGCCTGGAGATGGGCCATGGCGGTTGCGTGCCAGTGCTGGACATCCAATTGCCACTGGTTGACAGGCAATGGGCCTTGGTGTCCTCCATCGATGCTTGCCCGGGATGTCAAGGCTTGGATCCCTAGCACGGCAATGGGATGCAAGGTGCGGATCATGCGCGCGATGGTTGTGTTCATCATCCAGTTGACGGCATCCCATCGCTCTCCTGAGTCAACACCCAGCGCCTTGGCGATGGTAGGAGGGCTAAGCAGGTCCAGGCGGGTTGACAAGGGCGTGCAGCTGTCTGGTAGCTTGGAGTCTTGGTCTGATGGAAAACACAGCTGATGCTGTTCGCGGCATGCCAGCGGCGAACCCGGCTCATCTTGTCTGTAAACCCTGCCATTTCCTGACAAATCAGCCGTTTCGCGAACGCTTGTATCGAATCTGGTCGCCTTGTACCAAGGGTCTAGTACTGGTGCAAAGAACAGAACACCTGCGGCGTTGAGGAAGAAGACGAAAACGTCTGCGTCTGGACTGGCCAATTCGGGGATCGGGAAGAAGCTCGACATCCTTGGGTCAATGGTTCCGTTGCCAGACGGCTGGGCATGATCGAACCTGAGGCAAGTCGCCCGTTGTTAGCACACAAAATTCCTTGCTTGCTAGGTAGCTGGCTGGCTGTCGATGCAAGAGCACCCACCTTATATTATAGTCCAAATTACTATCCCCATGCAGGGACATAAAGTCCTGCGAGGTGTAGGTATCGCGCGTCGAGAACTCCTCTGTGAAGTCCGACAGGTTTCCGCTCGCGGCAATTGACTTGCCATAGTGGTATCGGACACGGGTGTCGCTGTCGGAAATATTGACATAGGTCTTGTATCCCTCCGTCTTCAGGGGGGCACACTGGAGGACCCTTCGATACCGAAACCGTTTCTCTCGAGGCGTGTTACGACCCAAATCCTCGTGGCTGTCGATGTAGCCGGTGTCTAGCCGTATGTTTCCCGTATCTCCAACGCAGATATTGTTCTTGAACGGACAAGAGGCGTTGACGTCCAGTTGGTCGGGTACGAGCCGCGTCTTCGTCAGCGTGTCGCAGGTGAGGGCCCCCGTCGCGTAAGGAGAGGTTACATAGCACTGTCTGGCGTAGGCATCAGCCGAATGCACCTCTTCGGCGCGTGCAGGAGTGGCAAGTTGGAAGTTGCTCGTCAGGTTGTCCGCGGCAAGAGACATGTCAACAAAGCCGCAGCGTCGGCCGTCAACCAGGACTTCGTCGACGTCCCCAGACGCAACTCGTGAGGAGAAACCACTGGCCAGCGTGAAGACGCAAGTGCACAGAAGCGAGAGACCCAGGGCAAGCAGTGTCCGACGCCAGATTCCGCCGCCCCGCCCTCTCCAATGTGTTATGAGATGTATGGTCGTTCGCACAGCGCTGTTGGGACTGGACGAGTTTCGAAAGAGAACTTGGCGCTGGTGATGCAAGGCGTCCGAGGGCAGACTGGTCGAGTAGTAGGAATGAAGCCCAAAACAGATGATTCTCCAGAGGCTCGTCGTGACTAGGGTGACGTAAAATGCGATAAAGGCAATCATCAGAGATCCGTCTTGGCGGTTCAGGGTGAGTGTTGCTCCCAACACAGGCCCTCGGGACCAGTTGATCCAATATCCGGTGTAGACATTGTATGCAGCCGCGCTGATCCCGTCGCTCGGCATGGTTCTCGGTGCTTCAGAAGAAACTGATGAATCCTTTTGGTGATTGTCTTTGCGTATGTTGTTGGTTGAACTTTTTGGCTCTTGACGCTATGTTTCAAGCTAGCCTCTTATGTGATCACGTTGTAGGCTGGAATGAGCTCTGGGTCAATGCCCCCGTGCGGGTGAACGAGTTGAACACAGCCTCCTGGTTCAAACTGCCGGTGGGTGTACCCGGTATGAAATGATGGAGGACCCCCTGCGGCTCATTGGCAATATGGAAAAAAACGGACCCTAAAAGCGCCACACACCCAGGATCATTTCCCAACCAGCCGCATGGCCCGCCGAATCCGCGCATGGCGCGATCGTGTGCACAGCCCCTGACGGTGCCTACACAGTAAGTCAACGGCCAGAATGAAATTGTCAGTGCCTTACCATATTTGGTACTTGCTGGTTGAAGTAACTAGGTCCTTTAAGTTCCCTTTTCTGAAGAGAACGATCAATTGCAAGGAAAAATCCTTTCATGTCAAAGTAGGTAGTTCCCGTTCGATACGATTTCTTCGAGTCCCCTTCACGGATCCTCGTGAGCTACAGCCGACTGCCTCGACGAATGTTTCACCTCTTGGCACGTCAGGATCACGCTCGCAGCGAAGGGTTATAATGTTCCCCCCTTGTCATCGCCACCAAAATGAAAAAAAAAAAAAAAAAAAAACATATGGAGGGACGTCAAGGTCGGGCCAATGACCCGCCGAGCGTGGCGCCGCCTCTATCAATGGCTAGGAAAAAATGTCGGCACCATAAGTATGCAGACGGTGAGACTGGCTCGGTCTGCCTTGGAGGGAAAATTTCAATCTTTCTTTATCGTGTGTAACCTCAATGAACCAATTCCCGAGCTGCTGTAATATCGGCCTGCATAGGCTGACAGGGGTTGCGAGCGCTTGCCAGGAGTACCTTTCTTATGCATGTCACGCTAAAAGTACACCCACATGGCATCATAAGCATCGGCGCTGGCTTTAGTGAGGGCGATATAGTCGTTTCGCGCCGGGCAGTCGACGCCTCCTTCATCAAAATTTACCCAAATCCAGTCAGCCCCGTCGTTCTTCGGCATAGAGTTGACCAAACAACGATGATAGTGCCGGTCTCGGGTAGGATGTAGTGGGAGCTGAAAAGCTAACCAAGCCGCCATTGTGATACCAAACAGCCGGGCCCTTGCCTTGCGCTGGAGCTGGCTTGACTCGAGTGCCCAGTCTCAGAGCGCCAAGCGCCAAGCGCCAAGCACAGTCTTGGAATAGACAATAAGATCCCTCGCAGTGCTCTTGATTCCGTTCGCGCCCTGTTGGGCGGTTCCAGCGGCGACGACAGGCCAGCCTAAGTCAGTTCAGCTTTCCGTCGGGTGCTGGCATGTAGCCGCGGGCCTAGTTCTGCTGATTGTGGACGGTGGGAAAGTTTTTGCCAGCCTGGGGGTTGTAGACATACATTGCGAAATGGTAGTCACTTGACAGGAACACAGGGTGGCCGGTAAACGCTCAAGGGTATCAAGAAGAGAGACTTCGTCATCAGTTTTGTGGGGTGAAAATGAACTCTTGCACATCGAACTGTCACAATCTTTTCGCTGCGGCGCAGAAGAGCGTAGATAACCGCACGAGTGCGTGTCAGGATAGTTGACCAACCAAACATTCCAACTTATTACCATCAAGACCGATGCAATTACCGCCTCACCACCGACCCCTCTTCCCATACTCGTTCTTAGAATCCCCATACTCAGCTTCATAACTCCCACGCTCGTCCCGATCCAAGCCATATTCCCCACCTCTCATACTCCTGTTTCCATAAAAGGTCGAGGCCGACGGGCTGACCGGCCTCGCCCACTCCTCTTCACCACCCGGTACTCTCAGTGCCCCAATTCTCGCGCCCGGGCCTGTGATCGACCCTCCGTACTCCCTCTCAAACCCTCCTCTGGACGGCGACGGCACCCTCCCTTGATATCCACCTGCCACACCCCTCCCAGTTGGCCTAAGCGACCGCTCCCCAGACCAATTCGGCCCGGCAAACCCATCCGCTCGAAGCTCACTCTCCCTCGCGATCTCAGCTGCGCTCTGCCCACCATGCACCTCGCGTGTATACTCCTCGAAATGCCCCGTCAGAGTCTCGATGACTCTAAACTGCTCCGCGCCGAGTTTTGGCGGCGGCACATCAGCCCTCGGATCTCTCTGTCGTATCCTCTCAGCTTCCGTTGCTGCATCAGCATACGCCAAAGCCCTCACAACTTGAAACGCGTTCCGTATCTGCCGTCCGTTCCACTGTGCGCCTCCTCTTGGTGTATTCGCGTAGTTGTCCTCTGCAAAGCGTAATATCTCCTCTTCGTTGATGACCATTGCCTTGCGTCCCGCAACACGCTGGTGCTCCTCATCAATTTTTCGGAGTCGCTCGAGGTTCATCTGCCAGATTTCCATTGTTTGCGTCTTGTTGAGTGCAGGGTACAGAATGTTGTAGTGGATTCGGGACCGGAACGCCTCGTCGAGGGCGCCGACGCGGTTGGTCGTCATGAAGAGGATGCCCGAGTAGTAGTCCAGAATGCGCAAAAAAACCGAGACTAATGCATTCTTGGCCATTGCGCCGTCCCCTTTTGATCGTTGCGAGAAAAAGGTGTCGACTTCGTCCATAAGGAGGATGCATTCCCATGACTCGGCGAGACGGAAGATGCTACCGAGGGAGGTTTCCACCTCAGAGGGCGTGAGGCCGAGATCGCCGCAGCTGATTTTGAACAGAGGCTTGCCGTTTGTTTGGGCGATGGCTTCGGCAGTTGCTGTTTTGCCGACGCCTGGAACACCGTGGAGGAGGATAAACAGACCAGAGCCCTTGCCGCGGATGAAGTCCTGGGATTTGGAACCGAGGGTGTGGTGTCGTTTCTCGTCAGCTTTCATCTGGAGATGACCTTTGACCGAGCCTTGAATTAGTTCCTTAATCCTAGGCTCGATGCGGAGAGAGTCGAGAGCGTCGCGTGATCCCGAGGAGGCTGTCAAGTGCTGGACGTCGAGCTGGGCGAATTTGCGGTCTTGGAAGACGTAGGCAAAGACGCGGCCTGGGATCAAGGCTTTGTCTTCTGGTCGTAGGTGAGCCCGCGTGGTCAAGTGGCCACGGGCGGCGTTCTCAGCCATGGTGACAAGCAGCGGATCTGTGGTGATAAACTTGTTCCGCTCGCGGATGGTGACCCCTGTCCGGACAGACGTTACTTCCGTGCTTTCGGCCAGCAGCTTCGAGCGGTCTGGACCAGACCACCAGAGGATGGAGAAAGGGTCCGACTCAGTGGACTTCTCCGCGAGCTCGGGACGAAGGATAGTCGGGATAGGCTTCCACTTGTCGCACACTTGGAAGGCTTCGGTAAAGTCAACCATCACGTCACTGTTGATGTAGGATGAGCGCTTCTCGATCTCGCCCGTGACATCACATACGGGCTCGCCTTTTGGGGTGCGAGTCACTGTCCATGCGTCGTATGAGGCGTGACGGATGTCGATGAAGTCGAGGACCTTTTCACCCAGCGCGACGCATTCGCTAAGATACTGATCCAAATTATCTGATCGGAATCGAACCGGATAGATGGGGAGAGAGCGAATTCGACGTATGCCCCGAAACGGAGGAATTCTAAAGTCCATTGTGTCGACGGTGAACTCTTCGCCGGTGTACTCGAGGTAGAAAGCCCGCACGATAAAGGTGCCGTCATCTTCACACGCGTTGCCGTAATTTTGATCCGACAGAGTGGTGTAGTCCCGCGTGTCGCACGATGGGAGATCGTAGACCTTCCACAGTCTCTTGCCGGTTTTTCGCCCATCGCGAGCGTCTACCACGCCAGAAATGTCGCCCAAATCACGGTAGATCAGCTCACCAACACGGAAGAGGTAGTGAAGGTCGGAGAAGCGAATGCTGGGGCCGTCAGAAGCCTTGAGGCTGTCGAACTGAGTGTACTGGGGCATGATGGCCTCATCGATGAACTTGACGTAACACCGCATTGCCTGCAATGCCGCAGGGCAGTTGTCGACTGGTTCTTCGTCATCGATATGCCTAGGTGTGCTGGGCACTGTCGTTGCAGGAGTCTCGTTATGACCATCCGCGACGTGGCCCCAGCGGTCCTCGAGCTCCTGCAGTGCCTTCTTCATTCCTTCGTGAGAGTGCACCATGGTGATAAAGGGACGGAAGTAGGTGCGAGGCCGAGAAGACCAGGTCTCACCCTGAACATCGGAGAGAATCTTGATGACAGCCGGAGACTGAATGCGAACACGCTGGATCCAAGTCTCTTGCGACTGGGCCTTTTCGATAGCCTTGAAGTTGGCGTTGCTTGCAGCTCGGAGATTGTTTGCTCTAGCCTTGGCCGAGCGAGACGATGAACCGGGATTCTCGGATCGAATTTGCTGCCGAAAGCGCTCCTCTTCCTTCATCTCCTGGTCGAGAAGCGCACCCGACCAGAGGGCGTCGATGGCGTAGCGTCCATCTTCATCTGAGAAGCGATTCTTGAACTGAACGAGGTTGCACTTGCGCACTTTGGGAATCGTGTTTGCGTTTGTCAGCTGGGTCGGATGGCCGCTGTCGTTCTCATCTGTGAGCTCAGTCCGCGCCCCGGGCTCAGCGAGTGAATTGTGACGAGTGTCGGTTCCACCGCGTCCCTCGAGGTTGGCAATCTTGTCAGCCAGGGTCCGGACCAAGTCCCGGTTGTCTGAGCCAGTGTCGATATCGGAGGATTTGTTCCCATCAGCTGGTTTCGGCCCGGAGGACGGCGCGTAGCTTGAGTCGAGGCGTCCCATGGTTGTTGTTCCGATTGCTAACAGATTGGATTGTTTTGGTTGGCTGTGTTGACTGTGTCGCACAGTACCTTAGCTTGATTCCGCGACTTTGGTTTCGTCGTTGAGAGTTGATAGGTTGAAGCACCCGACTCTCATTGCATATTGTCACGGTTTGGTGGCGTTATCGCCCGATTCCCCACCCTAGCCTGGTCGAAGTGCGGTCCCGGTGGTCTATAAGTCCCAGACGGAAGGAGCGAGGCTCTCTCACATGCTGTGTGCCGGGGGCACCCTCCATGCCCAGTTTTTTGGTCAGCTCTGATTGAGTGATCAGAATTCTAAAATGCAGCCTGCCGATGACGTTTGGTTCGCCTTGATTGTCGCGTCGAGCATCAGCCACCACCAACTTGCACACCCTCTTTGTGCTCATGGGTTGGTTGCCTGCGCAGCCTTACCATCATCTCGAGGGATCGTCCCTTTCCCCCCGCCTTGACCGAGCGAATGCAGCCGCAATTGTTCGGCTTGTGCGTCGCCGGGGATTGATTGGTGCATCCTCAGTTTTGAGGGTGTCCTCCCGAAGGCGGCAGGCGCCCGGCATGTGTGTGCGCAACCCCACTTCCCACAAGAAAATGCCCCTCTAACTTGCAGGGCTCTTCTAGATCACCGTACTGACACCGTGAACCGAGGGCTGCTTTTTTTGTCCGGGTGCCCTCACGCCGCTGGTGGCTGCTGAAAGGCAACCTCGTTCCTTATATGTCGGCGTTTTCTGTAATAATGAGGCCGCTGGTCACTGTCCGGTCAACTTCAAGGCGTCCCGCAAGGCTGCACTGCAGTCCCCTGTGTGGCAACTGGCCACGCAGCTGACATCGTCGCAAATTGGGGTCCACAACATCCCCTGCTCGACCCGTCGGACATCATCTGCGCCATCGTCGATTCCATCTTGGGCTCGATGGACCTGCGAGGGGAGAGGCAAAATTTAGCAAGGGGATTTATCGAGTCGCGCGCAGCGTCAATCCACCCAATATTTGGCGTAGAGTCGCATTTCAACATGTCAACCTCGAGTTATGAGTTAGTAGAAGTCCAGTAAGACCACTTACACTCTTGTCTCGAACGGCTGCTGAGGTTCCACGGACAGCGAGCTTCAACAAACCATTGAACACATTGAAAAATGCGCCATCTCAGGAGATCAGCCATCCGCTGAGGAGCGCATACGAGAGCTATTCGACTTTACGTTTGATCTAAAAGACTGCAGTTGGGAAGATGTCTTGACTGAGCTGGAGCGAGCCCAGAACGCGACAGAAGAGCACAACAAGCGTGGAAACAGTTGGTATCACAAACACTGGCGAAGCTTTGGATCAACGGCTGGCGTTTTTGGTGCTGGGCTCTCCGCCTTTCCTGATGAGCTTTCGCCTCTGCATGGCGGTCTTGCCGTCATCTTCAGTGTGAGTTCCATCCTAGCATCTGAAGCTCGAGGGACTAACATAACCAGATTGCCCGCCACCGAACCCAGGACAGACTCAAGATCCTGAGCGCCTTTGAGGAAATCCCAAGCATCATGCACATGGCCTACAACAAGAGCAAGGTATTTCCTCGGGATGCTAGCAACATGCAAAGTATCCATCTGCACAACTGCGTCGATGCCCTCACCAAGACTCTTCTCAAAGTTCTTCCCGAGCTCATCCAACTTCTCAACCCTGGCAGGATCTGTACGTCAAAACCACTCTGAACAGGTATCGGGATGCACTAACCTCACAGTCTCCCGCCTCACAAGCGGTCTCCAACGCGACAAGATCGACACCCTCCTCGATCACGTAACCCGCAGCGCCCAGCAAGTCCGCTCCGCGGCCGAAGTCATGACGGACATCACTCTCACCACAACCCACCAAACTGTTCTCTCCAACCACCGGATGACCAAGGATATCCACATCCAGCTTGCGGAGGTCAAACAGCTCCAGGTCTCCCTCCAGGACACGTTCGACGCGCTGTCGGGGAAGAATGGACTTCTCAACTTTATCATGGAGTCTCTCAACAGTCAGTCTCATCCAACCCACCCTCATAGTCAATACAGGAGGACTAACTGAAGCAAGGCCCAGCGCCACAACGCCCACCCTCCCCCGGTCAAACCCCTCACCAACTTCTCACCGCCCTCTCCGTCCAATTAACTTCGCCAATCCACGCCGAATCCCATGTCCTCCGCCGAGGCGTCTCCCTCCCCGACGAAACAACAGGTCCAGCGGCTTACATGTTGCGCACTCCGCCTGTGCAACAACTCATGCACACGTCAGGCTCTGGTATTGTCCTTGTGAACGCGCACGGTGATCGGTCCGGATCAATCTCGCCCATTTCATATGTTGTTGCTACACTGGCACAGGGTCTCCGTCGGCAAGGCATTCCCGTCTTGGTATTTTTCTGTGGGTTGCATACCGGTGATGATCTGCGTGGCCCGGGTGGATTGCTGAGGTGTTTGGTTGCCCAGTTGGTCATGGTTTTGTTGGAAAGGGGTTGGATTGACGAGGGGACGAATGTTGGCGGGGCTGATGATTTAGGGGTGTTGTTTGGGCGATTGGTGGGCTTTGTGCCTGAGGGGAAGGGCCTGTGGTGTCTGCTGGATGGGGTTGGGTACTTGGAGGGGGAGCAGTGTGCTGGGGAGTGGGAGGGTGTTGTTGAGAGTTTAGACAGGGCTGTGAGGCGGAGAGATGGAGGCTGGCTAAAGGTTTTGATGACGTGTTCTGGTGTTAGTAGAGGGCTGGGAGTTGAGCATCAGAGGGTTGATCTGAGGGGCGGTAGAGTGGGATGAGTACTGCCAGGCCATCATATATGGTGATTCAGGCGCCATTTATTTGGGTTAAGCTACACCGGGTAGGTGCTGTACCCTAGAGTCCTGCATCACACCTCGTTTAATATACGTCCCATTCCCACCACACCCCAGCCCCTCAGGGGTATGCATCCGCCACAGATCGATAACAATAGCCGTCACATCGGCCGTGGGCTGGACGATACCGATCGCGACAACGTTATTGAGCCAGTAGTAATCCGGATGGCCGGTTTCAAACTTGTTCCGTGTATGCACCACGCCTTCAGGTTGCTGCGGGCCGTTGGCTTCGACGAGGATGTGGGCACCGTCGGGCGTCTCGAGTTGGTATTTTGCGTCGACGTAGAAGTTGCCCTGGGTGGGATCGCCTAGGCCCCAGTCGCCGCCGAAGACGGGAATTGTTGCTGGGGTTGTTATTAGTTCGCTCTCTGACGTTCCGTGAGATGGGATGGGATGGGATGAGATAGAGAGGCGTACCTGTCAGATTTGGTCCCGAGAATGAGCCGCCGTTGATGGGAAAGATGTTGCGAGCACCCAGTGGTCCAACGCCGAGCTGGATTGGCGGTTTGAGGTTGATGCGCGCTGTTCCCAGGTATGAGAGGCTTGGTTGTGGGGGCGTAGTGGAAGAGACAGTCTGGAGGAGGGCTCCGAGGAGGAACACAGTGTTGACGGATGGGAATTTCATCTTGAGCAACTATGCTAACTCCGAGGATTCAGCGTCAAGTTGGCAAAAGTATCCTGGTGACGTGGCGGGGGCAGTTGATCGAGATGTTTGGTCCCGGGTACGGTTGACAAAGACGGACGAGGAAGACTTATACGATTTCACATGGTGACTCGTGTGCTCCGTACTTTCCCCCGAATTCATGCTTCCCGGTACGACCTTCTCCACCTCGTGTTGGCATGACGATTTGAGGATACATGTGACGCACCCAACTCTTAGCCATCGGGTGAGGATGACCCGGCCGAAGACGGCGTCCGGGACACCGAGCTCCGATGCAGGTCCAGGAGATTATAAACGAATAGGAGCCCACGGCCTAACAAGAGATTAGTAAGTCCGAGTCTTGTGTCCGTATGTTATCGTGGTTTCTTCCTGATCCTGATGTTACTCCCGTTGTTCGCGTGCGAGCCCCTGTCTTGGCGCTGCACCATTGGGGCACAGCCCCTGGAAAGCCTGCGCGTCATGAACGAAACGGACAACTTCGGGACGAGAAGGCTGCCCGGATGACTAAAGACCACCTTCCATTGACGGCATCGATGGAGCGCGATCGCAGCTTGGACCCGAAGTCGGGAAGGAAGACTTCGGTGGTCGGGTCAATTAATGACGACCAATGGTTGGTAGAATCATGGGCGCCATCAACAGGCCTATGCGTTACCCTCAAGTTGCCCTCAGCAATTTTCATGTTCGTGCATGATCCTGAGCCGCTCCTGAGCCAGAGTGAGCTATGGGTGAGCCCAGCCTGCGCAGCCGTGTGGCCCAATTCGGTTTTAGACCGCACCGGGTCGGCGGAGCTGACGGGATACCAGGGGCTGTCCCCCACAATCCCGTGTGACATTTGAGTACGTAGGTGTTATGCTAGGGGGTAACAATTGGCCCTGAGTGACCACACGTATTAATGTTGAGTTTTAGCTTGTTTGCATTCTAACTACTTCAAATGCGTCGCCCCCTTCATAATATACGCTACGCATCCCTGACTGGCGAAATCCTACCCAGCTCAATGCCTTCATTATTTGTTTCACCCGCCACAGTCGGAACCGTCCATGCCCGAAGCGCATTCCTGACCTCCGAACGGACCGGTTCCGGCATCGCATTTGAGGCTATGTACATGAGGAAACCCGACACGATGACCAGAGTGGCCAACAGGGACCAGCGCATTGCCCGTTTTTAGCGCAGATTGTGGTGTCGCACGAGGTGCCACGCCGCGAGCCCGGTCAGCATCGCCGCTACCGCACCGGCTACCATCCCAACGAAGCCTCGGACGCCGTTACGGAGGGGCGGAATCGTGCCGTTCTTCCACGGCTTGTTGTCTCGGGAGGTCATCGCGTAGCAGGCATCAAGAATGTTGCTCAAGCGGGCCAACTACAGTGGCATGACCATGGTTAAGGTCCCAATGATGAGGGTGGCGGTGTAGCTCGCCGCGAAGAGCGCCTGGTTTTTGCCAAAAGTTTGGCGGCTCCCCCGCCCGGCTTCTCCTGGCGGGATGTACTCGGCATGGTACGACATGGTGGACAGAGCGAGCGCCGATGCTAACATCGCCGTTGACATGTTGATGGACACACTTTCATATGTCACCAGGTCTTCGCCGCGCTGCAAGTGGCGTACCAGCCCCGCGACGACTAAGGCTAGCGTGAAGGCGAGCCATCTCGAGAACCGGAATGGCCAGTAGCCCGTCCGTAGCTCAGGGATAAGCGCACAGTCGACCAGCCCGCAGAGCTAGAAGATAGCGGCTAGGATCAGCAGGATGTAGAGACTTGACATAGCCTTGCATCTCAAGTCAGCATGTTGATGAATATGTCCCAAGGAGATGTTAGGGATTCCCTGTCACGCCCGAGGTTCCCTCACCACTACGTAGTGTTAGTAATTGACGTGGAGCAGAAAAGAGGGTAGCGTGTGCATGCTACACTACCATGCAAATACAGTCATTAATGATTTCGAGAAGCTGTGGCTGCGGGAGGCTGTTGATGGGAGGGAGAGTGCCGAGGAGATACTGATCCGAACATGACTCTGGCATAATTATTGACGGTTTTAAACTGCAGTCGTGAATAAAATGGAAGTATTGCACTACCAGCTGAGTTTTGGTGTTGTTTGTGCGAGGATATCGGACAACCTGTTGCAACAAGAGCCCAACTTATAGCCTGATTTTCGGTGCTGGATGACATCTCCAACTCCTTACCGCAAAATCTAAGGCTGACGATGAAGGAGGCTGCCTCACACTACTCACCATGCATATCCATTGAAGAAGTTGCTGTAGCTTCTAGAGGCGTTTCAGAGGTTCACTAACAAGTCAAGCCAGTAGCGTTTCGCTAGCCGCGTGTGTAGGGTGCTGGCAACGACGTCCGGAACCAGCGGCTGAGATTGGGCAGCCTCACCTTAGCGCGGAAAGAAAAGCGAACAAGCTATAACAGTTTTGTGTAGCCTATGAGTGGAAAAATGCTACGAATTGTTAACAGTCCCGGTAAGTTTCGGGATGTTTTGGCGCGCAGCCCATCGGTGGGAGTCAATGTTCAGCTCTGCAAGGGTGAGGCTGGGAAATGAGCAAGGCGGATTGGAGGTGCAATGCCGACACGGACGCCAAAAGCGTGGATTGGGAAACGTGGGCATTTGAATCAATGACCACCATTACAAAGGCCTCCTTTCCTCGGGGATATCCGAGGTTCCCGATAATAGCATCGAAGTATTTCTATCCGGTGCAACCTCTTCCTCCCCAATTTTGCATTCTAATATCCACGCTGAGGCATCCGACGCCACATTAGTGCCGAATTTGGGCGGGACTCACTTGCCGAGCCTTTCGTGCTCTTTGGCTGCCTGAAGGCACATATCAAAGTCAGTCATTATGGGACTGGAAGATGAAAGTTTCGTGAAAAGGAGAGGCCTCATAAATATCTGTGACACCATGACCAAAATGCAGCAATGGACTCATCCGGTCCTGTTGTTCTCCAGGCCACCAGGCCAAACAGGGCTTGTCGAAAAGCTATTGCAATGATCAGTCATTCACTCAAACTAATCTTCGCATATCTTCTCCACACGACAGCCTGGTTGTCTGCGACGGATCTGGGCACACGAAATTTCTTTTTTTCGTTCGTTGCCTCAGCTGGGAGGAGCTGGGGGGAGCTATGGCTGATTTCTCCTGAGCTTCCCCTGATCTTTCCCTGCGCTAGGGTGATCCAATATGCTGCTGCCGTATAGCGTCAGAGGCCCTTTTTCAGTTCCCCCCCCCAGCTAGAGTTTCCTGTCAATAGAAAGCACATGAGGCGTAATCTGTAAGGATAGCTCCCAAGCAATAATTCCAATTACGACGTACATGCGTATTAGGTGTGTGTGTGTGTGACTTATCTCGACCGCCTCGAATCGCACCGTGCATCTAATCACTTCGGGGCGCCCAGGTGTTGTCACAGCTAAGTACCTACCTGCCTAAATAATAGCCTATTGATAGGAGAGAGTCAGGTTTCCACAGGTCTATTACTGTGGCACCAACCTTAGGGAAGAACAGGAAAGAGAGGGTTTCAAGCTCTTAACCCTTTGGGATCTAAACGTGGTTGTCACGTCGAGCGCCTTTGGCTTTGCGTCGAGCGGCAATTGGGCAACTCGATGCTCCTATCTCGAAGCATTTCGATCCTCGCCGGACTAGCTATTAGTTTCAATGGTGTTGATTGACTGAAAATTCCTGGCTCCAGCTGGCGGCCTGAAATGCCTTCTGGAAGCGAGAAATCTTTCTGTTCGCCCCTTCCCTGCCTCTTACAAGATTTCCAGCCATGCCTCAAACAACACCACCCGTCACACGTAAACCAATCTTCAATCGTCGCGTCGTCCATCCTCCCATCCCGATGGAGGCGCTCGGGGGGCAGAGGCAGTCATACTCCGCCACAGCCGCCCTGTGATGCAGCCATTCGGACATGAACGAACAGCCAACACGCTATCAACGCCACATTGGGAATGAGACTTTCCATTGAAGTCCCCCCTTTTTCTATTGCTAACACCCCCCCTCCCCCCAGACGCTTGTCAGCTACCAGACGGCCATAGCTGTCGCCAGCTTGTCAACCTCTAATCTGCTCATCGCCACGTGGAAAACTCCAGCCACAAGCCTGGGTGGCGGACCAGGTCTTGTTTAGAATACACCAGAAAGGACACTCGCCTACATGACATTGCTCACCATCAACCCTAGGCAAGTGGCCTAGAATTAGTCCCTAATAATGATGGCCAAAAGGGGTCCCCTTATCGAAAATCTGCCAAGTTCTGTATTTAGAGCAAGTCTTCCCATTTCCATTTCTGATCCTGGTTTCGGCCCAAGGGCACTCCTTCAGGTAGTTATTCAGGCTGATATTCTATTCTCCTGCAAGCTTTCGGAGATTCGAAAGGGCTGAGACAAACTACGCCGTGTTCGTTCGAGACGGCCCGGGAAACCGTCACCCCTACTCCGTGGGACTCTTATTGACTGACGGAGAGAGGGAGAGATCCGGGCCGGATAAAATCAAAATTGCGAGGGCTGGGCTGAGCCTCTACCCTGCTTTTGTCAGGCAGAAGTCCAGCGCACGGCTAACATAATCTGCCAAAGCAGCCTTGCACATGAACCAGTTCGACGGAACCGCGGAATAGTCGCCCGTGCTGCGCCGTAGCCCAATCTCGCCTATAAACCGTGTAAGGCACAAGTTAATTAGCGGCGCCCACTGAGTGATCTTGTTTGTTGATACCGATGGGTACCTTTCCTACGGAAAATCAAACGATCAAAAAGTCCCAAGCGCAAAAAAGCGGGCTGAGGCCGTATCTGATCCAAGTGACGGACCAAAGCACCCAAACAAAGCCAAGCTTACGCAACTTGGCCGCTCATTAAACCATCACATCAGAGCAAGCGTTGTGGTTGTCTCTTAAAGCTACAAAAGGCCCCGATGGGCCGTTTGATAAGTCCTTTATTATCAAGCACCGCACCCGAAAGCTTCAGGATACCCACCCGCTCTCCACCATTCTCATGGCTCGCCACGGACTCTTGCTCCTTACCGCCCTTGCAATCTTGGGCGGAGCCCCCTGCGTCACCGCCAGACCATCTGCCCAAGCCCCGAACCCACTCGCACACGCCGACTGCCTCGCCCTCTCAGATAACCCATCATGGGAAATCACTGACATCAAACTGGCACTTGGGAACCTCCTGAAAGAGCCCTTCTTCTCCGCCCGAGTGAGAAACTTTGCCGCCGCCAGCCCGGACGTTTTCTTCTCTTGCCAGGGTATCCTCAAGAACGACGAGACCATCGGCCCGCAGGCTGTGCAGTGCTGGTTGCCTTGGCAAGAGGAAGAAACAATAGTTTACCCTGGCACCCGCGTCTCGGCCACCTTCGATTTGGCCACTTATAAGTTTACCGTTGATGAAGCGTGGGTTTGCACAAATAATCGGCCGCCGTAGGTTTTTGCTCCCCTCACCTGGTTCCCCTCGCGGTATCCCCGGCTTGGACGGATATTGCAATGCCTCTGACCGAGGAGGAAATAAAAACGAAAAGAACAAAGAACGCAAAGGCTAACAGTGAGCCTGTTATTAGCCTCTTGTTTACCGGTTCTGCGAGCACCATCATTGATTTCTCTTGCACCCCCACCGTCTATTCGCGCGAGGACCCCAACCTTGTTGTTGCCTGTGAGCACACGCAGCCGTTTAGCTTCCCGGGGAAGATGGTCTCCCAGACGCCTGTATGGAGTCCCTAATTGGAGCATTTGCTGCTCGTTTCGAATGGCAGTGACAGTCTCATTTACTTTCGTGACGCCAACAGTGGAGCAGAGACCCGTCCCGTGTCTTCATCAGAAATGGCAAATTTTGAGTCGTGGTATCCTACCTGGCGCATGGACGGCATCAACAAGCCGTCCAGGCCATGCCAGCAGAAATTACTTCTCGTTGCATTACTTGTTGAGGCCAACACATAAGGGAACATTTGAATAAGATAATCTAGAAAGATATTAGCAGTTGTAGCAATGGCCATCCCCGCTAGAACTTAGAAGCCATGATACAGAACACAAAAAGTCAATAGGCTTCTTTATGCATCATCCACTGTCCCATTTACACCTTCCCTCAGGTACAAGAAGCCAACCACTAAATAGCAAGGCCTCCGACTGCTACCCCCACTCTATAAACAATAAAATTTGGCTTCCATCATACAAGTCCCGCCATTCAAGAAATACGGATCCCAAGCAGATCGTAGTGTCCGTCCTGGTAGATGTCAAAGAGTTTTCCTTTGAGCGCAAAGTGGAGCTTGACGCCGCTGCAGACTTCGTATTGGAACCATGTCGCTACCGCCACAACCTGCCAGTCATTTCCCCGAGACGAAAAAAACGCAAGCGGTCAACGTACTGTCCTGGTAATGCGCCCCGACACCAAAGTGTTTACCCCGAAAGTCGTTTCAGGCAGGTTCAAGATTGCCTGGATAGACATAAGGGTCCGTTCGCTCATAGATGTTCTCGTTACCGGGCAGCAAAGCCGTAGCCTGGCATGTGAAATAGCCGAGGGTGAGCCAGGGTTCGGCAGCCAGGGCCATGCCGGTGACGGTAGGGAGGAAGAAGGCCCCGAGGGCTGTGAGAAGGAGGATTGGGAGGAACACCATGTCAAAGGTTGAAATGACGACGATGGTACAAGTCAGTTAGTAGCGATGTGCTGAGCGATGGGTCGGAACTAGGATTTTGAGAATCAGCAGCGTGCTTTTTATACTTTTGTTTCCAGCAGGATTGGATGTTATAGTCATCTTAATAGCTCTGACACGAAAGATAGAATTTCCACACTACCCCCGAGCTAAAGCCGTTTACAGATGCTTGGTCACATATTTGGTCAGTGTAGCAAGGTCGACGGCATAAACCCGGACCAACGGTTCCCCATGCGAGGAGGGGATGGGCAGGAAGACAACAATGGCAGTCATTGGTGACTATCGGACGCCAAGCGGGCAGTGCTGTTCTAGGCGCTTCCAAGGGTTGAGTTGAAAGCCTGACCGGGGTTTGTTTCCCTGTTATTATTAGTTAAATCCGCCTACTTGGTTTAGTTGAGGATATACTTGCCCTGCACGACTGGAGATTGTGATGATTGTAATTCATGCAAACTTTCTACCTCTTATAACCCCCTTTTCTCGAATTTAGAGCAGAGTTGCTCCCCATGGTACTAGCACTAGTAGCTTTATTATTCCCCTTACTAATGTTGGTTCTATCCGGGATGATCTCGAAGGGTAGTGGGCGCCTACTCTCCTCGGCCCCTCCGACCCGTCCACCCTCCACGCCACCTTCCACCTCGGCATAGTCCACCACCGTCGCTTCCAATATCCCGAAGCCGAGTCCTACCTCCAGCAAGTCATGACCGACGCCACAACCCCCTCAACCCGTCCCACCGGCCGCGAAGCATCTTCCATCCTGGGCCTCGTCTACCGCCACCTCGGTCGCCACGAAGAAGCCCTCGCCCTCTTGGACGGCGTCCTCGCCCGAACCTCCGACACCGACAGCCCCGCCCACCTTTTGACGCTGCGCTACCGCCGCGCTACCGCCGCGCCCTGATCGTCCAAGACTTGGGCAACTGGAACGACGCGCTAACCGACTACAACCAAGTCTACGCGGGTTTCACCGACGTGCTGGGTCCCAACCACCCGCTTACCCTGCGGACAGCGAATGCGCTGGGCATGTTGTACCGCCTCATGGCGCGACGAGCTGAAGCAAGAGCGATGCTGGAAACGGCGTGGAAGGGACAACAAGAGCTGGGTTTCAGCCAGGAGAACGAGACAGCGCAGCTGAGGACGGATTACAACCTTGCCGCGTTGGATCGGGACGAGGGTCGGTATACGGAAGCGCTCCAGAGACTGGAGAGGGTTGTCAGCGCCGAGGGACGACTCCACGGAGCGAAGGCGCACTCGACGTTGCGATGTGAGGTTGAGATGGCGGTTTTGAGGGCTGAAATGGGAGAGGTGGATGCTGCGGCTGCGGTGTTGCGGGGTGTGCTTGAGACGCAGAGCGAGCATTATCCTGACGCGAGGGCTGATCAGGCGAATACGAGGACTGTACTGGCCGAGACGTTGGTGAGGGGTGGGAGGGTTGACGAGGCGGTGGAGGTGCTTGAGCCTGCGGTCAAGTTTGTGCGGGCGTCGCAGCGGTTGGGGAATCCGGTTAGGTTGAGGGTCGAGTTGGCGAGAGCGAGTTGTCTTTCGGCGCGTGGGAGGGTGGAGGATATGAAGCCGAGTTTAAGGGAGATTGTGGAGCAGCTTGAGATGACGTTTGGGTCTGGGCACCCGTTCACGGAGAGGGGGAGGGATTTGTTGGTTGTATGATGGTATCCCGAAGGCAGGTGGTCAAATAAATGGCAATTGTGTAATCGGTTTGGCTGTCATATTGTGAGCCATGATTAGACGGGTGTGTTCTGATTCCCCGATTGCCATTCGCAGTGGGCAGTGCAGGGTTGGTGGGGAAATCGCAGGGTAGGTAAGAAATGCAGGCTAGGCAGGTACGCCACATCACGATGGTGTGACGAGCGTTTGGATGGATGCCCACTGCTCCGACCATATCAACGAAGGAATAATATGGGACACACTACCGCCACATCTTCTTAAACCGTTCCTTGAAAAGATAGAAAAGTAGGTAGGCAGGCACCCAGATTGATTTGATTCCCAAGTGTCACATGACTTAGACTAGCTGTCGTGTCGCAGAATCGTTGTTCCCCGCTTCTCCACAACTCCGCAAGTCCGACGTCTAGGTTGTCAAAAGTCCGCCGAGTGTGCTCCACTTCTCTCCGACCCGAGCCAACTACATCAATCACCAATTCCAGCAGTTATCAAACTCAATCGACCACCAACTCATCCAAAGAAAAAAAAGAAGCCCAACCATGGCCCCCCTCCGCGCCATCGTAATCGGCGGCACAAGCGGCATCGGCCACGCCATGGCCTGCCGTCTCGCCGCAACCTCCCCACCCGCCTCCTCCATCATAATCAGCGGCCGCACATGCCCATCTCCCCTCCCACACCCAGAAATCATCTCCTTCATCCCCCTCGACGCAACCTCCATGCGCGCCATCAAATCCTACACCACCTCCCTCGCCTCCACCCACTTCTCGTCATCCAAAATCGACATGCTGATCATGACCCAAGGCATCATGTCCACGGCCCCACGCACCGAAACACCCGAGCGTATCGATCGCAAAATGGCACTGCACTACTACGGGAAACAACTCCTCATTCGCGAGTTGCTACCCCTCTTGACGCCGTCGGCGCGCGTCGTGACGGTGTATGACGGGTGGTTGGGCAGTCCGGAGAAGTTGATCTGGGACGATTTAGATTTGAAGCGGAATTATGGGCTTACCAAGGCGGCGGACCATTGCGTCAGTATGACGGATGGGATGGTGCAGTATTGGGCCACGCAGGGGCAGACGGAGGGTGGTAAGAGGCATTTTGTGCATGCGTACCCTGGTGGGGTGAATACGAATTTGCTCAGGGAGGTGGTTCCGGAGGTTTTGCAGGGTGTGGTGAAGGCTGTGGGGAACGTGGTGTTGACGTCGCCGGAGACGTGCGCTGAGAGGTTGCTTGCCGGCGTGGAAGCGAGGGCGGAGGAGGGTGACAGGGAGGGGAGACATTGGAGTAATATTGATAACAAGGGGAGAGTGGTCAAAGGGAAGGCGGTTTGGAGTCCTGAGCAGATTGACAGGGTGGCAAAGCATACGTGGGAGTTGGTAGATGCTGCGTTAGCTGTGGAGGATTAGCTGAGCTGGACTCCTCCATCATTGTTGTCCACTTTCGCACTGGCCGTGCCATCTTATCGACTGTCCAGTGAGCAGAAGAGGACGAAGTGCGTTTGATGCAAGTTAGACTTCTGAATACCTAATGTGTAGTGACAAGGAATATTTTTCGCATTATGGCAAAGAAGAGCGGCACGCGCCCAACGTGCTCAAAGTCCGCGACCAAACTTTTGGGTGTTGCTATCCCCCTGTAACCCAACCAAGTTGGCCATATTAATCCGTACCAGTACTCAAGCTCCCTTGCACCATGCTCCATCCCACGTCCGAATCATGCAGCCATATGACCAATATTATTACCCAGTCCGGATGCTAAACCCCAAAGCCAAATGCACCAAGGAAATAATGCCGATTTTCTGTTTGACGAATGAAAGAGCAGCCGAAAAAGAGCAACCAAAAAGGGACAAAAAGAGCGGTGATCTGTTTGGTATTCAGTCGGGAGATTTGGCCCAGGGGTTCATATCCCTCTCCATGAACTGCGCATGCTGTGTCCTCAACACTCTCTGCTTGAAGGACTGAGGCGAGAATGCGCCTCCCGAGGACCCAACCTCACTGAGACTCCCAATACTGGAGCGAATGTCGGTCGTCTTGATGCGCAACTTTGGTTGCTGCTTCAGCGGCAGGTGTGAGTTCGCCCGGACTGGAAGGAGAGACTGCCTTCGCGGTGGTATCTGGACTTGAACTGCAGTATGGACCTCGAAGGGCATGTTGTCGATATCCGAGAGAGGGGATCTCTTTGGCGTCGAGGCTTCCTTGGGCGGAGTGGGTGGTGGCGTTGACAATGAAGCTCCAGCAGCTTGAGCTTTGTCGTCCAGCTTGTCGCCCGGAGACCCTTTACTCGTGCATCGACACGCCTCGAACCGACAAGTTTCGCATGGCATTCCGATACCCGAGTCTCTCGAGTCCCGAGATGCCGTGCAGTCATCAAAATCGTTGGAGACTACACTGAGGGAGCTGTTTTGTCCCGACACCTTTGACGAGTCCGTGGGCGATGGTGTAGGTTGAGATGCCTGACGGTCCGGGGGTGTTCGTGTGCCAAAAATCCCCGCCGGTGGTAGCTCGGGACTATTCGCAAAGGCCGATGATTTCTGGGGGTTCGGGTCGCGCGTTGACGGTGCAATCTCTCCATCCCCTACCACCATACTGTCCGGGGCGCCCTCGAAGCGAACGGTCTGGAGCAAGGTACTTCGCCGGGAGCGTCGGGTACTTCTCATAGCTGAGCTTTCTCGTCGGCTGCGAGGTGGCTCGCTAGATGAGAGTTTGAGACGTTCCTCCTCGGCTGTCGGGGTCAACCTCGTCAAGCACTGTCTCACAATGTTGGCTCGATGCGTCTCAAAGACAAGACCCAGCTGTCCAGCAAGAAACGCGCAATAGCCGTCTTCGATGCCCTCTGGGAGGAGCAGCCTAAGCTTGTCCTGGATACTGGCCTTGAGCGCTTCCTGGCTGTCATCCAACCCCTGTTCGATTTCGACCATCTCCACCACTGGATGAACGTCTGCACGGCGTGTCAGTGACCACCGATCCGAAATCGCTCATCGCCGACTGACCTGGCTCAGGTATGTACTTGTCCGCCGGGAATATCTGACGCCAGATCTCGCCCCATCTCCACTGGTCGACCGGTTGCCGCGAAGTTGTCAATGCCCGCTCCGTCTCTGCCGTGATACCATCCTCGGGGTCGCTGCTGGAGAGGCCCCATACAAGCTCGCATATTCTTTCTTTGGGTAGTAACAGGTGCTCGTTAAGCTGGCCTTGTGTCTCGAGCTCGACACCGCATCGTGGGCACTGGTGCAAGGGTCGCTGAATCTGATGATGCTTGATGATGTGATGCCTGCAAACGTCAGCGGGTGGCAGACAGGTCTGAGACAAAAACCTACTTGATGTCGACTATCGCGTGAAATTGTGCCCTCGCGCAAGCATCGTGATCCCGAATGTTGAAACGCCCCGGGTTCCGTTTTCTAAATGGACAGGGGTACAGCACCCGCGACTCGGCCGAGCCCACCGCATCCTTGCGTTTCTCGTTCCGCGGTGCGGCATCTCCGCCGGGTCTGACAACAGGTTGGCGAGCATCGATGGATTGCGGTTTCCGTACTTCCGATTGACTGCTACGACTCTGTCGTCGGGTATTAGGTTCTGTCGCGGAGACAAATGGCGAGTTAGCCAGCGAGGGGCTCCCAGATCCAATAGAGCTCGAAATCTCCTCCAGACACACTCGCAACGCCCTGGCGGACCTCCTGCCGTCGCCCGCCTGTGGGGTCTTCAAGATAGCGGCACAAATCTCGGCTCCAACCTTGAGTTCGGCCTGGCCATCATCCGAGGTAACCGTGCCGCGACGGCCATTCGTTCGGAATGCCGATTGCCGAGGACTGGGACTATCACTCTCCGCCGTGGGCTCTCTCGACAACGTGGGCCTCGATGCAGGACCTTCCCGCTGCTGCAGCCCGTTGCTCCACCGAACCGGCACCCTGGTCGCAGGTTCGGGAGTCGAGATCGACTTCCTCGAGGCCGAAAGGCGGTGTTGTCGTTTGAACGGAGGGGCCATGTCCAGTGCCGATGGCTGGCTAGGCCGCGACATCCTGACGGATGCGTTATCTCATGAGAGACAAACAAAGACGATGCTGGATCATGGAATGAACGACCAGGTCGGAAAACGGAGAGGAGGAGGGACAGGAACGCTTTCTCTGACCTGGGGAATCCCCAGAGGTGGAACGACTTTCAGGTGGCGCAAACCTTGTTGCTCCGACTTCCGAACGTCGGAGGAGCCCGTGAAATCAGCCACAAGCTGGGAATATGAGGAAAGAACGAGCGGACGTTGGGCGACAGCTGCGATATCACAACAGCACCTTCCCAACAAACATGGACAACCCGAGATGACGGGCAAAGCCAAGCCGAGACAGCATTTGCAATTGACAAGGAAAGATGGGGAGGAAAAGTGAGAAAAAAGAAACATGACGACGACACGAGCGGGCAAAACACGTGGAAGCCTCCGATCTGCCCTACAGATGAAGTTGTTTGCGGAACGGCGGGCCAGGAAACTGGGTCCTGGTATTGCGATCCCCTGTTATTCGCGTGTGATTGGCCATCCCTGTCGCGTCTTGGCAACCCACCGAATGAGCGAGGCCCTTCATCTGTGCGCTGATTCGGTTCCCGCCGCGTGGGGCAAATCAAGCAACCAAGCTCCAAATCTCTCGTGAAGTTGACTCTTGGGCCCGTGATTCGCTCTCAGTTCTGCTCTGCGTCGCCGCCGTATGATGAGGCTTATGGGGCAGTCATGCGTTGCTCGTTGAGATTGCCATTTTGCTGCTGTGTTGCCGTCGCGAGATTTGCGCGTCCGCAGCTGACACCAACTGGTCCTCCGAGCATGCCGGCAACAAGAATTGAAGAACGAGGGTTAGGGTTAAGGCGCGCGTCCCGAAACGTCTTCACCCAACTCCCTTGTTTCAAGAATGGGATTTGGAGAAATTTCATACTTTTCGCGTCCGATGGCTAGTTAGCTGAGGGCAGAGTTGGATTTGCGGAGGCTGTCCCAAACCTCACCGGATCCTCGATAGTACAAAACTCCTCCAAACACCCTTTTGAACTTTATACAAGCCAAAGCCAGCCATGCTATGCCATATGCCATGCAGACCCAGACCTTCTATACAGTACAGATGCCATCTCCCAGGGGTATCAACGCCGTGAATCAAAATACCAAAGACATAATAACACAGGATATCACAATGACTTCAATCTAGTCTCTTTTTCTACCGTTCCCGCTCGCAAGCCCTAAACCCTTTTACAAAGTCGCACCCTGGACGGCGAATGCAGACGCCACCATCAGGATGTTGGGAAGGCCGGGGGTGTTTTGCGGAAACCTCGAGTTGAAGCCAATGACATCGCGGGCCTTGATGAACGTGGCCGGGGATACAGCGAGCCTGGCCGTCGACACGAACCAGTTGACGCCCTCGCTGCACGGAGGGGTGGTGAGCGAACCCATGTACCCCTGGAAGGTCCCGGCCTTGACAGCATTGATGACCTCGGACATGACGAGCGGGGGAGTCTCGACCTTGGTTCCGGGGGTGGCGATCGAGTCAACGACGCTGAATATGGTCTCAAGAAGGGCGGTAGGGGCGCTGGGTGTAACTGCGGCGGTGCCATTCTGTCGCTTCTCCACGTGGGTATCGCGGGCGCGTGAGAACCGGCCCCGTCGCTCAACCGATGCCGGGGCAGCGACAGCCTGGGCAGTACCATCGACGACATCGATGTAGACACCGATGACGGCGATCTCCTGGGTCTCGGACTGCCACACCATGTGCATCTCCACTAAAGAGCTGTCAGTCCCGTCCACTTGTTCAGAATACGTGATACCTACTGGCTTGGCTTGTGCCGTTGTCAAGATGTTCGCTGGGGAGATGGAAGTGGAACTGCTGGAGCGTGAACGTCTTGCCGCTGAAAGCCAGCGTGCCGCCCTTGGCAATCACCTCGACCGTGGTCCCGAGGTTCTCAAACTCGGTGCCCTCGGCGAAGTCAGGTACATCGATGGTGAGCTCGCTTGCTGGGATCATGCTGAATGTGCCCTGGACCATGTCGATGGGCGATTGTCGGGTCCCTGTGTTGCAGGCCCCATTGGCAGCGTCAAGTGCAGCCCAGTTGAGTGGTCCCTACAGCTCGTGTCAGAATGGGCGTCCCTCGTCTCGCCAGATGGTTTGAGGAACATACAATTCGGCCGGTGTACCCAAAGGTCGAGATCGGGACGGCGCCGCCCTCCTCTGCGCGGGGTTGAAGGAAAGTTCCGTGGGCGCAAGAGGCAAGCGCCTGCCTCGCCGTCGCCGCCAGAAACAGAGCCCGGAGAATTTGACCACCCATATTGACGATGTGGAGGAAGGGAGGGTGGGGGAAGGAAACGAAACGGTCGTAGGAGCGAATCCAAGCGTGATGGGATTTGTCGAAAGTCTATGAGGGAGGGACGGGGAAGCGAAATGGCAATGGACTGGCCAGCCGATAAACGTAATACGTAACAAGAAACAAAAAGACGTGTGGTCACAGACCCCGAACCAAAGAAAGAATGCACAAGAAGGAGAAGTCGTACGATGATGAGAGCACGAGAACAGGAGGGAAGAAGCAGGCCATGCCCGAGCCTATGTATTCTTCCAGAAGATCATCGTGGGGAGGGTGATCGACGAGATGTCCAGCATTGTACTGGGCACGTACCTTTGTTCCTCCCCTGCAGTTTGAGGAGGGGTGCGTGGCGAAAGCTTCTGCCCTGAGAGACCCCTGCCCGAGACCTCGCGGCTTTCGACGCATTAGGGAGGTTGGCTCAAAAGTCGCAGACAGCGAGGGAATACGTAGCCGGCCAGAGGGTACCGTAGCTGTCTCGATTGTCGCCGAGCCAGGCAACGTGGAGACAAGCAACAGGAACGTTTTGCCGAGCATTGGGGAAACCAACTTGGGGCCGTTGGGTGGCTCGGACAATTGTCTCCAGATTGCGGTGCCAAGGAAAAGGGGTGCTGTCCGGCCCTGTGGCCTGCAAAAAGTGCGACTGCCAAGCTGAATGCATGCCCTGTCGCCCAGCCTGGGCGCTCTTGGCTGACACGCCCCCGATTAGTGAAAAGCAACAACAAAAAGCTTGTAGGGACACAAGCAAAGGCAATTGATAATGGAAACCCAGAGGAAACCTGGGCGAAAGCTTCTTCGTCGTCTTGAGCTGATATCCCCTTGGCGAGAGGCAGGCCGGGCCTGAACCTTGAGCCTCGAACAACCTTATTTTAACATTCTTTTTACGCTTGTTTCCGGCGTGCAGTTGGAGGGGTCAAGCCGCTGATCACTCGATGGCAGGGTCTGCGGAGAACACCAACGAAGCGCCGAGGCTTCTCAGGAGATAGCAACTGGTCGCGGGCCTCGAACACAGCGAACGTGTTCGTCCGAATTTGGATACCCAACATTGTCGCCGTGAACAACCCTTTGTAACAAGCACCGGTCGCAGCAGATCCAGGAAGAAGATGTCCCCGCCGGCAGAGCGACCGAAAGCTGCGCCACCGACGATGAAACAAAAATCTCCGGGCGGCCGCGGCGACTGTGATTCGCCCACCACACCCCCGGCATATACCGAGAGATCCAAAGGAATAGAACCCACTCAAAAATCGTTCGATTTTTGAAACGACAGTCCCGTCGAATGGATGATTCAGCGACTCCGGGCTCGACGTTGTCCTGCGGCTCTGCGCTGCTGCCCCTGTCACGCACATGGGTGTCGGCGAAGTTGGGGGCGTCTGTTTCGTTAGCCCAACGCCGCAAATACCTCCCCGTCGGCCGTTTCAAGCAGCGACAGCGCTTCTCACAGGCCCATTGTTTCTTTTCGCCAGTTGCTTCAGTTGCAGGTTCGATCAATCCGACACCGCCGCTGGGAACCAACCACCAACTCAACGGACAGGCAGGGTGTCAAGCCACAGCGCGACGCCAGCAACAAGCGCCCATTCCACTCCGATAGTTTCGGCCCGGAGCCAAGCCCTCCAATTGATGACCGCTCTCGCCAATGCGGGGCCGTCGGGCTCAAACCAACTGCCTCTTGTCAAGGGAAAGCCGAACACCTTACCATCTCCAAGCTGATACCACCCGAAGTCTCGAGTGTGCCTCTCGCAGTGTCGCTTCCGACGCGATGAAGCTGTTTTGAAGGCGGAGATTTTTTTGGCCAAAGCTTAGCGCGAGATAAGAGGTACCGATCAGGGGGAAGTGGTTGCCGTTTTTGGTTGCGCTCGGCTTCTGACACGGAGCCATCCCCTAGCCCCACTCGCTGAGACCGCAGATTGGCGGAGGGCGACAGGCAAGTGTTCGCGAGCGGGGAAGCTTGACGCGAGGGAGCGATGTTGCAGGACGCTCGCGCCTGGATTGAACAACGTCGCGTTCCAAGGAGTCGCTCCTTTCGTAGAAACCCACAGACCACCCGGAAGCTGGGGAAGGTCTAGACGAGAACACTGGAAAGCAGCCCGGCGTGCGAGCTTCGAAACAGCCGCGGATGCAAGCTGGAGGAGGCGGGTCGGGTTGTATGCGGGAGGTGCAGGAACCACCGTGGTGGGATAAGAGCGCAACGAGCCTGTGGTCTTGCTGTGTTGTTCCCTCGATGCAGCGTGCAAAGGAGCTGTCGCGTGACAGATTGCCCGTTTAGAGCTGCCGGATCGACTGAGTTGCTGCTCCCTCCACGTGTAAGTTGTTATCCCGGGACGGACAGGTAATCCTAAAAATACCAAAATCGCGTTTCCGCTAGGCAGATCGGAGGCCCCGAAGGTTGGACTTGTGCCCAGTCGGTGACTTTTTCGATACCTTAACTCGTGGGGGTTGTCGGGTGAATGGCGATCGTCTGCCACATCGTCGTATGATGTGCACTTGGCGGAGGATTGACAGCAATGCGAACATTCGGGAGATGCGAAGAAGCCGAAAAGAATGGTTCTGCATTGTTCTGCGTCGATCTCCTCAGCTCCGGGACACACGGCGACAGCGGTCAGGGGAGGAAGAGTTTGGGTTGATATAAAAATAGGACAACCGGTTGAACTTCCTCTGGGCGGCCGGAAGACTGTTCCAAACCCACGGGTTCCAAAGAAACTTGCCTTGCACGCATAACTTGCGAGATTTTCCGCTACCCAATGTGGAGCATCAGGGGTCTGACATTGATAGACAGCGGGTCATGCTGATCCAGATGAAGCTTTTAATAGCACGTAAAACCGACTTCGCGCCGGATCGTGGGAGCTCTCGCTGGAGGCGATGTTGGAGACGACGCCAGAGGGGACGAAACCGATGGTGGGAGCGGCATGATAGTATCGGCCTAAATCGTCACCAAAAGATTTATTGGGTCTGTCACGTAAATCATCGGGGGAGTTCAGAACGACGAGTGCGGCGCCTGACGAAACCGACGGATAGATTGTCGCCGAGAAGGACATCGTGTGAAAACTTTAGCTTTCGTCTCATGTCTCGGAGCCGGCTCCTGTGGAAGGAGCAACCCAAGAATGCCTCATCAAGAGTTGAGATCTTTGGGCGCACCTTCCTCCAATAACGTTCCAAATCAAATTCCTCGAACCCTGGCAAGAAAACGCTTCCAGGTTGCCTTTGAGGGGCCAGCAAGACTTCTCCAGTCTGGCAGACCGTCGCAATGTCTTCCCCTCCACGTGCCTTGGGAGTTGGTAGTGCCACAATTCTATTCCGCGACCAATCTTCTTCCTTTCATTCTGTTGTTCCAAAGCCGAATTCGCCTTTGATCGCGGTATCCCGCCAAGGACACCCTTTACGCCAAGAGGTACTCGTTCAAAGTTGTCCGTTTGCTTGTCGTGTTCCTTCCTCCACCTCGAACACTTCAGTTTCGTACACTCCAGCCGAGTCCTCTCTTGCCCTTTGGGGTGTCTGAGACGCTACGTGAAACCATGACAACATTTACAACCGGTTCGGCAGTGGCTAGACTCGATGGTTCCTTGCGATCAGGAACCGAGAATCAAGAGCTATCCCACGCAACAAAATGAGAATCGCTCAAAGACACTCTACCAACTGTTTCCGTATGGGGGACACTGGTTTTCGAGGCCTCCAGGGGTCGCGTTCTACTGAGGGCCGATTCTCTCCCTTGTCGACAATAACATACCTACAGGGGTTCGTGGCTGGACCCAGGCGGCGCTGTCTTTGCACTTGGGTACCTTGGCCACCTTTGCTCGATGGTAAGTCTGTGACTTTGGACCCTGAACTCAATGGCTGTATCTTTTTCGTGATTCTGGGAGTCTGTCCCTTTACCGATGAGGGCAAGACACAGGGCAAGTCTGGCTTGGCAACCTCGAATCGTCAATCCCCCGCGCATGACAGCAGATGCGCAGCGACCGGTTCGGCCAGGTGTTCAGCCCAGAGAAATATGCACTTCGCAATTGCGGTTCCGAATCGGCCAATTCATCATTTACAACAGAAGAGTTGAGGGGTTGCATGTCGGAGTTACGGCTCTTGGCGGTCGTGTCGTTCAATTGGGTCGCCCGAACCGGCCGCGTGATCCGGATCCGCGATGGCATCACCACCCCCATCCACCCCAACATCCCGGCTCGCATGCTACGACTTGCAATCGCTGGCATCTGGGTGGACAATGGATTTTGCACAACGTGGGGTAAAGCATACCATCCACCCCGCAAAGAACAACAGCTCCGGGTGGGATACACAGCCACCATCGGGGACCATCTTGTCGCCGTTTGCCTGCTGGTATGGCAACATTGGCCCTCGATTTGAACCAGTCATTGCTTGAGCCGACGCTTGCGTCAGAGCCTAAAGGTCTTCCACCATACGTTTGGAACCACGTCCCGTCGTCGTTGAAGTGAGCGAGCAACATAGCGTGAATTGCGCACTCGGAGATAAGCATGGGCACGAAGCTCGTCATGGTGTGGCTGCAGATCTGGGCGGTTACCGGCGCAGCCCTTGAATGGCGTAGCCGTATAAGTAACAGACCCTCCAGGCGCCAATGTGGTGTGTAGGCCGTATCAGTTCTGAACACCAAGCCCTTCACATACACACACACACACACATCATGTCTCCCTCAGCAGTCGAGTCCGTTCCTCAGGTAGTCGAAGAGATAAAGGCCAAGGTTCTCCCAGTGCACGAGAAGGAAGCCGCTCCCCTGGCAGAAGAGCCAGTTGAGTCGCTCGAAGTCAAGCCGGTCGACGCACCCGCACCTGCCGACGGTGCCAATGGCAGCAATGGGACAACTCCCGCCCAAAAAGATGCTCTCCCCCAGAGGTTCGAGGACCACAAGGAGCCACTCAAACTGAGCGGCGCACTTGATCAGTTTTCGTCCTTTGACGTCACACCCGTCATTGGCCGCGAGTTTGAGGCTGTCGACCTCGTCAAGTGGCTCCGAGCCCCCAACTCCGACGAGCTCCTTCGCGACTTGGCAATTACAAGTAGGTCTCCTCCCTCCATCACAAGGCACATTTGGCTAACAGGGGTAGTCTCCCAACGCGGTGTTGTTTTCTTCCGCGCCCAAGACAACCTCACCGACGACCTCCAAAAGGAGCTTGTCGATCGCTTGGGCAAGCTCTCGGGTAAGCCTGCTACCTCCGGGCTTCACATCCACCCGATTAGCAACGCTGCGCGCGAGCACGGCGGCAAGGACAATGAAATCAGCGTTATCTCGTCCGAGCAGGCCAAGAAGCTATACGCCGACCGATTCACGGGCTCATGGCTCGGCGACCGCCGACAGAGCAGCAAGGGCCAATGGCACTCTGACATCACCTTTGAGCCAATTCCAAGTGACTACGCCCTGCTTCGTCTGACGCAACTTCCCAAGACTGGTGGCGACACTCTTTGGGCGTCTGGCTATGAGCTCTACGACCGCATCTCGCCCACCCTCCGGGACTTCCTCGACACCCTTACGGCTTACTATGCCCAGCCCCTCTTCAACGATGCTGCAAAGCGTAACAACTTTGAGATCTTTACCGGGCAACGCGGCGCGCCCGAGAATGTGGGCGAGATCCTCGAGGCCATTCACCCTGTCATCCGCACCAACCCTGTGACCGGCTGGAAGTCCGTCTTTGCTGTTGGCCACCACGTCAAGAAGATCCACGGTCTCTCTGAGGAGGAGAGCAAGTACTTCCTCGACTGGTTTGTCAGGCTGATCGTTGAGAACCACGATCTTCAGGTTCGCTTGCGGTGGAAGTCGGAGAACGACGTCGCCATCTGGGATAACCGTAGCGTCTATCACGCCGCCACCCCTGACTACGTCTTTGAAGATGGCCTTGGCGAGCGGAAGGGCAGCAGAGCCGTCAGCTTGGGCGAGAAGCCGTACTTTGACCCCGCGAGCAGCAGCAGGCGGGATGCCCTTAGGAGCGAGAAGCTAGCGGCTTCTAGCACCGCTTGAGTGGGATTTTGGCAGTCATTTGACTTTGTATGCTGCGAAAATCTCAATTATATAATGACAGAATGAATCACGTAATTATCAAGACATTGCATCCTTCTGACTGTCGTTGTGTAAGTGGTCCTGAAAAAGGGGTAATGAGGGTTAGGGTCTTTATCGCCGTCCTTTATCAGCACTCGGCCGGCAATTACCGGCACTCGTCATCGCACCTGACCACTTCGTTTCCACATGACTTGAACTCTGTTTTGACTTTGCAGTGCACGACAAACCAGCAAAATCGCTACCTACTTCTGCGGACCGAAATCGCCAAAGATATCATGGTTTTGTGTTTCAAGTCTGGTTTCGCCGCATAATCTTGAGATTGCGGGATCAGCCGGCGCGTCGCCAACCGCGTCGCGGCATTCCCCGGCATCTCCTGCAAACAGCTGGGCACAGCTGGGCGAACCGGCAGTCGGAATCATGGCGTCCTCGGAGACAACACCCTTGCTTGGCGACGACAGGCCTCCCAGCAGGAGCGGCCCGGGTATCTTTCACCAGCCTGGTGTATCTGGCACTTCGTCGCTGAGGTTGCTTGCGGGGAATGTGACGGCTTTGCGGCAGCAGCATCAGCCGAAGACGTCATCGGCGGCGCTTGAGACGGACTTGGTTCGGCGGTTGGATATCTTTTTGATGACTTTTGGGTGTGTTTCGCAGGGTAAGATGTTGCGCATACTGGATTAGTGGTTTTAGCGCTAATTTGGTATTGGGGGTAGTGATCAAGTACGGCTTTGTATGTTTGGTCCCGGGATTGCTGCTGATCATGTCGATAGATATCTTGACCAGACTAATATCAGCTCGGCGTATGTTTCGGGGATGAGAGAGGATCTTGGGCTTTATGGAGATGAACTCAACTAGTAGGCTCTCTATTTTTATTTACGATAGCATTGCTGACGCATCGCAGTTTCACCACGTTCTTTAGCATCTCGTATTGTCTGATGCTCATACCGTCCCAAATCATTATAACTTACGTTCGGCCGAGTTTATGGCTGCCTGGACTTGAGATCGGATGGGGTTTGGTGACGGCCCTCATCGCGTTCAGCCATAATGCGCGCCAGATCTACGCACTTCGGGTCCTGCTCGGTCTCTTTGAGAGCTCGGCGTGGCCGGGCATGATGACGTTGTTCATGTACTGGTATACGCCCATGGAACTCGCCAAGCGGATGGGCTTTTATCACTCTTGTCAGGCTATCGGCTCTATGGTGTCCGGCGCCCTGCAAGTGGCCATTCTGGAGACGCTAGAGGGGAAGTGCGGGCTCAGGGGCTGGAGGTTAGTGCACATCCTGGCTGAAAGTCCACGTGCTGACACATACCAGGTGGCTCTTTATCATCAATGGCGTTATGACCCTTGTTGTTGGGCTCGCTGGTTTCTTCATGTTGCCGGATTACCCGAATCGACCGAACCCGCGTGCCTTTTGGCTGTCGGATGAGCATGTAGGGATGGCGAACGAGCGTTTGGAACGCCATGGTCGCACAGAGGCCAAGAGGATAACATGGGACAGTACCAAGTATGTTGCAGCCCGTAGTGTGTTTGGATGTTGCTAACGCTGATCCACAGGCGGACCTTCTCAATGTGGGTTTCGTATCTCATTCCCGCGTTGTACATCGCGACCGTCCTTGCACCCTATGGGTACAACTACTTCAATCTGTTCTTGAAGAGTCTTAAGAACCCCGATGGAACACCGACGTGGACGACTGAGCAAGTCAACGCCATACCGATTCTTGGCGGTGCGATCAATGTCGTGCTTGGTGAGTGCTCTGAGAACCTGGCGTAAATCAGTTACTGAGAAGGCGATTTACTCAGTCTGGGTGTGGGCGATTCTCTCGGATATGTTCCAGACCCGGTGGACATTGCTAGTTGCTCAAGGTATCCCTCTTCACCGACATCGATTTCAGTGATGCTGACCGCTCCCAGCCGTCATTGGCCTCGTCCCAAGCGTCATCATGAGCAAATGGACTTCGGATGCAGAAGGCACACCGCTCTACGCTGCTTACGCCAGCTACCTCATGACATACTTGAGTCTCGGCACGGCTCCCTTGGTCATGTCTTGGCTATCGGACCTGTACGCCTATCCCTTCCCAACCGCGAGGTGATTCTAACATCTCCAGACTACCCCAAGACTCGGAGGCTAGGACGCTGATTGTCGGTTACTCCATCGCCGGCGTCTACGCTGTGTTGTCCTGGTCGCAAGTCCTCATATGGCCGGCGTCACAAGCGCCGTTCTGTAAGTGTATCCATGTAAGATTAGATGAACCACATGTGCTAACAGTGGCAGATCACTATGCGTGGCAGTTGTCCATTGTGTTTTGGATATTGGTCATTATCATGACATGGGGCATGCATTCGTACGAGACCCTGTCTCGACGGTGAGTGATTCGGTGATGCTGCAATGCAGGCATCGGAGCTAATGCCTTTAGAAGCTACCATGGAGTAATGCGAAGGGTATCAGACAGTCCTTGATAGCCTGATGGATTTTCATATAGACTGGAGTGTGTGTCGTTCGAGCAGGCTTCAGGGGCTGTGTTGACAAAACGCAGTTCAATGCCACCGGCTGACCGGGCAACCGGATCCACCATGACAGGGGGATGTGGATATGATGGGAGGTTATTTGACGATAGTGACAAGATGTTACAGGGGACTTGGGAAAAGTGAAAGCCCATTTTCTGCTTTACCCAGCAGAGATGTCAGAGCGGTGGAGAAGGGGGCGAGACGACCGCGTTTACCAATGTTAGATGGCCATGAGAATTACCACGGAATGGAGCACACGGTTTAGAGGACGAGTTCTTGGGATTGGCTGACGCTATACCTACCTATATACTACACGTCGCTGATTCAAAAGTTGAAGCGTTTTAACATGACAATCTCGAATCCCATCAAGAGCTTACGAATGCCGTAATTCTCCCACCTGTGAACCCCTCTCCCAAGCAAATACCCGACCCGGCACTTTCAGCCGCGTCTCTCGATTGGCGTCGGTGGGAGAAACCCCTGAGGACCCATTTACTTGGGTCGGATCTCTTCCGGTCTACCGTTTACCCGGCGCCTTTAAATACCACGAGAACTTGCCACCTTCGATGATGAGGTTGTGAAATTTGCAGGACGTGCAGTAAATCTACAAAATGCAGTTGCCATTGTTCTCGGTCGCCGTCTCGCTTCTCCTGGTCCCCGGGACAGTGCGGGCTGTGTCGGTGGTCCCTCGTCAAGCGACTACAGCACCGTTTGACTGCGGAGAACTGCGTGTCGACTCGCCCAACACAACGTTCAGCGGCTTTATTGCTGCTGATCTGGATGCGGAGAGGAGATATGTCGTCACTCGAACAACCAGCCAAAAGCGACTCCTCACGAGGTTTGAGAACAACACTTTGTTTACCTTGGTGAGCCCCACCGCTGCTCCCAAACTTGAATCATTTGTCTTTTTAACATCTCTCCCTACAACAGAACAGCAACGGAAAAAATCCAACCTTTGGCGCAACCTTTGGCTTCTACTGGGACACACCACCCGGGAAACCCAACTTTTCGACTTCAGCACAAAACTACGCCTACTTCAACAGCGTCGGGGCCTCCAAGCTCGGCGACAAGCCCGCCAACATTGCCGCGTCGATCAACGAGGCCGGCACCAACCCCTCGACAGGCGGGAAACGGGATCATGAGAGCGAGTCGGCCATTTTCTATCTCGATTCGACAACCAGGGAAATCACGTCCAAGTGGGTGAACACCGATGGGTCGTTTGTTCCAGCGGTGTTTGTCATCAATACGCAGAGACGGATTAACATCTCGGGGAACTTGACGAGGTATTTTCAGGAGTGGGAGGGGTCGCCTGCAAAGGTGTTTTGTGCGAAGCCGACGTAGGTGAGATGGGATGCTGTTTGCCAGACCGAGGTCGGAAGAATTTGGAAGTCACTCACGAGGGAACCAGTTCGACGTTGTTGAGGCTGTGATCAATAGCGCCAATGGCATGGGTGGCTCAAGTTGGAGGGCTAGACCGTGACGGGGAAGTCTTGGCGACGACGCCGCAAAGCTTCCCGATTCGAGCGCCCCTGACCCCTGAATGAAACCCCTGTCTCCAGTTCTGAATGCAGTCTTGCTGTGTGACATTGGACATTGCGTGCAACTTTCGAGTCCATCTTTATGCTTTTCGCATTGCTTGAAGTCGGGCCGTGTGGATGCCAGGTTCCACGGATGTTGTGTGACGTGTTCTTGAACGGGTTTTCTGACCCCACTGCGATCTCCCCGCATCGTCAAATGCAGGACAGTCGGTGGAACGTGGTCAGGGACTGGTCCAATTGGGCGCGCCTCCAGTGTTCTGGAAGACGCGTCGTTCTGCGGACACGGATGTGCCGGCGTCGTGGCGTCAAGACCTGAACGAACAGCGATCGATGATGGGATGGTCGATGTGGCGGAGCTCACTCATCCGATTCGAGACCACACAATGTCAACGGTTTGCCACGATCGAAAATCGTCAGTTGGGCCGATGTGCAACCTCCATGCCGCATTGGTGATTCCGGGGAAGCTTGTCTTAGGCGGCTCAGCCGCAGGAAGGTGCGTCTCGTGCCGCGTCGCGATTGGCAGCCAGGACCAGCTGAAGTTTGTGGCGTCAAGCTGCTGGCCACGAAGAGGAAAGCGCCTGTCTCCCATGCATTGTGAGAACTATCGATTTTTTGATCGCGATTCTTGAGATCGCATGGGCTCCGCCACATCGACCATGTTCGATAAATCTGGGCGTCGCGCCCTTCGTTCATGCCTGATTCTTCTGCTCGACACTTTGAAGACGTCCTTCTTTTCTTTTCCTTCGTTTTTCGTCCCAAAATGCTGCCCATTGCGCTTTCCTTCTTGTTGGGCCCAGCCCTGGCTTCCGTCGCATCGCAGGCTCCACGGCCACGCTCTCTTGTCACACGCGGCGAAGGCTATATCCGTGCAACCATCAATCCGATCACCGGCGTTCCAAACCTCCGAAAACGATCCATCGAGCGCCGAGCAACAGAAGCCGACGTGATCAACCAACAAGATGGAACCCGCTACGCCATCGACGTTGCCATTGGAACACCACCGCAGACCCTAACCCTGATCCTCGATACCGGTTCACCAGACCTCTGGGTGAATCCGCGATGCGATACCACGTTTGACCCTCAGGAATGTGTAACATTTCCTCAGTTCGACTACACCAAGAGCAGCACGCTCAAGACAAGTGGTTTTGCCGATGTGTTGAGTTACGGCAAGGGCAATGTCACGATCGAGTATGTGGCTGATACGGTCTCTATCGGATGTAAGTCAACAATTCCCAAGGCATATTAAACAATATTCCAAGGCCTAAAACAATATTCCAAAAGCCTTGGAATCCTATTTTCAGCCCCGCAAATATCGGCTTGCTGCCTACCCTGATCTGTAGCTGACCTACTCCTATTAGCTGCATCCGTCACGGCCCAAATATTTGGTGTTGGCCTCGATTCCTACGACATCCCTCTTGGCATCTTGGGCCTCTCGCCACCCGTCAACCCGAATAACCCGAATTCGTATCCCTTTCTCCTCGATACAATGGCTGCCGAAGGCCTCATCAAGTCTCGCGCTTTCTCCCTCGACCTCCGGAGCGTTACCGAGCCCTACGGCGCGATTATCTTTGGCGGCCTTGACACCGGCAAGTTCTCGGGTCCCCTGGTCCGTCTCCCGATGCTGGACCCCAGCCAGGTCCAGAGCGGCGCCGACAGGTACTGGATCGTGATGACAGGCATCGGAATGACCTTCCCCGACGGCACGGCTGATCGCTCGGGCGAGATCGAAGTTGCCGTGTTCCCCGACTCCGGCGGCACCCTCAGCCGTCTCCCGACCCCGATCTTTCAGGCCATTGGTGAAAGTTTCCCCACAGCACAATTTGATCGCCGCAGTGGATTTTACATTATCGACTGTAGCGTTCTCGACGAGGCCGGCACAGTAGATTTCTACTTCTCTGACAATCTACGCATCGCTGTATCCTACCGCGACTTCTCGTGGCACTTGACGGATGGGTCCTGCGTACTGGGCATACTGCCTGATGACGACGAGCCTGTACTGGGTGACTCTTTCCTTCGTGCCGCGTACGTGGTCCACGATCAAGATAACAGAGCTCTGCATATCGCTCAGGCTGCCAACTGCGGGACCAGCATCGTCAGCATTGGTTCGGGAAGCAGAGCCGTACCCTCCGTCACGGGCAAGTGTGCTCCTCTGGATATACCAACTGCCACGATTGGGTTGGATGCCACCAACACCAGGGAGCCCACCAATGTCTTCACTGGCTCTAGCCCGGATACCACCGGCTTGGGTGTTGGTCCCGGTCCGGCTGGTGGTCGGACAACTGTCAGTGCGGGAGGCTTGAGGCCAACCGGGGCCGCGAAGAACGGTGCGGGGAACAACATGGTCAACTTTGGTTTCGGTGGGTTGCTCGGTTTGGCTGCGGTAATGTTATCTTTGTAAGGTGGAGCATGTTTTGATTAGTGTTCTTTGGCTTTAGCGTTGGCGTTCATCGTTTGCGAACATGCATAGACAATATACCCAAGTATAGAAGACGGTGTCAGTTCATAACCATCATTTTCTCTAGCGGTCAGCTGGGCCACCTCTTTTAAGAACTCCCTTTCCTGCCTATCTAAGTTCAACAGATATCAGAATCCCCGCTTGCGGTCTTCCGTGATTGACATAACTAATGCGCGAACAGGAGCCGAGAGGGTTTCAAGGATTTGGCTCTTTTCCTCTGAGGTGTCAAGAATTTTCAACATTGATGTGGGATAGCAAACCACCAGTTTACAAAAACATGCATCCTCGTCAAGCTCCCATTGGTTTGCTAAAATGACCTTCCACGCCTGCATTCGACGCCTCCCAGGTGTTTGCACACGCATACTTCGAGTCCTTTTCTGTCTTTGGCACAGTATCCCGCTAGATGGAAATGGCTTTGGCACAAGATAGTCGTTATGACTGCCAGTGCCTCAGACAATATTCCAGTGAAAACGCCACCGCCGTGATCATGACTTCTGCATGAACGTCAGCGTAGCCCCCGGAGTTGAGCTTCGTGCTTCAAGAGTCACTAGATAGGCTTCAGATCTTCGAGCGAAACCAAATCCATGGCGATGTGTTGCATTCCTCCAATGAGAATATCTTCCAGCGAGTCGGGTTTTGAGACTTGGCATTGTACAATAAACCATGCCAAGGCCGCAATCAGACAAACGCCTTTGTTCAAACACGGAGACAGGCACCCGCCCATTTCCGGTGTTGATTGGAATGTGCATTTTTCTTTGTTGGAAACCCGAGTACTACGAAGGGCTAGTTACGATAAAGTCAATTCAGCATTTTGTGTCGTCACGAGGACGTCCACGTTGACGTCCAACTCGGGCCCCAGGTCTTTCGACATCTAGACTGCGGTGTATCGCGGCATAAAACGTCACAGTTCATTGGCCGGTTTACATTAGGCTTTTTTTCTCCAACATATCGTTTCTTGTCACGATGCCCCGATCAGAGTCAGAGCTGGAACCAGATACAGCATGCAACCAGCTCACTACAACCTTCAAGTATCTTTTTGCAGGGATCAACACCTTCTGCTTGGCTGCGGTTATCTGGTATACCTCATCTCGAGGACTGGGAGGGATATGGGCTGTCTCTGTGCTGGCATTTAGAGCATTGCTCGTCGCTGAGATGATGGGGAAGTATCTCCGCGCTGCAGTGAGGGTGATCTGGTCTTGTGCACCTGGTCCTGTGTCAACACGGCTATGGGAGATGGGTGAGATGTCGATCAAGTTGGAAGGTGGGATGGCTGAGGCGTATAGGAATGTGCCGGGGCTGAAAGGGATGGAGCCGCTGCAGAAAGGGTATAAGGATTTGGTGGGCGAGCTGAAGACTTTGTTGGGCACGATTGGGTTGGGAGTTGGGCTAAGGCATTATAATTGCTTTGGGCTGGTGCTTGTTGAATGGAGGTCGATTTGGAACGAGAAAAGGGTGATGGGGTTAGAAGGGAGACTGAGGAGGTGTAGAGAGAACGTTGATGGGATGCTGATGAAGGGGGTTTTGAGGTGAGTGACGGTGAAAGGGCTGGTAAGGGTGTTTGCTAATGGTGGTAGGGAATTGGTCGAGCAACAGAAGAAGTTGCATGCAGCCGTTGTGACGCTGGGTGAGGAAGACGATGGCGGAGGTGCAACTTGAGTGGAGGCGGACGCGACGATGGTGGAGGAGGACAAGGTGGACGAAGTCTGGGGCCTGTGCCATTCACTAGATGGCTTGGTCCGGGGTTGCCAGGATTCAGGTTCGGAGGCCTCGGTGGGGATTCGGATTTGTCGGAGGAGGGAGACACCAGTGCCGACTTTGTCGGAACTCTTGGTGCAGGATTTGATTGGGGGGGGGGGGGGGGGTTGGAAGAGCTTCCAACAATACCGCGGGGGTGAACAGGGCAGGGGCTCTGGCGGGGGTGTATGGCTTGCGGGGGCTTCTGGTGATGGCGGGGTGGGAAGAAGGTTTGGCGTTGACACGGCTACCTTGAACCGGCCTAGAGGTACGCAGTTCTGGCCGCGAAATCTTCAGGCAAAGGGTGTCCTGGTCGACCGACTGATGCCAGAGGAGTGGTGATCACGGGGGCCAGTTTGACTCGTCAAGCCAGCTTTCAGGGGTCCAAGGTCCATGTCAACAACAATTTGGGAGGCGGTATCGGCCAAGAGTCGTTTGACAAGTCGCAGGACAGGCAGCGTCTGACAACAAGTCTGTGGGGTTCCAGAGAAGCCCTGCCCAATTGTGCACGAATCGATGTCGAGGTGCCAAGTCACCGTTTGGCTGCAAGCCTCCTGCGGGATCCCATTTGACAGTTGTTTGCCCCAGAAATTGACAACATGGGCGATTGGGGCTGGGCATTATCGATATGCGCCGATCGCGACCGAAATGGACTTTTTTCTCACCAAGAACTGGATTGGTCCTCCGCTGGGAAGGTGGTTGGCTGCATGGAGTCCGAGAGGTGGCAGGTGCTGGACACCTGTACCGTCCTGCGCCAATTGAAGCAGAGTCCGCGCTGGGCGTTTGGGGAATTTCCGGGTCGAAGAACAGGTTTGGGGTGCCGTAAGTCGATTCATAGGCCTGCGATTGTGATCCATCCCGAGACACGGTAAGGCGCCAATGCATGCATTCATCGGCAACTGGCAGCGCTCAGAAAGTAGCTGCATGGCGTTCGACAACGGACTGCCAGGGACGGGGCAATTACTGGCTGCAACGAGACCAGCACTTTGTGGAGTGGAGCCCAACGGGTTCGTGATGTCTTTGCCCCTTCGGTATGGTGGAGCGGAATGATACCTCTGGCTGCTTGCCAGGAGTTTTGGCTTCGCTACCAAGCCAAGTTCGCTGATTCCCAACGTCATCGCACCTTCCTTCCGAAAAGTGTGACGCCTTCCAGTCTGGAAACGGAACTTACGCGGTTCGTACCTTCCCTCCCGAGCGTGGCAAGTGAAACGAGAAAGAACAATGGAGTCGGCTGAGGACCTGGAAGCGGGGACCATTCAGAATGATCCGACTTCGCCAACCAGCGACCAGACAGCGGTTAACCGACTTTTGAACCGCTACCGCAAGAGACGCGGACATGATGATGCGCAACAGTTGGCGGATCCCAGGGCATCCGCGACGAGTCAGATGGCAGGAGGACGCAACGACGAGGATGTTAAAAAAGCCGAGACTGAAGGGCCAACAGTACCGGTAAGAAGGACTCCCTTGCCCCCGCGCCAAGTTCATGTTTGATGGAAGTACACAGAGCCCCTACGGACTTGAGGTCCTCACTACTCCCGATGACGGCCAGGCTCATTGTGTTGACGTTGTTGCGGTCCACGACTACGATGAAAAGTCGGCAAACTGGACGTACCGAGACAGGGATTCTGTGTTGCGCACGGCCATCAAGACGATCAAGAGCAAGAAGCCAATTCTGAAGGATATCTCGGAAACTGCATCCCTCACTGCAGGCGGTGACGTCACTGGTAGGGGGCGACAATTTTCCGTTCACCAAGTCGCTTCACAGCTGGAGGCAGTGCGTGCAGCGGCAGACGACGAGCCGCACAACAAGCCGCCTGGAATCGTCGCCGTTTTGGACAACCAGGATGCCGCAAGCAACACTGAGATCACCCATTCCCGCGCTCCCAGCCCTCCAGGTGCTCCTGGCGTGAGCTGGCTGCAGGATGCCGCCATGTTGCCAAAGGCCCTCCCGGGAGTTCGCGTTCTCGCTTTCTCATACCCAACCAAGGACTTGGAGCATCTCGATGTCAACCCAGACCACAAGGGGTCTTCCACTTTCATTGGAGATGCCGCTTCTGGCCTTCTGCGCCATCTCCAAGAGGTGCGATCAACTGTGGATGTCGAAAAAGTTCCAGTCGTGTTCATCGGAGCTGGTCTAGGGGGTCTCATTGTGCAAGAGGCCATGTCAATCTGCCTGGACTCAGACAAAGGGGGTGGGCCCGTGGGAGACACTGGCATGGGCCATGCTCGCGGGAAAGAGGCTGAAGTGTCGGGACAGGACTCTCAACCGGACGAACCAGTCGGATCTGCTTTGCATCCTGCCCTCCACGTTGGTCAAATTGCGGATATCATCTTGCTCGACACGCCTTTCCCCAGAAGGGAAGCCCGATCCGAAGACTTGAAGGAGTTTTTCCCCTCTAGTGTGGCAGGAGTGCGTATGTCCGCCATCGCCAGGATTACGAAGAGGATGGAGTCAGAATGGGGCTCCCGCGGGATCGACGACATCTGGACCACATTTTGGGCTGCACTGTCTAGACGGGGAAAGGTGACACGTTTGGCTTGGTTGTATTCTACAACTCAACCAACAGCTTCTAGAGAGGTGAGTTGCCCAGGAGTACCAGTTTCACAAGGGATCTTTTTTTTGCACGCTCCATTTCATATTAATGTCTCTTTGGAAGGGATAAAGGCCAAAGTGTGATCATAGCTGGCTTGAGTGGTGCTGCTATAGGGCCAGGGTTAGGTATGGGTGCGGTGTATCGAAAACAAGAATGCGGTGTGCGAAAAATATAGTTCTTTTACAAATTCTGAACTAACCTGTCTCGCCGACACACAGGACAGTCCGGTACCTGTCGATGATCGACTCCCGGTCATCCGGCTCAACCGCATCCCTCTACGACCCTTCACTCGTCTCACGAACTTCCGTGGTCCCGACGACCTGGGTTACCAAGTCACAGTTGCACGGTTGTACCACAGCCTCATGATTACGGCTGTGTCCAGCAGGAAACGTAAGCAGCTGCAGCTCAACCTCATGAAAGCTGGGTCACCCTTTGACTTGAAGGACGAATGGAGCGTCTCGCTTCTCCATCTGGCGGCGGTCGCTCCAAACCCCGAAGGGGTCAACATGCTCTTGGGCAACGGAGCAAACTCTCAGGTCCGAGACCCTCAGGGACAGACGCCTCTGCACTGCGCAATTCGGAGGTTTTACAGTCTTGATGGTCAACCTTCTCATGGCTCGACGACCGCCGACGAGATTCAGGATTGCCTTCACACCATCATTTCTCAGCTTCTGAGCTTCACCACCAAGTCAGAGCTGAACAACAGCAGGGATATGCATGAGTATACGTCTCGGGACATCATCGCCCAATACAGATGCGCTTGCGTCACCCCACCTTGCAAGCACGACGCCCTCAAGGTGTTACTGCACAATCATCAACCTCGGGCGATTCGGAGACAAGACGGCAAATCCAGGAGCCGCTGGGAGGGATGGTGTTCTCCGGCAACGGGGACTTTGGAATGGAGAGCGTGCGAGCGGGCAACCGCCATCATAGCTGAGTTCTACAGGACAGCGGACGGCCCGTTGGCGGATTATGAGGTTCCCAACGTTTATCGTCTCATCTATGATGAGGATGAGGGACCTGTCGGTATTCTTTCTGGGCTGGCTGATCGGATATCGACGAAGGGCAATCCAGACCTCCGTTGCCGATGGGTTCACGTGCCTGCCAACAATGTGGGTAAAATCTCTCCCCATGAAGTCGAAGGTTGATCTAACCGCTATGATAGGAGCAATGGATTGATGTGGGTGTTCACCGCCAAAACGCTTTGTAAGGTGACTTCTAACAGGAACTAGGACTTGTTTATACGGCTAAAGTTGCGAGAGATTACCTTGGAGGGCCATCGCAATGAAGGTGTGTCTTGCCTCCACTTGGTGGAATCCGATCTGACCAGTCCAGGCTATACCGTCTTCAATCGCTACATGATTCCTCAAACGCGGCGATATAAGACAGCACTCTCGCCAGGAAGCCCTAGACCCCGTAGCACTCTACCCTCAGGCGCAAGCGACAAGGGTTTTGACGAGTGGGACTCACCAAGATTGCCCAAGGCTCTGAGAACTGACACCCTGCGGCCTCCCCTGCGGTCACCCAAGAGCCTACCTTCCATCTCTGACGCCATTGGCATCTTCGTAAGTGTCTCCCTCTTCTTGGCGCCCTGAGCTGCTTGCTGACTATGACTATTAGATGCCTATTTTAGCATACGAGCAGCACAGTGCACGCGGCCAGATGACGAACGCCATTCGCAGAACCCTCAAAGCACGAAGCCGGTTGCAGAACCCTTTGGCGCGGCAGTCGACTGTTCTCAGCTACGCATCGACTGAGCTCAAGCTTGACGATGACCGGGTTGACACATCTCTCATTGAGGCATATATCGACTCGGACAAGCCAATCCACTGTCGCCGCACGCTGGACCAATATGAGTACTACATGCTGGAAAACACCGAGGCCCGGGACATGGACCAAGTGGTGTATCGTTGGGCCGAAAAGCAAGGGTATGAGGACAAGAAAAGGCCCGTCATCATGGTTGATCAGCTTTGGTTGTGGGTACTGCCGAATGGTAGGTTATCTTCTCTTTGCAGTTTCGCTGCTTACATCATGTCCAGGCACCGTAGTATCGAGCTTGCCCAACGTCGCGAACTTGAACTCAGCCGACCCTTATGAGTACAACCTCAAGGATAAGCTTGAGACGTCGCTCTTCACCGAGGTAGACGCGCCTGTTCAGTCGGTGGACGATCTCGTCATGACGATCATCAAGACTTGCGTCGACTTCTTCAGACGGGAAGGGCCGTGCAAAGTGAAGTTCCACGACTGTTTCCAATACTCCATCAGCCACATTGTAAGTTCGCTGTCGCCCTGATGGAACCGATTTCTGACTCCAAACGTGCAGGCGGAGGTCGAAGCAAGTCTCTATGCGGAGTACAAGGAAATTGTTGAATATCTCGACGAGAAGCAAAAAGACCGCCAGTTTACCTTGAGTCTCGAGGACACAGAAGTGTTCTCTAGGATCACCGAGGAGACGAACAAGACTGTCGAAATCATGGACATCCAAGATGAGTTGAAGATTGTCGACTCGGTTCTGGAAGTGCAGGAGAAGGTACTCCAAGACCTGGAGAACCAGGTCACGGAAAATGATTGGCTGAAGAAGGACCCAACTGCTTTTGGGGACCCCTTGCGGATCAGAGAAGCGAGCAAGATTGTCGGAGAGAACAGAAAGAGGATCTCAGGGATGATTGACTCCGCGAAAAGGGTCCAGGAGGATCTCAAGCAGTTACTGGACTTTAAACAGCAGCAGTCTAACGCCTGGGAGATGAAGTACTCGCGGCATTTGGCGCAGCAGGGAAGACGGCAGAACAACGTGAGTTGACCAGGCTTCGATGGTGAATTTGCTGACCTTGTCACAGATCATGCTCGTCTTCACCCTTGTCACCATTGTCTTTGTAAGTCTTGCCGTTCGCTGCAGATGGTCCACCGGCTGACCATATTATAGCTCCCGCTGTCATTTATGTCGAGTTTCTTTGCCATTGGCATCGCCGAATTTCCCAAAGATGAAACCTCGGGCGAAATTGCCTGGCCCCTCGGCGTTGTCGCCGCATGGTTGTGTAAGTCGCCCTATGATAGGTGCAACTCGGTGTCCATCTCACTAACACGCCCAGTTGGTATCTCAATCGCGGTTTCTCTGCCCATGATTCTCTCCGCCTTCCACGTCGACGCCATAACCAAGACCGCCAAACGGAAACGCAGATCCGTCCCCGATCCCAGCGCACCGAAACGACCGCGGCGCCGTTCCTCTGTCGCAGTCACGGTAGCGCCCATTACGACGAGGAAATATGCCCCTTTATTTGGTCGCTACACCTTCATCGGCTTGGTTCCCTTCATCCGCAAGCTTTGGCGGTACAGACCCTATCGTGTGGTAGAGCTCGAAGGGCTTGACCCTGGCATGGAAGACCTGGAGTGGGACTATCCTCTCAGTCGCATCAGGAAGACCATGGCATGGCCAGTGGAGGAGTTGCTGAGACGAGCCGGGCTCGGGAAGCTAGGGAAGGCGTATCGGAAACATGAGAGGCAGTATAGGCTGGGGCGACAGCGGGATGGTTTGGTGAGGCAGTTGATGGAAGAGAAGATGGAGATGAAGGAGAGGGATGGAGCCAGTGCACGCAGGCCGTTTGGAAGGGAGCCCGGAGGTGCGTTGGCTGCTGCGGGGTTTAGGCCGGGCGTTGGATTGATGGATGCGCTGGCGGGGAGAGGGAGGAATGTTGAGTTTTAGGCAGGGTGACGTTCGTTTAGAGATATTTCCTTTGTACGGACTCTTGACCTTTGTACGTCGATACGCACTGGACAGTTCTGCTCTTTTGTGGCATCTCGTTTGTTATTTCTATCTCCCCTTTTTGATGAAGACTTGTGAACACAGGATATTGCGTTCAGAGTGTTATTGCCATCTCAAATAACACCTTACCTCGTTGGCTTTCTGGGGCAAGGCTAGTGGGCTAGCCACAGAATTTAGCGAGAGGGTGGAAAATGAAAGAGAAAGACACATATCAAAGGCAGTTGTTCAGGGCTGGGACTAACAATCTCCCCTTTCCTTTGTAGCAAAACCCAAAACAATGCTATGCTTGACGTTCCTCAGTTATCCATTGGAGTTTCCCACGCTCGCAAGAAGTCTTCAAAGGGACTGATCACTCGATCACGCACAGCACGAACGAATTCCTGATTATTCTGATGTTTACCCGGCTCGAGCCCTGGGAAGTCGCATACGAGACAGCGACGAATCGCGTCGGCGAGGGGAAACCCAAAGAAATCACGGACCCGCCTCTGCCAGACCAGTGCAACGCAGTAGTTTGTTGTCTTGTTTGGCCGGCCATCGGGCCCGAGGAAGCCACTGGGAACCTCTTGCTTTTCAAACATCTCTTGGAAGAGGAGCTCGAGAAGCAAGATGCCGAGGGCAAACATGTTTGCCTTGGCTCGCTCGGTCTCGGGCGCTGAGGATTCGCCGAGGGTTTGAAGAGACGGCTGAAGGATGTAGGGGCCATATTGTGACTGCTGACCACTGAAATCGAGTCCGGGGTCGTGCCCACATCGCAGAAAGGCGATGTTTGTCTTGTCCCATGTCAAGGGCAACCAGATGGATCCGCCGAGTGCGAGAACTGTCTTGGCGAGCGTGCAGCCAATGCGCAGCCGGGCTCCCCTGTCGGCGGTCGCTGTGATGAAATCCTGTAGAGGTTGCATCTCGTAACTGTCAAGATCACCGGGAATGGTGCTGTCGAGCTGGAGGACAAGGCGGGTTTGTTGGTCCACCTCGATAAATTGACCACTGGCAGCTTTCCTAGATGAACAAATGCACTGGCACATGTTTTTGGTTCTTGATAGATCATCTCTTTTGTGTTCCTTTCGCCGGTCAACGCGGCAACCACCTAGGCTGCCAGTATCCGGGACCGCAAAACGAACCCGCCTCGCCGAGTGGCTAGTGTAGCTGTTAGACCTACTTAGCACCGGCGATGATAGAGTCGACCGGTTATTAGACGTGTGATGCTGTGTGTTGGCTGTACTGGTGGCTTCCTTGGCAACGTAACTCGTTATGACGGCCCTGGTTGTCGTAGAACTCTCTGCCTCAAGGTCCTTATGGTTGGGCGCCTGAAGAAGGGCAAACCTCTTGCGTTCTGATCCAGCCTGAGGTTGCGCTTCGGGCCCTGTGAATCTTGGGACTGCGGACGGTATGCTGATTGAAGATCCGACTGAAGATGAAAGAGCAACGAGTTTGAGGATGCTGTGGCCAAACCCTTTGAGCTCGCGCCACTTTTCCTTCAGGGTCATTTCGTGCAACAACTGACCGACCTCTTCTCCTGGGGCCTGTACTGTGGTAATTGGCAGCTGGTCTTTTTCCTTCCCAACGGTCTCAGCTTCCAGATTGATCTGCCTTCTAGCTGGGGTATCGGCGAAGAGGATGCTGATAGTCGGCTTCATCTCCCACCGGATAATGATGCCACACTGATGTGGGCCTCGACAACGGCACTGCCTTTGGGTGAGGTGGGTGTCGATGTGTGTCATTTTCCCCCGTACCGTTAAGAGAGCCTGAACCTGAGGGTTGGTTGCCGTCGGTGCCTTCGATTTTGGTGAGAGAGGCATTCTGGATGCCCGATCTAGGAAGCTGCCCATGGCCTCGTTCCTGCTTCGAATACACTCGAGCAGTCTCTGCCCGCGTCCAGAAAAACTCCGCCTCACCCTCCACAGTTCAGCCTGGAGGCTGGCAGGCCTCATAAGGTGAACCTGTGGTCCGCTACTATCAGCAATGAGGGCCAACCGTTGTGTCGCAGAACGTACCTTCCCAATCGGCAGCAATGTCTGAACCTCTCGAATGGCCTTATTTATGTCCATGAGATGCTGCATATACCATAGGTATTGGTTTCCAAGCAGCCGCCGCAGTTCTGTTTGGACAGAAGTGTCATGCCAAAGGTCCTGTCGTTGGTTGTTTTCAAGGGCATCGCGATACTCCTCGGGGATATCTAGCTCATCCAGGAGGAACTTGATGTTCTGCGCGAAGACGACGTGTTCGGTTTTAACAGCAAAGATGAAGTCTTCGAATTTGGCTTCAAACGCCCACCAAAAGTGGACGCTATCCAAAACCTGCTTGAGCTCTTTGCCAAACTCGTAGACAATGGGGAACGCACCCGAGATTAGCCCAGCAATCTCGATGCCGGACATGGTCCGAGGATATGATCGCGTCTCTCTCAGATTGAGCCAGCAAAAATATATATCAAAAGGACTGCTGGCATCATCGGCCTGGAGTAAAAGGGAAGGGTGGTGGTCGGGCAACAGGCTGGACGCCCAACGCCTATCAGCGAGTGGGTCGCCCCCGCAATTTTCAACGAACGCCTTTGCTGGGCAGTCGGATTGAAAACCAATCATCACCTCCTGCCAGCTGCCATCGAGTCCTGGAAGGACAAAAACTCTCCCAAGCTCTCAGCAACGAAAGTCCCCCAACGCTGCTGGCATCCTTGTGGCCTCTATTTCCGATTCTAATCTGCCGACAATGACGTCCGCGACCATCTCTTCGCTCAGCCGCGCGTGCGGTCGGCTCCTCGACACGATTTTCAATGCCGCGGGTGAGGCGCGCCCAGAATTCAGCGGCCGCGCCAGAGACGAGCAGGGCAGGTTTAGGGTTTGGGCTGCGAACATCGGCGCGATGCAATCTCCGAGGTCCCATCTCTCGCTAGATCACCGCCTAGGAAAGGCGCCCACAATCCACGAGGCTGTTGTATCCGAGCTTCAGCGGCTGTGGAGATCTGCAGAAAGAGGTTTGTCAAGCCCAGGGCTCTCACCCCTTACGCTTTACAAGTGACGCCAAATGCTGACCGCGTCGTAGCGTATAGGATTCTCATAGGCGAGCTTCCCGGCCACCTTCTCGACGTCCCCCCAGGCTTTTCCGATCCTCTTCTCGAGAACACCGAAGCGGTGATCGAGCCTTCTTTCGAAGGAGGATTCGACGCCGGGCCCGTCTCTGAGCTCTCGGAGCTTTTCTTCGCCATAAACTCCACCATCAACCATTTGTTTCGTCTGGCAATGGTTATTAGAGGCCGGCGCCCACGGGGTAGGCTCCCAGGGCCAGACCGGGATGACCAGGACGACCAGTTAGACGCTTCCCGGGACATCATTTACCTCGAGGACAGTCTCCCAAAAACAAAGACTAAGCCGTGGCTGGCTGAGCGCTTGGGGAAAGCGATTACCCAGCGACGCGAATATATCAGATACCGTCAATCACACCATGTGAAGCTTGCTCGGCAGCAGGTGCTCGAGGAGGCTCCTCCACCAATACCAAGCTTTGACCCAGTACCGTCCATTCTGAGTCAAGATCCCACTGTCGGCCTAGATACGGTTGCGACGACGTACCAAGCTCCCTCTGCATACGAGATGGCTGACATCAACGCAATCACCGACACCCAAGATGATGCACCACGCCCCAGCATCTCAACTGCAGACCAGATGATACCCGTCCGAACCGCTGCGCCAAGCGTTGTTACCTCCTACCTTACTGTCTACGAGGGCTCAACGCACCGGAGAATACCGGACTTGGAGGGTATGCGCTTTGATGGAGAGCCTTTAAGATACGGCGACCACTTCGACTGTCCGTATTGCCGGACAATCCAGATTATGGCGAACCGCTTACAATGGAGGTGTGTTGTAGGATATCTAACAGCACACTGTGGACTTTCTTCTCACTAACACACGAATTAATAGAAAGCATGTGCTCAATGACCTTCAGCCATATGTTTGTACCTTTGGAGGGTGCTCTACAGCTCTATTCTCTTCTCGTCGCGATTGGTTCGATCACGAAGTAACCTCCCTCGGAAGCAATGGCATTGTTGCTTTTGCCCTCAGGTGCTTTTTAACAACCAATCACAATTGCGACAACACTTCTGCGCAGCACACGGCAACGATGTCACGGCAGGCCAGATCGAGTTGTTGGTGGAGACAGGCAAGTGTTCGGTCAGTCGGTTTGAGGCTTCGGACTGCCCGCTTTGTGATTCTTGGACACCAGGTACACAAGCAGATAACACAGAGGGATTTCGACAGCATTTGGGCCGGCACCTACAGAGTCTCGCTCTCGAGGCCATTCCAAGTTCCATTGAGGGACTCGAACTGGACGAAGAAGAGCCCGGAACAGAGTCTAGTAGTGAAGATGAAGACCTCGGAATGGGAGCAATAATTGGCGATGAAGAGCATGGAACAGCTGTGAACATCACCAAAGAACCTGAAACAGAGCAGGACGATGACTTTCAAGCACCACAAAGTGCACCTCCCCCGGAATCTCCTGGATCTGACGAAGTTGACGGCAGCGAGACCCCGGTAAAAAAGACTGCACTTAGGACAAGATCTGATTGGGCAAGATATGTCGTCGGCGAGCTTGAAACGAGAATGAGAGGAGACAAGCAACACGGGGCCGCCTTCTTTCTGCCAAGCGACCTGCGAGCTGTCTGGAAACACAATCCGCTGTTTAAAGACCTCATACATGAGTACCTGACCGACACCCAGTTCGACGATATGAGGAAGCACATGCTCCCGTTCCTGTCCTTTATCGTCTGGATACGGGATGAAGACTGGCTTGCAGGCCTTCTGGACCTAGTTACTGGCAACCCCAGTGTCTCCTTGGTTTTGCCAATGACAAAGGAGCAGCTCGCAAGTATGAAAGCTTACAACCCTATGAAGCAAGACTGACATGGAACTAACCTGGACATGCTCTCCCCTTTAGAACTTGGGGTGCGCTCGTACCAATAGGACCAGCAGTATCTGTTCATTCCCCTGACGGTCCGTTTCGATGACGTCAACGAGGAGATCCAGCGGGTTGACAACCCCTTGATTCGCCTTCCTTTTGTCAACCGCAACCCAGAAACGACGTCTGGCGCGTTTGGAAAAGTAGAGGTATCTTTGCTCCTCGCCGAGTCTGCGTATGGAGAGAAGAAGTGCTAAGCGATCCATTAGTTTTGCACGCTGGCAAACGAATGTGTGCAGATTCGCGATGACATCGGATTCACAACGCCAGTAAGACCTTTCTAACTTCAATACCTTCGCTAGACACACAGAGGTTAGGAAGGACTCATCTAACATGCCGAACAGAGAGAGCCGGTGGCCGTCGCCGTCAAGACCTTTGAGGTTCGAAAAGAAGCCGTCAAGGAGGTCCGAAACCTCCGGTTACTCAAGAGCTCCCTCACGCAGAACAGGAACCTCGCATTGCACCGATGCGTACTCGAACAAGGCGCCGAGTTCAAAATCATGTTTGCCCAGGCAAAGCTGGGCGACCTGTGGCAGTTTCTCCACTGCGGCCAGCCGCCCGAGGATGCGGACAGGGACCAGCACCGCTACAGGTTCGAAGATCGGTTTCCGATCGCAGCAAGAGGTGGAGGGGGTGATCTGATCCCAGCGCTGGTCCAGCAATCCCAAAACCTCGCGTCGGCATTGAAGTTTTTACACGAGCCGAGGCCGATCAACGGCGCCATGTCGTTTTGTGCACACATGGACCTCAAGCCTGACAACATTCTCATCTATGACGGCGCGCATGACGGGAAGCCGCTGCCGGTAGGCCATTGGAAGATCTGCAATTTTGGGATCTCGGCCTTCAAGGAGACCAAGGACAAGATTGGGGACGTGGGGATGGGTGAGGATTTGCCTGCTGCCGGGACCGTCTTTGACTTGTACACTATCGCCACTCTCCGTACCGACGCGAAGCGACATGAAGGCACTTATCAACCACCCGAAGTGGCCAAGCTATCAGCACGCTCAGCGGCCGGAGAGCGTCGCAAGGTCGGGAGGAAGGCGGATATCTGGTCCTTTGGCGCCATTTTCGCCGAGATCCTGGCCTTTGCCATGGGCAGAGACGCGTATGTGAGACAGTTCAGGCAGGAGAGGTTATCCGGATGTCCCAAGAGTGGCAAAAAAAGGGTCAACGACTTTTTCTACTCCAAGGTCGAGGTTGCATCACCTAACCTCTCGGCGGAACCGCCTAAAAAGGAGCCTCGACTGCGCCAGTCAGTCGTTGACTGGTTGGAGAGGCTCTCAGCCAACGCCGCGGCCCCGCGGCGTTCCATTCAGTGCTGGAAAGCGGTGATTCTCGAGATCCTCCAGGTCGATCCAGCTCATCGTCCGGACGCTGCCGAGTTGGAACGGTGGGTTGGTCACGTCTACAGGCACGTCAACAACGCCAAGGAGCACATCCCGCCGACTTGTCCCTTTGTGAGCCAGAAAATGGGGCAGAAGCGAAAGCAGCGCCTGGCCGCAGAATTGAGAGCAGCTAGCAATCAGGAAACCACGGTGCCTCCGCCACTTCCTGCAGACAGTACAGACAGTACAGACATACCCGGACTGGCTCGGTCTCAAAGCCCCGAATGGTCAGAAGACGCTGAACCACGTGAAAATCTAGTAAAAAAGCTCACCAGCTTCGAAACAAAAGGCAAATCCCTTACAAGGTCTGACACTCATACCATGCCAGAAAGTCCGATATCGACCCACACTCAACTCAGCGACGACAGCGAATCCGCTTCATCCAGCAAAGTGACCAAACCGACAAGTTCCGCCCCACTGTTCTCCTCATTCTCAACTCATACCAACTCAACTAGCGTATCCCCAGGGAAACCCAAAAATGCTCACGGAATAAGATGCAATAGCGACACACATAGAACCTTGATGCCCTCCGAGACACGCAGTCTACAAACCGGTATCAAAAAAGGCACATCGATATCCGTCGATACATTCAACGACAACACGCTGGGCGTAGCCTATTTAGCAAACATGACCGTCTCCGTTTTCAAGCTGGACTCGGACGCGCGAGCGGCGCCGCTGTTCCAGACCACAATGGACAGCGATCGCTCCACCAAGTCGACCGGTATCGCGCTCAGCGGGGAATACCTCACGATATGGGGGACAGCCGAAAAGGGACGGCGGGCATCTGTGAGTTTCATTACTAACCTGGAAGTATGCCTGTAGTGTGGCGGTTGATTGACTGATTCACAGCTCAAAGTAGCAAGAATACCCTCAACCCCCAAAGCACCATCGTGGTTCACCATCCCGCTCAGCGAGCTTGAGCGATTCGACGTGGACAAGCGCGTCGCTGTTTCGCGACGGGGTTTCGTCGCGCTCATACGCTTCCAGAAACTCGTCATTATCGACCTGAATCTGTCAGTACATTCCATCTCTTTCCATCCAAACTTATCAACCAACAACATAAACACAGCGACCCTGTGGGGGTATTCTCAAGAGAAACGCCTCGAAACCCTCAGCCCTTTGTTGACGTCGCCTTCAACGACACGGGCGATCTCCTCTTTGCCTGGGCTACGGCGTCTCCTCAGGAGCTATTAGCAAGCCTTTTCGTGCACCGGATGGACGACCTGGAAGGCGGCAGAATAGAGTCCGTGAGCTACTACGCATGCGTTCGTATTTCCCACTTCTTGATATCCTATCCGACAATTCCACAACACCCCAACACTAATTACCCCTTCAACGCAGGCCTTCAACTCGAGCTTCAACAATAGACTCATCCCATACAACAGCTACAATGGCTGCATCATCGCCGAATATGACCAGTACTACTATCCGGTCGTCATCAGTGCCGGGTCCACAAGCTCCAGCGCACGAAAGTCAAAGAATTGCAGCGAGGCGATCCGCAGGTCGGTCCTCAAGACGTCGTCCATGTACAACAACCATTCTCTCATTGCTGTCCAGAGGAGTAGTGCTTTCATAACTCGTGACCGCCTGGTCGAGTATCCACTGATGTTTGAGGGGACTTCTCACCAGTTCGGAGAGCCGGTTGAACTGGCTAGGATTGGGACCAGGGTTGAGAGTAGCTCTCAGATCAAAGTGATAAGAGCTGGCGGTGACGTTTGCGTTTTCATTTTTGGACTGGGCGGCAGATACGAGATGGTTCGGTTCTCGGCACAACCCAGTGTTCTGGGCCCCACATGAAAGCGGAAGGGCAGCATGCCGGGGCTGGCACCATGTCTCTAGGGGGTAGCTGTTGATCAAGGCACTCACCAGGTCGCGCTACAGCGGCGACTGGCTACGCGATTATCTATTTCTAGTACCGGGCAGAGCAGTTTAGCACAATATCAACCAATAACACTGTTTGCAAGCTACTAACAACGTAATCTACATTTATTTAATACTTTCTGAAGTTGTAGGCTGCACAATAAGGTTGGATTGGGGGAAGTAAGCCTGAAAAACCCCAGGGCTGGCAGTGAGTTTTAATATTAAGTGTGTGGAAGGTTTGTAAAATAATTGACTTTAGTTAAGAATTTTCCCTTGGAAATGATTATAAATGAATAAAGTTCAGTATTGTAATATGTTTATCTTGGAATATATGAAATTAAATGAATTATTTAGAACAGTGGTCTAAATTATAAGGGTGGGTAAAAAAAAATTCAGAGCAGAGGAGAATGATAAAGCGGCAGATAAAAGGTGTAAAGAAAGTTTGTATAGATAATGAAATAGGTCACCCGGAGGGGCTACCGATGTAATAAATCCCCGGCGCTTGGCTGATCCCTTTTCAACGAGTCCGAAAGTTCGCTCCATACCCGCTGATGCGCCTCTTTCCCTATTCACTTACAGCAAACCCGCTTGGCGCAGCCGGCCTGTCGTTGCTAGGGTAAGGTATTGTCCGCGTGTCTCCTTCCCCACCAAGTCGGCGTATCCAAGTGTCTTGTTTCCTTCCTCCACCATTCTCCCAACCGCAGCTTTGACAAGGTTGAAGACAATTCATTACATGCCTTCAACTTCACGGCCGGACTCAGTTTTGCACACACTGCCAGCTGGTGACCCATGGTCCCCACAACGAGGTAGGATACCTTGACAACCATTCAAATGAGAACCCCTGCTTTATGCCCGCACTGACTGCTTAGAGCGCAAACTGGCCATTATCCTCTTGAAAAACCCGCGGCGTTTCTTCGACTTCTTACCCTCGCCGCTATCCTCGTAGTTGCCTGGCTTCGACGGACCATACCCGTGCTGCTCTAACAGCTCAAGCACTTCAGTGTACCATTCCTTGGAGTCAGACCAAAGATCGTCCTCTGGCTCCTCCTTCGCCTTGTGCACTACGTCGTATATTGAGTCACCAAAGGCCGTCTGGTAATGGATATCACTCGTGTCGAGAAGGAACCGGAGGATTTTTGACCTCTCTTCTTGCCTCAACCCTGGAATGAACCCTCCAATTTTGATATCGATATGAATCCTCACCGATTCAAGGTCCCAAAAGATGACACTCTCTAACAGAGAGATCCTCAGATGCTTGGGCTCCAAGAGTATCCTGTTCGCCTCAACCTTTGCCTTTGTATAAGCGACGAAACCGGCACGTGCTGCAAGGCCAACAAAGGATTCCTCGACCCCGTGCTGGGGGTCGATATACAACGCCATCCAACGGACGGGAGAAAACCCGTCAAGGCAGGGGTCGTTGGGGACGTTGGCAAATTTCAACTCGACCCGGCTGCTCCTGTTGAACCTATCGCAGGCCATCCAGTTGATTGTATCCAGTGCTGCAATTATGCGGTCTTCCCCGACTTTCGCCGATGAGCATGCGGCACGTGCATAACCAAGTTCAACGCTCAAAGTTTTGAGTATGCTTATTTTCGTGTCATACGTTGGCGCGTTAGGAGTTTCCGCGAGCGCGAATCTTGTCTCCAGGATCTCCAGGTTAGGTTCAAAGCCGGCCGGTGCCCTAGCACGGATTTCCGCCCACCTGTCCCCCTCGAATAGCCAGTCACGGGCGGAACGATGCAGGTACTGCACGCCGCCCGAGGTAAGCTCGCATATGCCGCGGGTGTGTCCACTGAGTAGCCGCTTCAAGAGGTCGGCTACGCCCTGGACATCCATCTTTTGGACGGATGCGCGCGCTCTGGCGGCGGGGCCTTCACTGGCGAGCCAGAAGGTAACGACATCCTCAGATTTCTGCGCCTCACAGAGTTGAAGAATCTTGGAGGCAGTCGGCAATTTTTCCACCGGAATAGAGCGCCATATTGATGTGTAGAGACCCATAATATCACTTGGGATCTCAGTTAACAGCTCTCGGAGATAGTGTAGTGATGGCGTGTCTATCAGGGTTGACAAGAGAGACCGCACGACAAGGCTGACCCACAGGAACACGCCTTCAGCCTTCTCGATGATCTCCTCAACTACCAGGTTTGCATCGCTGGGGAAGACTGCTCTCACATCCTGGAATGCCGGGCTGCTGTCGAACTCCGCTCGGACGAAGTCTTCAATATCTCGTCCTGTCAAGCTCTGCATTGTCAGAGAGCAGTTTCTTCGGAATGCGTCCGAGAAAACAGGCCAAGGTCGGCTTGACACGCAAAACTTGATGTTGTACCGCGTGGTAGTGTCCTTGATCCAGTTGATAAGAATATCTGGGAGGCGCTCGGCTTCTTCAAACTCGTCAAGGCCGTCGACGAAGAGGGCTAGTTGAAATTTCTTCCCGTGGTAGGAACAGAGAGCCTGAAACGACTCCTTGAGCTCTTGCCAGGTCCACTCCGGCGCGGTAGCCTCGCCGCCAAGAAGATTGTATAGGGCCCATCTCCTGGGTGCCACTGCAGGGATGAGGTCCTGCCAAGCGTTCAAGCACTGGTATAGAAGTGTGCGAATGAGGCCTTCGTGCGACTTTTGCATTTCGGAGCCAGGATTCCAGAAGAAGAAGCCGGCCAGCAAAAGTGGTAGTTCTCCAGCGTAATTCTTGAGGTTGGATCGGAGCTGTGGATGCTCGAAAACGAACTTCATCAGAGTCGATTTCCCTGAGCCAGGTTTGCCGGTGATCCAGTAAAGAGGGTCGTTAGTATCCTGAAGCCACTTTGTTAAACTTGGCCGTTCCACCTCTTTTCCATTCCCATCAGGTTGCTGGTCCTTGAAAACCCATTCAAAAGTCCTAGCGTGGGCTTCCGGTATCGCCTCCTCTCTCGCTTTCATATCGCTAAATGAAAGACTGCCCATGATCTTCATCGCCGCCGGCACGTCCCCGCGCGCCGCTGGTTGAGGAGGGTCGAACATGCCACCGTTGCCAACGGCCCAAGCCGTCCAGTCAATGCCCCAGAGAATTTTGGTGAGGTCGGCATTCCTCCGAGACGAGTAAGTCGAATTCTCCTGCAGCGTCATTTGCATGAGCTCCTTGGCGAATTGCTGGGCCGGTTTATCTCGACGGTCGAGCTTCGCGGCAATGTCGTCGAGTCGAGACCTTAGATCTGTGTGCCTCTGGCCGTCGTGTCGCGCCTCTTGCCTGCAGCGCTCGTTAGGCGACTAAAGTACGAAGCTGGAAAGGCAGGCTTCATACCAGATTGAAACGAGCGTCGCAACTGTCATCTGCGACCGGATCTCTGACAAGCTTTCCTTCAAACGCTCAATCTCACTCGCTTTCCACATAGCCTTCAAGGCAGAGACAAAGCTGTTTGCCACAATGCCGATCCTACCGGTTCCCGCCATGTTGGCTTGGACTTCATTGATGGCCCGCTGCAATTCGGCACTGGCCTTGATGCATTGTTGCGACAGGCCAAACAAGACAGCTGAAGATCCGCCTGCGGCGTCCGAAGTACCCGCGAGGTGGTTCTGCAGCTGCGCGCTGAGTTCTGCCAGGTCTCGCGACGCCGTTGACAGTTCGAGATCGCGTGCTCTCTGGCCGGTTCCGGACTGGTATATCTCGTACGTGTCGGAGAGCAGTCGAGAGCCAAAGTCGACGACGCTGATGACAGCGGCTGCCAGCTGGAATGCGCTAATGGGATCCATGGATGGCGACAGTAGCCATGAACATGGAAAGTATGTCGGTTTTCTTGCGGGAATAACAGAAGACGGTGGAGCGCGGAGGCCGCCCTCTCCTGATGTGAGCTGGACGCCTGGCAGTGGCAGGGCAGCGCCATGTCAACCTGCATGGTTGGGCGCGAACCCCTCCCTAACTTGGCCTGGTGCCTACTTCTTGAGGCTCAGCCAATGAGGACCTCTACATTGGATAGTCAACTCTGCACATAAGCATCAGCCCGGGAACAGCGATTTTGATCGTTAAACCCAGATTATGCTTGAGATGAATTGCATGCAGAACCCTAACCCCGGCTGCTGAACCCCTATAAATACAGGGCACGTGCAGTCTTGGTACAGTGCATTGGTATTTCTCCTGGGGTACAAGGCTAGGAGCGGCATTGTGTCTCACTAAAACTTGAATCTCAAAACTGGTACAGTGGGGTGACAAAAGTCTGACCCACTTGCGCGAAATGGTCACGACATTTGCCGCGTCCGCGTCCCCCCAAAACCACCACCCAAACTTCAAACATGCCGGACAGCACCAGTGTTACTCCGCATACGCCAAACTGCGAGTATAGTCCTCATACGAGGACCAGAATCGCCGTAGGCTACGATTTGGGCCTATCTCGAAAGCCATTATTCACAAAAGAAGGCGTGAATCCACAATCCATCAAAAAGATCGTCGCGCGCTACACAAAGCAAGAATCTAGTAGATCTTTACCTCGAACCGGCCGACCGCCGAAGCTCAACGACCGCGATTTGCGACAGATCCTCAGAGAGATACACATCAACCCTTTCATTTCGTGCGAAAAGCTCCGCGATAGTCTCAATCTTGGGTGTTGTACGAGGACCATAACGAGGGAGCTAACAAAATTGGGTATAAAACACCAGGTCGCTCTTTGGCAGCCCTTTTTGAGCGATATACATACAGCCAAGCGGCTAATATTCGCCAGGCTACATATCCGAAAGCCAAAGAGTTAGTGGCGCCGGCTGGTATTGTCGGACGAAACCACAGTTGCGCGTGGCCAGGATCAAGGCCAAGGGTGGGTATTTTGCCGTGCCGTAAGTTCCCACTCAATCCTACCCACCTTTTTCTCAGCTCAATATCTTAATACCAGCTAATTTTGCAGGGCGAACGATTATATCCTAAGAATTTACAGGGGAAAGTCAAACCTACTAGACATTCTCAAATGTTCTGGGGCGCTTTTTCGTGGGGAATTCGGACCTCGCTTGTGCCTATGCAAGGTAACCCTGAATCTAAGAGAGGGGGGGTTACTGGCCGCGTTATACTTGAAGTTTTATAGGAATACCTACCTACAATTCTGTCTCCAGGCTCTATCTTCATGCAAGATAACGCCTCTACGCACACGTGTAAATTGGTGCAGGATTGGTTGGTTCCTTGGTGCCAGGAGAATGGTGTTGAACTTTTGGATTGGCCGCCGTATTCGCCGGATCTTAACCCTATTGAAAACGTGTGGAAGTTGTTGAAGGCCGAGATCATGAAGCGGTATCCTGAACTTAGCCATATGCCTAAGAATCAGAAGGCTTTGGAGGCGTTGGTTTACGCAGCGATTGTGGTGTGGGAGGACTTTGAAGAGGACCTGTTGGATGGCCTTGTGGATTCGATGGATCGGCGCCTGCAGGCTGTCATTGATGCGGACGGTTGGTATACCAAGTATTGATGTAATTCATTTTGAAGCCCTGCTTCTCAGCTCTCCGTATCCTGGATTTCAATCCTTTTACCATACAATTGACGGGTTGGTGTGAGCATGAAGGTGGGTGGTCGAGATGGCGGGGGCGGGGTAAAATGCGAAGTGGGTCAGACTTTTGTCCTCCCACTGTAGGACATTACATATCAAAACTCAAGTGCTGTGTTGTTCCGTTGCCCATGTTCGGGTTTCCCTCCAAGAAACTCACCACGCGCTCCCCACGTAATTCCACGTCGAGCCTCGGAAGTTCGCATCGCCCTAGAACCTCTCTCAAGATAATACCCTCCAAAGGTTTATCTACCGTCCGCACCACATCAAACCAGCAACCCCGGCAAAAGCCCAAACACACACAGCAACCCAAAGAACGCCGCCCCAGCGGCAGGATCCCTCTCCCGAATCCAATCCCTCACGCTCTTTCCCTCGCCCTGATGAATCCACAGATAGAAACCGCCTTCAATCACCAGAAACCAAGCCAACGCAAGCATCCCAATGGCAACCCCGTCCCTCTTGGTACTGGCACCCCCAGTTTTCACCCTGACCCGCTTAACAACCAACCGCGCTGATTTCCAAATCACCACCGCCATGAGTGGCATCTCCAAAAGCTGTGCATATCTCTCGCCTAAATGCGGCTCGAGTACCGGAACACGAATGATACCGCAGATGAAGCCGCCGCTGAAAACGAGGAGAGTGTAGAGGAGGCTTGTTGAGATAATAGTTTGAAGCATTTTTGATGGTATTGGGATAAAAGGTAAATAAAATAAATTACAAGCAAAACTCGCATCCATACATCCCTGTGCTCGGCGCGGTGTTTAATACGTCGACTGGAATGTGTGTGAATCAGGTGATGATCTGATGACGGCATGTGAGACAGCTCATGACTTGGATTTACCGTACTTTGGGCACCAAACGTCCCATTCAAAATTCTGCTGCCAGTATGGAGTCTTATTCCGGTAGTCGAATTGATAGACATGTTGTCGATGAACATTAGCTATGCTGATTTGCGGGTTGAGTGCATTCCCAGATCGCTAACAGTTTCTCATATTGGGATGGAGGGATTTCGTTAGTGACCATGACAACCACTCGTTGATGGATGACGCTTACACAGATTGCTGATCTTAAGGATATAACGGCCCAGCGGCTCCTCGGATCCTCAGTTTGTAGGGTGGGCAAACTTACCGATATCATGGCAAGTCGAGAACACAGCACAGCCCCCCGCGATTCCTCGGTAGCGAGCTTCCCCGCATCAACACAATTCGCCGTCGGAGAAAATTAGGCTCCCTCACTGCTCAAGATGGGGAGGTTCTCAATTGATCATAATATCCATCAGCAAACAACGGGGAAATCGATAGGAGAAAATCGTCTCTCAACATTCCCATTCCACCTCAACGAACCTTCCCTGACACCACCTTGACGATGTCCGATACTCTCTGCTCCCACTGTTCGCCCATCGACCTCTACTCCCTCTTCACAGGTCCCCGTTACTATGCCGGCACCCCCACACCCAACGACGTCTCAGCGGATCTAGGCACCCTCCAGCACATCCGCACGAGCACAAACTGCCCACTATGCCGCCTCGTCAGCCACCTCACCAGCGATCTCTGGGATCAGCTCCGCAAGATCTGCGACCCATCCGACGTCCAATGCACCCTTTGGCCCAAGCGCATGGACTATGGCGACGAGATGCACTTCAAAGACCCTGACACCCAGGACTTGCAGGCCACGCAACTCGAAATTCAGTTCTTTGGGCTGCCGCATGTATCGGCAGAGACACGACATGAACTTCGTCGATATCGTCCCAGCAACGGCATAAAGTTACTTTCACCTGACTCGGTTGACCCTGCGCGGCCATTGATGAATGGGTTTCCGGTGACGACCATGGCGCGGAGCTTGGAGTTGGTCAAGGGATGGATCGAGGGGTGCGAAGAGCACCATGGTGAGACGTGTCGCCCTGATGAACTTCACAACGAGGTCACGACAAATGCCCTGAAGCGACTCCGTGCCATTGACGTTAGCAGTCGGCAGGTAGTCGAGATTGATGCCAGCGCAACACGCTTTGCCGCGCTCAGCTATGTCTGGGGCTCTCAGGGGACCGAGTACGCCCGGCTCGCGGCCGAGCTCAACATCAAGCGTGACGGAGAGGTCCATTTGCCAGACTCTGTTCCAAAGGTCATCGAAGACGCCATCAGCATCTGTGGCACCCTGTCAGTGCCGTGTCTCTGGGCCGACCTTTATTGTGTCGATCAGGTCGATCTGACCCGCAAAGCCGCCGAGATCGATGCCATGGGGCACATCTATCGCAGCGCTCATGTCACCCTTGTCGCTGGTGGTGCCGGCAAGGAGCTGCTCCCCGCGCCTGGGGATCAAGAAAAGGTGCCCCGGCAGAAAATTGAGGAAATCAACGGTCGAAAGTACATCACTGAGGCGTCACGCATCTTTTATCAGCTCATAGGTTCAGAGTGGATCAAGAGGTCGTGGACGTACCAGGAAGGTCACCTCTCGCGACGTATTGCCTTCTTTGACGGAACTGGGAGCGACGTCTCCTTCATGTGCGGCGCCGGCCACTGGCGGGAGTCACTCCACTCAGGCGTGTACGGACAGGACATGGTCGTCCCCGGCGTTGATCTCTCGGCCAGCGGGTCCCATGTTCTCGGCGGGCACGGTTGGCTACGGTCTAGCGACTGGAGCTTCGAGGAGTATGAGCGGATGGTGCTCAACTACACCCGTCGCCGCCTCTCTTACGAGTCAGACAAGCTCGCCGCACTCGCTGGCTGCCTTCGTTTGCTCGAGGAACGAAAGGGCGTCGCCTTTGTCCAAGGGCTGCCGACAGCCGACTTCCACTACGCTTTGCTGTGGTTTGGCGCAGATGGACCGCGCAGAAAAGGTTTCCCGAGCTGGTCGTGGGCGGGTTGGGTGACGTCGATGAATGTGACGCACGTTGTTGGCCCGGAATCCGAGATCTCGGCACGGCTAGAGCCTGATCAGAACGGCGTCTTATCCTACCGTCAGCCTGTCGAAAACGAGAGCGCGACGATCGAACTCAATGGACTTATTCTTCGGCGCGCATTGGAGGCGCCGCACGCGCAGAACCGTTGCACGCAGCGATTTGCGACGCTCCGCTTGTCAAGCACGTTGGACGCCCTCACCATCGAATCCGAAGCAGCCCGATTCTTCCTCGAGGTCATCCCGAATGGCGACGAGTGCGACGATGAGATCTGCCGTGCGCTGGAAGCTGGCTCCGATGGACTTGATACGGATCGCGAGTACACGCAGCCGTGGGAGTGCGTCTATCTTCGGGATCAGTTGGGGAATCGGTATCGGAGGATGCCCTCGTGGCTTTCCCGGTCGCCGCTCTTCGGCGTATTTCTCCCGAGAAGCCTTCGGGGGTCTCAGTTCGCGTGGATGATGCGCGACGGCATCGAACTTGCCAAAATCGTTGACATCGAAGTAGTCGAAGGAGGGACAAGCGCCGAAGCCCGGCGCCATGTGTTGTGCATCGGCATCGATAGAAGTGAAGGGTTGGCGGGGCGCGGTCGGCGGATGGGCATGTTTTGCATTCCGGGCGAGTATTGGGAAAAGGCAGGGGCGGAGCCGCTCGTTGTCGAGCTGTGGTAGTAGGCTTACTGAGGACGTGGAGATCTCCGGTTGCCTTCCCTTGGAAACGCCGATGCTGGCAGACAGGGCTCTCGCGCGAGGGTCGGGCGCCAACGATGGTTTGGAGGCATTGTCAAGCTCAGGCTGTGCAGCGGATGTGCAAACGCGGAAGGAGAGAGGAAGGAGCACACGCCCAACGGCCACCTGACAACAGTTTCGAGTCTCACAGCACAACGAGCCAAACCAGTGCATTTTCATAGGTAATGATGCATTGAGGAGTTCCTCTAACATATTTGCAATAGTTTGGAAGACGTTTGGATACTTGGAACGCTTCGATATTGTATCGCGGAAAAAAATGAATATCTCTTGGAATCCCAGCAACAGAAGGAGCAACCAGCTGACAGGGGTCTGCTGGGTAACATCTTCGCGGTCCAAACTCGCATCTTCCTTCTGCAACAGCATCTCATAATCGCCACAACCATCCATCCTGTCGCCGCAAGCTACCCTCCTGGCCTAGATAGGATGCGCGATATGCACCTCAACCTCTTCTTCGCCTTCCCCGTCTGCGCCTTCCACTGAATCCACTCCGGACTTCCACCGAGGAAAGTCAGGGAACTTTCCGTCACGGGATTTGCTGCTAGAATACCGGTGCGGCGTCCACTCTCGGCTGGGAACTTCTTCGGCATCGATGTGATTCAGCGAACCCCATGTCCCGCCGCTTTTCCAAAACATCTCGCAAATGGATGGAAACTCGCAGGTACGGACCCTGGTGTATACGCACTCGTCCAGGATCCAACTCGGCTGGTTGATATCAACAGTCCGAGGCCCAGCACGCCGGCACTGAAGCTGATCGAATTGCGCAGTGCAGCTGCCGTCGTGACTGACGCCCTCGTCTCTATCATAAATCCAGGGCATGCGATTCTCGTCTCCGCCGTTCCAAAACATAAGCTTTCCGCACATGTTTGGGCCACGCCCATGGTAAATCCGCCCAGTCCATTCCACTTCGGGTGGGGTGTTGAGGAGGACGCTGCAGCCTCCTTGGTTCCATATACGGTCTGACACAAGGCGCGTCCTTTGGAAACGGTTTGGGTCACCCCCCTCGGGAGTATATGTGGGGAAATGACGCAGGTACTTTGTATGCTCTCCTTCCAGTCGGGACGGCACAGTCACTGGTGATGACGTGGAAGTTTTCGGCGAGGATGCCAGGCAGGAAGGCGCCCAAAATGACGAGGATTCTTCCAAGGCGTTGCATCTTGAGGATGGGACTGAGTGGATTGATTTGGCGTTTGCTTGGACGGAAACGGCTCGGTGTCGCAAGTTATAGGTCGCTAAGAGGGAGAGTCTGCGCGGAGATCTTCCCGCCTTATATAAGGTTGGACGCTATCTTTGATTCCCCTCCTTGGCTTTCCCCCGACCACCCGTTACCGAGGTCCATTCTGGTCGGCAATATTACCATCCGAGGTCATTGTGGCCTCTGCATTTCTATACTGTGAAAAGTGGTGGTGATTTCTGCTCCCCGCCGTCGCCAGTACCTAGTATCTGAGGTCGGTTTTCATTCCTTAAGATCACTCCCCGAACCGCCTCTTTCTGGTTCCGTGTCTTCGATGCCGATACCGCAATTGTGTTGGATAATACCAAAGGCGCAGGCCATATTCCAAACTCAAAAATATCTCACTCTTCGGAACGAGGCTGCTTCTCGGCCCGGAGTGATCGGGCACGCAAGAACTTTCGGCCCCATTAGCAGGCTTCTTTCCCTAAGTCCGATACTCTCGAGGCACTCCCAAATCACATCACCCCCCACGTGAGGTCTGTCGGCATGCTGGATGCGGAGATACATCATCAAGCTGTCGTTCGCCCTGTTGTCAAAATGATATCCAATCACAAGACGTTCCGTCCCACCCACCTTCGGAGTTCTTCAAGGCTGATTGCGGCCAGATATATAGCAACACAATCCGTTGGGCAGCAATCATACCTACCTATGAAGTGCCTCAATTGAGAAGAACATAGCAAAGGCAGGGAGATAAAAGGCCTGGTGTCTCTCTTCCAGGTTGCGTTGAGGGAAGGACTGATTTCACCGGCTTGGCTTACCTTACCTTACAGCAGCGCCTGACGATACCAAACCCCAAACTGGACTCAGCTCGTCAAGATGCCGGAGCACGAATCATACAGCACGGGAATGGCTCAGCCTGATGCTACAAGAGCCCAGAACATGTGGGTCAACAATGACAACACTAACCCCTATCAGGAACTACAAGTCGCGCCAACCACGGATACCACTGCGCCATCCCTCCAGCACGCACTATCCAGCCTTTCCTTGGCTAGTCTGCTCTTGCACCACCAACAAAACACGCCCAACTCCACAATCCACAACCACTTCTACATGATCCAAAACGCAACCTTTACCCAGCCTGTCTCGGATTCTCATGTCAACCCCAATCCGCCGCCAGCCCTTCCCACGCCCACCGTCCAGCCACTCCCACACACATCCGACTACATTGACACCAATGCCAACACTACTGCCAACACTACTACAACCCCCGAAACAACAAACCAGCAACCCAAATACCAACCCCGCGAAACCGCCCTCCACAGAGCCGCCGCCACAAACAACACGGACAAACTCACCAAGCTCCTCACCACACCATCCCGAAACCAAATCCCCGTCGACGCCCGCGACACCAACGGCCAAACGCCCCTCCACCACGCCGCCCGGAAGAACGCCCTCGAATCCGTCCGTATCCTCGTCGACTACGGCGCCGACCCCAATATCATCTGCACGCGCTACAGGCGCACCCCGCTCGCATGGGCCGTGAAACGTGGCTTCCGCAATGTTGCGGCCGAGCTGCGCGCCGCGGGTGGGATATGGGGGGAAACGGCGCTGCATTTCGCGGCGTGGGATGGCGATGTGGAGGCGTGCCAGCGGTTGTTAGACATGGGCGTGGATGTGGACGGGCGGAACGAGAGGGGCGAGACGGCGCTTTGGATAGCGGCAAATAAGGGACGCTTGGGTGTTGTGCGGTGTTTGGTTGAGGCGGGGGCGTGTGTTGATGCTGAGGATTTGACCGGGTGGACGCCGCTCGGGTCGGCGAGGCGGCGGATGAAGAGGCTCAATGGGTTTGCGGTGGTTGTGAACTTTTTGGAGGATGCTGGGGCGTCCGAGTGACGGTCGTGTCGGTCAGTTCTCTGCGATTGGAATGGGCTTGAAGTTGTTGTTTTCGTCTTGGTGAATTGTGGTGATGTGTGATGGAGATTAGCGTTCACACTTCCAGACTCATGTTATTCCTTCTTGCTTGTATGGCCTCCCTCTTGATCCGCCATTGATACTTCTGCCGTCGAGTTGTCAACCACTGGCTTTTTGGTCGACAAAGGCTTGCTCAGTTTGCGAGTTTCCGTAGGCACTCCCCCGTCAGGTGTGATGGCGTCAGAGTCGATATCGACTGCTGGCTCCACGACAACATGAAATGTCGACTTCTTGCTGCCAAGAATTCCCTCAAGATCGCCCATCTCGCCAGCCTTTTCCACCACCGCTCTGTGTTCCTCGTCCTTTTTCCTCGCTCTCCTCTTCTCGTTCCTCGCCTTGAGCTGCTCAGCGAGAAACTGGAGAATGGCAAAAAGCAGCATCAAGTTGAGAAACATGGGGACCAGTTGTCCAAAGGTGTTCGGGTCATTCTCCGGATTTGGATCACCAAACCTAGGTATCCCCGTTAGCACTTCCACCAAGGAAAAGTAGCATCAAACTCACCACCTAGACCGATCAACCCAAGCTCGTAAATCTACCACATACCTTGCCGAAGTATACACCGTCCAAACACCAACCCCATTGCCCACGACCAAGTACAACCCAAACGCCACCTCCAACGCCCTCCTCTGCCGTCTCCCAAAGAACCACGAAAACCGTCTCTTCACCCACCCCACCGTCCTCCTCCTCTTTCCGTCAGCCTTCTCCCTCCCGCTCCTCAAAAACCCAAAAACCCGCACCACAACGGCAAGCACATAACACAAAAACATGACCAGATACTGCGTCCACCCCGGAATCGCATGCTTGAAGAAACCCTCGGGTCCCGTCGTCAAACTCTCCTGCACCGTGCTCGTAAACCCACCGTCGCCCGTCTGGAAACAAACAGCCGGTAACAAAATATCGCTATAATCACTTTCAGATGGTGGCACCTGCGTCGGGAACCCATTTGATTCCGTCCCAGTGTTGGAGAGCAACGTGCCCGTCACCGCATACACGAGCAAGGTGATGAGGATGCGCACGACGGCGGGGAGCGGATGTTCCCAGTAGTTGCGCGACACGGTGACGGCGACGAGATGGGTCGCGCAGGTGACGAGGAGCATGTTGGCTACGATGTTGTAGTGGTAGGCCGAGATGGTGCAGCCGGTGATGTAGCGGAGGGTCACGGCGTAGGCACAGCCGGTGAAGATTTGCTGGTCGGAGCAGGTGATGACAAAGGTTTCGAGGAAGGAGGAGAGGGAGAAGGCGTAGGGCTTTGTTTGGGCGCGGGCTCTACAATTGGCGAGAATTAGCCTTGACACTCGAGATGACGAGCACATGATTGGGCGAAATAGTTGAGAAAGGGTGACATGCTCTCCTTGGAGACGAGACTTCCAGTGGAGTACATTTTTGAACCACCACCAGGTTGTGCTGATGATGGAGAAGATGAGGGATACGACGGTTACGACGAGGAATGCGCAGAGGACCTGTTATTTAGTTAGCAATTGTGTGAGAGGTTCGATAGTTGATAGCTTACTCCAATGCCGGCAATATCTGGCTCGGAGGGTAGGTCACCTCGCTCGTATCCACCGATTGCAGTGATGATGGAGTTGTTGTTGGGGTCTCTGTCGACATCGCAGTTGACAGAGATGCCCCTGGTTTCGCATGTTTCTCTCGAGATGTAACTGCCCATGATGGCGTCAGCCGCGAGAGCCTTGCGGGTGGAGAATCACCCATCGCACCGCTCTCGAACAAGGTGCGGGTTGTCTCAATTTAAAACATGGGCGATTTGGCATGCACCAGTCCACCAGCGAGCCTGGCCTGCATTGGGCGTCGTCGAATTCATGTCGACCCAATCCTGTGCCTCGACGCTGCATTTGGCCCCCAAGCTGTTGATGAGGGTGTGGCCAGTTTGGGCCGGGAGAATGTGACAATCCAATCATGGGGCATAAAAAAACTGTCTGGAACCAACAGTGCATTCTCAGGCCTGGGCCGAAACGCAAAGGGACTGGGGGCGAGCGTGTTCTGCCGGCAAGGGTCAAAGTGCTGCAGCCACGAATTATGCATCTCGACAAGGCTAGGTGCGACAGTTATGGTCTCGTCAAGACGGCGCATGGACTCTCCCGATCTACTCCACACAGCCGTATGTGATACAAAGGTGCTGCCTGTTTACACAAGTTCCGTGCACTATCACGGTACCATCAGCGTACTTTTTTAGACAAGTTGGGTCAGTTTTCTGTCGCCCACCCATGTCCACAATCTAGCTGCCGATGAAAAGGCAACCTCCCATGGAAAGACAAAACGATCTCCCCTGATGGGGGACACCATCAACAACCGTCAACCCACGTTTTGTGACCAACAGCACTATCCCGTGGAACACGGCCGTAATTTAAACGGGTCAGGAATAAACGTCGGTGCGCGCGATAAGAGTCTCGGTTTACACGGGAAATAGGTGACTATCCAGAAACACGACAGGGACAATACAGTTGATACAGAGACCTACCCAACCTTGAACAGTCCCGTCCCCAAATAGAGGCCCAAACATACTCGCATCTATCGTAATTCACTCCGGCGTCCGCCGCTCGCTCCAGTCCCTTTCCCACCCCTTATAAAACTCGGAATACTCCGGCAGATCCATAGCCGCCAGAATGATGATTATCCATTTCAGTCTACGACCGATGAATTCATCCTTCCGGTCCGAGTTTGCTTGAATCTCGTCCATCATGTACAAGACGACGTAGTCGAGGTACTTGTACAAAATTCGGAGAGGGTCGGCTCGGCAATCTCCAAATGCGCCACGAGCGATGTCATGGAGAAGCTCTTGGTTTTGAAAGAGGAGATCAATGCTGGTCAAGATCCGGTCGTTGGCTTTGTCAACTTCTACTTTGGGCAAGGGGGTGGTCTGTTAGGGGCAAGAGATTAGCGCGCTGATGACCTCAGAGAACAACCTGTAGGCTGGAGCTCATCGTGTCACGTCCTCTCCTTTGCCCCATAGCCGATAATGAGATTACCGATAGGACCAACCCAACAGCCGCAAAGGGAGATAGATCAGATTGTTTGTTTATCATGAAGCGGGAATCAACGGAATGAGAACTTACATGTAATGGCTGCTGAAACCCGCCTTGCTTTGCTCGTCGAGTACGACGTTGCTCTTTTTCCTCTTCTGCCTTCGTGGCCCTCGTTGCATTCAATGTGTCGTAGGACTCCCGCATTCTCAATGCCAGCTGCGCCTTGAGACTGTCGAGCGGGAGCCGCCGGAACTCTTCCATTTCAGCGTCTAAACTCCCCACTTTCTTTTCGCCCTCGATGGCATCCCAGGGCCTGTCTTCCTCCTGATCTCTCCGAAAGCAATAACAGGTACAATGGTGGGGGATACCGAGTTTGGAAAACCCCCACAACCGCAGCTGGCCGAGTAAGCTCTTCCTCGCCTCTTCCACCCGCCCAGCATCCTCGAGCCTGCAGACGTACTCGGCCACCCAGAGAGGGCTCGTTGCCTCGATCATGCTTTGGTCTCGGAACTCAGCACTAAGCTGGCCTGACGCCAGATGCCCGTTCTCCGAGCAGGGGCAGAGGCAGTCGTCCGTGATGCTCGCAAGCGGCTGCATCGATGCAAAGTCGAGGAGGAGGCGAACGATGGCAAAAACGGCGGCCCCTTCATGGAGTTGCGGATTCGTTATACGTCCGACACCCCCTCTAAGGAGCTTGTGGAGGCATGTCCTGCCCTTCTTATCTTTGATGTCCACAAGCGTGCCAGCCGCCAGCAGCAAACTTACCAGCGGGCTGTTGAGGGACTTAACGGCTGGAAAGAGGCAGTGTCTTCCCGATGCGTCTCGGTGGTTATGGCGCTTGAAGCCGGCGTCGAGGAGGCGTTGAGCGATCTCCGATGTCCTTGCAAGGTGGCCGAGGGTGCTTCCGCTTTCGCCAAACACCATATCTAGGCGACTATCGACGTAGGGTTCGGAAAGGCAGGTCTCCCAGAATCGGGTGATCCACTTCTCTTTCCTCGGCGTGGAAAGCCAGTTGGCCACGAAGCTCGTCTGCTCCGCGAGCCGCGCCCAGACATAGCCACCTGGCCCTTCAGGGCTCGTCTCGACATCCGGCAAGAGGCCCCATAATAGGTGTTCCCGGTCCCACTGAAACGCGCACCCGATGAAGTCGAAGTGCTGCCAACGGCTATGCAACGTGAGACTTGCTCCGTTTTTGATGAGCAGGGAGGCCGCTTGGTCGTATCCAAGTGCCACTGCGTATATAAGTGGTGTCAATCCCCATTTGTCGGCCAAATCGATCAAGGCAGGGATATAGCAAAGGAGGAGGCTGAGGATGTTAGAAGATTCTGGTGCCAGTGCTCCGTGTATGGGTGTCTGTCCGAGGAAGTTGCTGATAGTGCCGATCTTGGGCCCCAGTTTTTGAACCCATTCCTTAACGAGCATGTCATCCCGTCGGTAGACAGCTTGATGTAGTGGATGGGTTCCACCAAAGTCTAGCAATTCGGTTAGAGTCTGTAATACTCACCCAATAGTTGTAATTAATTATGGGGATATCAAGGGCCCACATTCGTTTAGGTCGACTATCCGAGAATAAAGCCAATATAAAAGGGATTATATGCCTCAAGATTCGGCGCCCCATATATTCTGCAAGGAAATAGGCGGGGGGGGTATGGTTCTGGCCGTTCAATGAAAAGAGGGTCGTAAAGGTCGTCAAAGCTCTGTCCCAGATGAACCAGCTTGTCAGCAATGGCCCAGTGCGCAGATTTACAACCCCAACCAGCTGCCTCGAGCATAAATCTATCGATAGGCGTCAGCGATTTCACAAAACAAATGCTAGAGGAAATGTTCCCTAAACTTATTTGGATGTATCAATGCCAGCCGTATTTCAGAATTCGTCCACAAACAAAGCTAATAGCTCGAGCTGCAAATCAAATTGATAACCGTATTCCCCCCATGGGCCCCCTTTAATGAGTTCCTATAGGTATATGTGCCCTCGGGGGTTGACGTACAACTGGAAGGTAGGATCTGATTGGTGCAGTTGCCTCAGCGTCCCTTTTTCTCCCTGCAGGTCAATATTGCCCTTTTCCAACCTCGCCAAGGTCCTGAACCCTACCGAAGTGACCTTGACCACTCGTTGCACAGGGCCAAATAAGGGTTTGATGGACATACCTGCGACCCCCGTAATAAACTCCCCGCCCACAACCATAGGGACCGGGATACCGAGCTGAGAAAGCTGTATCCGAATCGAAAACTGGTAGTTGCGCGCGTTGCAGCTCTCGCGGTCACAAGCCCTCAGAATAGCGCCAAGAGGGGTGTAGCGGAAGGCCAGAAGGTCTTGGCGGCGTGGCAGGAGCAATGGCAGTGCCTCACGGCGCAATAGGCCATCTTAGGTCTCTGAAGGACAGACCGCATGGCCATCTCAGCTGAGGGGCCCCGTTGATCACTGGGCCGGTGTCCTCGACTGTCTCGGGCTGAATGGCGGGGTTTTGGGCCATGGATGTTGTTACCTTGTTATCTACTAACGCGTTATAGAGTTGAATTGTCAGTGATCAGGTCACATCTCGCCCGCCTCACGTAACGAGCATTGTTCTGAGGAAACCTACAGCATGGCCCTGGTAGGTATTTGATGGCGTTAGCAACGATGCATTAATTTATCAGTTGAAACGTGCTAGGCACTTGCTTACAGAAGGATATGCTGGTAAGCTCTCCGTTCCATTTGATCAAGAGTTTGGACTTCAGTGACCACAGGCCCGCTTTTTTCGTACCTGTAGCCTCCAGAAAGATCCCTTGGCCATCTTCTTCTCCAACATGCGCTCGAGGCGTCTCAATCCATCGCAGATAGCGTTGTAATCCGCCAAGCAGTATTTCAGCAGAAGCTCATAGTCAGTCACTGCAGCGCCAGTGGGATGGCTACTCTGGTCCTCCACTATAGCGGAAGGCTCTCGGGGTTGTGGATGCCTAGTAATCTGCCCTGCCAACATGTGAAAGCCGTCTTGGGGCTGATTGAGTGCGGGGTGTCAACGGGCGACGGAACAAGCCGTGTTCGTGGCTGGGTAAGCCGCCAGAGGCTGGTGCCGGCCATCCAGAAAGAGGAGTAACGGTCGGAAATCCCCACACTGTTTTTGGAACAGAACGACGATAACTTCAATCAATTGAGCAATTGTTTTGGCCACGGCCAACGACCTTCTATCGCGTATATCGCGTGTTTTCGCTGTTGAGAGCCAAAGTCGACACGGGGTTCCGCATCATCTGCCAATGGCAGCACCAACTAGTGCCAACCCCCAAGCGGAGTCTGAGCTAGGAGCTCTATGCGCTCGGAGAGACCTTGGATGTCCAACGACAGCCGTTATTGCAGTTGCAGCAGATCGAGGAGGAGAGGGCGCAGCTTGATCAGAGGATTTCGTCGTTAGAGACGGGGGGTTTGTGGAACGGGGCCTCGAGATGAGCGGATACGGTGGAGTTGTAGGAGGGGATCAGATGGGTAAAGGGGCAGGGTCATTGGATGAAGAAGCAGGGCTTCCTAGTGTCTTGGCAAGCAGCTGGCGGCAACCACCATGGCCAACCATCTATGATGAACGGTGCTCACTTTCCGCTGAATGAGGGGAATGGTCGCCCGATCGCCCCGCAACAGCAACATCGAGCCATCTTTCAACGCTTCCTTCACCATTCATTCTCCAAGGCTGCCATCTCGGCTCGTATTTGAAAGCCCATGCACCATGACAACAGACAGGGTGCCCTTCTAATTTTCTGAAGTCGCATCTGGCAAAAGTGCCAGCAGGCAGCAACCCAGGTGGTTGATTTTGTAAATCGAGGAGGGGCGGGTAATCTGGTGATTTGCCCATCACAGCATGCGCAAGCGACCTGGATGCAGCGATACACAAAAGAACAGGGCTTTCCACGCCAGTCGACACCAACCAGGCAACCACCATGCAAGAGACCTTCAACGCATGTCAAAGAGAGGAAGGAAATCTGTCACGGCCCAAGACTGTGAAGCAAAAAAATCGAGAGGACACATGCAATCTGGGCGCTTGAGGCTCAGAGCGATCGTGGCTGAGTTGGAAAACCCACCGGGGTGGAAATGGCGACGGAGCACTATATACCTGCCTTTCCTTTTTTTTTTTTGGCGGAAAACGAAGTAGGCCTGTCCAAGCAACCTTGTTTCGAATGGATTACTGGACGGTGTGAATTCCCGTGCTGCAGTTAATATAGAGAGATGTGGCTGTGCTAAAAATGTCCAGTTGACACCCCAAGTGCCACACACAAAAGCAGCCCGCTCATCTCGTTGGCAGACAAAACAAAAGCTCAAAAGCCCCAGATCCCCACGGCATCATGAATGACCGGTGCGACCCTGAGGCCACTTCAGACCCAGTTAGAGCCCAGTTCAATCCAGTATGGCGACGTCTTCATCCCCAACCACCTCCCAAACGGCTGGCTATGAGGTATACCGCAACCTTCAACTCGCACCTAGTCGTAAGGAGACGCGCCTTCTTCGTCTTTGTGGCGGATACAGGCACCCCGAAGAAGCTGTCCATGCCGACTTGATTAAGGTATCTTTGGACGACGGCGACGTCGATTTCAAGGCCCTTTCGTACGCCTGGGGAGTGCCAGATGCCAATGCTCCCCCGCTCATCATCCAAATCAACGGCCACCCTTTTCCAGTGTCAGGAACTGTCTTTGTGGCGTTGCAAAAGATCCGTAGGCGCTTTTGCTCGTCGGGTGAGTCAGTCAATCTCTGGATCGACAGCATTTGCATCAACCAGGTCTCGATCGCCGAAAAGAATCACCAGGTACCTCTCATGTCCGACATATATCGACGAGCGTCGCAAGTTGTTGTCTGGCTCGGGGACTGCCGCCGCGGCGAGACTATTCGAATGCTGAACGTCCTTCAAGCAACCCTTGCACCAGTCCCACCCACCTGTATGTCCCAGGGCGACGATTATGTTCCTTTCGAGTTTGTCCCGGGAACTCGACCTTGCCCCCACGACCCAAAGCCGGTGTACCTGAACATGCTTGATAAGCGGCCTCGATCCCCCGACTCGCTGTTTGATGGTTCTCTTCCAGAGGAAGATGCGGATATGATAGTACATATCACTCGAATCGCGGTTGACTTCTTTAGCCGCCCGTGGTTTGGCCGGACATGGATTCTCCAGGAGGTCGCTCTGGCTGAGCAGCCCCCCCTGGTTCTCTGCGGGGGGTGGGAGATCGATTTCGACAATCTGAGGCACATAGCATACAATCTGTCCCACGGCGACTACTACCGTAGGTTCCTGAGATCTCACAAAGACATCGACAGCTTGGCTCTAGAGGAGCTGTTTCGCCAGCTTGACCAAACAATTCACGGTGCAGGCGGTATCGTTTGGGACCTCCGAGACCGGTTTCAGAGCCCTAGCAACCCAGATGGACTCCCTATCGACGTGCTGTTGTCAAAAACCAGACCCTCGTCGGCCAAAGATGCTCGGGACAAGATATACGGCGTCCTCAGTCTTGCTTGGGACTTAGACAAGCGAGCTATAACAGTCGATTACGGCAAAGAGGTCTGTGAGGTATACATGGACGCCACTGCACACATCATCCGGAGTAGACGCGCACTGCAAATTCTCTCCATGATCAACAACGATCCACAGATCGGCCGACCATCCCACTGGCCGACTTGGGTTCCAGACTTCTCAGCCCCCGGGCCCCCGGCCGTCATACCCTTGGCCCCAGCTGGTCTCCGACGTGGATACAACTACCGAGCGGCGGGGCTGCTGCCGGCCTTCATCCATGTCCTAGAGCGCAGAATCATGCTGCACGGCTTCGCTATTGATTCGGTACATGGCACCACCAATTGTTGGCATGATCAGCACTTGCGCGAAGACTGGGACCCAAGTGAACGCCTTCTGAACCCCTGGGTCGAAGCAATAGCCACCCTCTTCTACGGCGCTACATCGCCCGCTGTACCTTCCCCAGACACCCCATATCAGCCATGGGTAAGACATCGCGCCGATGATAGTACCGGAGATCGAGAGGGCCCGGGCTGGAGGCACCTGCTTGTCGCCAAGCCCCTACGAGAGGCAATATGGCGCTGCATGATGGGTAATCAGGGCGACATGACCGAAGGGGACGCAGCGAACCTACAAAATCCTCGTTGGTCTGAAGCCTCGGAAGATGATGGCAATGCTTTGCGCGACTGGATCAAGCAGGCTCTCCCAAGACATCACGGCGATTTCTGGCAACAGGACACAGAACAATCCGGGCCTCCCCTTATCGGCGACGGGGCCTCCCAGATGGTATCCCATGTTGGGTTTTGGCGTTCTTTTTTCACCAAGTGTGTGTGGCCGTACGGACGCAAGAAATCCACGATTAATTCGGCAGCTGGGGACACCACGCAAGATGGAGACACTGCAACCATTGGCCGACATGATTTGATGCTAAAAGTAGCCCGTATTTGGCGTGGACGCAAGGCTTTCCGAACGCGGAACGGCTGGATTGGTTTCGGGCCTAGATACATGGAGCCAGGGGATGTGGTTGCTATTCTCGTCGGCGCTGATGTTCCCTTTGTGCTGCGACCAACTCCGGAGCACCCGGCAGTTTTTACCATGGTTGGCGAATGCTATGTGGAAGGCCTCATGTTTGGAGAGCTGTTCGGTGAATGTCCTGGGTTTGACCAAGAGATGGGGGAAGTACACTACCAGATGAACCCTCCTGGGGACTCCGGAGATTGTTGTCGCCTGGAGTTCAATGGGTTTAGCGAGCCTTTGGATCATTTCCTGGTGAAATAACGAAAGTATTTTCCCTTTTTTTTGCTATTGGTAGTCGCGATCAAATGATAAAATGGTTACGGAAAGGATAGCCTCGAGAGGGCTACCGAACATGCTGCAGCAATTTTACTCTCTCGTCGTCCAGGATTCCTTGAAGACCAAAGTTGTAAGCGACCTCTTGCTCAACGCGCCCCCAACAAAGAATAACCAGGACGTTATATTAACTGCCAAGAAAGTGGAACTTACGCCAGAGTGATAAAAGCAGCACCGCATGACCAACCCATCATCACAGTACGACCAGCGCTCAGTCTTCGGGCGCCAGTTGGACAGGCGCACGTTAGCCCAGTGCGTAGCCTCATGACAGTCCCCAGGGCTATTTTTGACGCAGCAGTACGGCTTGTCGGTAGTCCATTTTTGGTGCGGCCGCAAGCAACTGAACAGGTCGCGCGCCGGGATCGGCAACTCGTCCAGTACCGCCTTCTCCTCCGATGAACCGACAGAGCTGAGAAACCTCTCGCTCATCGCGACGCACTCGACTTCAGTCCTGTCCTGGTGAGTCACAACACAGGCGATCATCGAGGCCCTCGCCGCGCTGTTTGCGAGCAAGGGAATGTCGCACCGCCTACTAGTAACGGCGACGTCAGGCACCGCAGCCGCACGAGTCAATGGCATCACTATCCACTCGGCGTACAACTTTGCAAAGGATACTACTTCCCGCGCGGGTGGGTATAAAGCTGCCGACGGGATTCGGCCTTCCAGCACTTCTGATCTGTATATTAACGGCCAGACAGGACGGATTGGCAGGTGAGGTGGCTGTTAATCATTGATGAAGTCAGTGTGCTTGGGGCGCGGACACTATATGCTGTAAACGAACAGCTGCACAAGCTTCGGGGCTGCGCGCAAGATTTTGGCGGTGTTCCTATCGTTGCCTTCTGTGGGGATTTCCACCAGTTCCGTCCAGTCCAAGAACGGTCAATTCTTCTCTCAAGCGAGGGCATTCATTGGAACGAAGAAAAATCGTTCCGAACGGAACAGAGATACCAGCATGAAAAGGCGCACGCCCTGTGGAAGAAATTCACGACGGTGACCCTGCTGAATGAGCAAGTCCGCGCCGCCGAAGACCCGCAGCTGCAGCGGCTGCTAACCCGGATCCGACGAGGCGCACAGGATCAAACCGATGTTGACTTCCTGAACAGCAGGTGCTACCAGGAGGGCCAGCGGATCCCATGGGAGTCAGGCATCACAGTAGTGACCCCGTTAAACAGGAACCGGTGGAACTTAAACGTCGAGGCCGTGTTATCTTTCCAGAGACAAAAGCAGAGCCCACTTCGGATCTTCATCTCCGAGCACAAATGGAAAGATGCCCAACCGACTGAGGAGGAGGCGCTCATGATCTTGGGTTTAGGGGACGATAGCAGTATTCCGGTTCCCGCGGTCTTTATGTTCGTCTCGGGGACGCCTGTTGTCGTCAACCAAAACACACACCAGGGCTTGAAGCTGGTTAATGGTGCAAGCTACGAGGCATTGGATGTTATCCTCGATAAGGCATATCCAGGCCATCGAATCAATGCGGACACCATTCTCCACTTTGGGCCGCCCGCCGCGATTCTGCTTGCGTCGGAGACGACAAGGGACTTCCACTTCGTAGGAATGCCGCGCGGTACTGTCCTGTTAGCGCCGGTCAGCATCAAGATCGAGTGTCAGAAGAAGCGGCCATGGCAGCAATGCGACGTCAGTCGTCGGGGACTACCATGCGTAGCCGCGTTCGCCTGCACGGATTATAAGGTGCAAGGTAGAACCCTGAGCCGGGTCGCCCTGGAGTTGCGAGGGACACGAACCACTAACATAGACGGCCAAGCCGTTCCCAGACAATGCGACCCCTACAGCTTGTATGTGCAACTATCGCGTTGCTCGTCACTAGATGGAATCACTTTGTCGTCTAAAGCGCGGGAGAGAGATTTTCTTGGCAACAGAGTGCCGGACAATATGATCGCAGCGGAGGAGAGGTTAGAATTACTGAGTGAACAGACGATCAGGGCTGCGGAATCCTGGGATCGGATAGGGGAACGATGACGGGGGGCTGAAGCGAATAATGTTTCTCAGAACGTTTCAAACGCGTTGCACATGTCTTCCTCGCTAGCATCGCCAACCACTGACGCCGTTTGATGGCGGCCAAACAATTGCGGAGCCTCGCTTCGAGAGGGGTTGGTGGTCTTGAGCTTGGTATGATACCTCACCTCAATAGCCCCAGGAGTACGTCCTGGGAAATTCTCGGCAATCGCGGGCCAAGATAGTCCTCTCTCCTTCAGCCGGCAGATCTTTGCATCATCCTGGGGCGTATATCTCGCCCTTCGCAGAGTCAGCTTGGAGTTTGCTGTGGTGTCCTTGCCCGCAGTGGATTGTGTGCTCCTCTGACTCGCCGCGCGGTGCCTCTTGGCTGGGGAAGCGGAGCTGTGATTCTCCGTTACACGATGTCCTTCTCCGTGCTCCGCACATGGGTCCCAAGTGAACTGTAGCTGGAAAGTCGGCACTCCATTCAACGTAAGGCTTTTTTCCATTTGACCTAGGTGGATGAAGGGACGCTTGAGTATTGGGCTGCTCAATATTGTGGGATCACGTGCACCACCGAGATACGGATGGTTAAGGGGTGAACATCATGAATCCCATCTCTAGAATGGTCAAAGGCAAGAAAAAGAGCGACCTGCGGCCCCTCCAGAAGATCAGAGAGAAGCGCAAAACAGGCGACGACAGCGATCTTAGTGACTCAAGTGACGACGACTCCATCAAAGCGATAAGGGCGCAAAATCTCAAACGAAAGCAAACATACAATAGCAACGACAGCATCATCAGCAACACCGACACATCCTCGAGGTTCAAGGTGGTCGACAAAGAAGACTTGGATTATGCCCCCCTCTTCGGGAACCGCAAATTGATGTGGCACACAAAGATCCCCCTTGTGCGCCGCCTTTGGGAGTACAAGACCTATCAACTTGACGAACTCAGGAATCTTGATGCCGGGTTGGAGGATCTTGACTGGGACTATCCGCTTAGTCGCTGGCGGAAAAACGCTATCTCGCCGGTCACGCTCCTCATGGGGCGGCTGGGGCTGCAGGAGCTGGGTGATAGATATGCACGGCATGAGAGGGATTATAGGAAGAATAGGCAGTCGGATGAGCTGATACGGGAGTTGGAGGAGCTGCAGAGGGAGTTGAGGATTTTGGAGAGGGCTGGGCTGGAGAAGGGGGGAGGGAGAAGGGGGCGTTTGGGTGATGTGGAGGATGATTCGAAGCAAATGAGAGGGTTTGCATTTCGGTTGTTGAGACGGGGGACGGTCCGGACAGAGAGAAGGGTGGAGGATGAGGAGGGGTGAAAGGGTGAAGACCGGAATACAGTGTGGTTCCATGTACAAAGGTGAGGCAAATTCTTGATTCTTCCTTTTGTTATTAGGGGGTAACTTCAGAACTTTAACGTTACGTTTAACCGGACCTCTTGCAAGGTTTCTATATTTGGGCCTCGACCTCCCCAAGCGCGTCCAGCACCTCGTTCGAACGAAATCTCCAGCGAATATAAACTCCATGCACACATCGTACCGAACACACCAACCACCCCTGCCACCCCGCTAATGAACACAATGGTGGTTGTCAAGCTTGGTCGTGTTTTCGTCCATCAACTTCTTTGCAAACTCGACGATACCACGGTACTTCCGCGACGCAACAGGCACCCCGGCCACCTCCTCCTCCTCCTTCTCCTCGGCCGCGGCCTGCGCTTCACCCTTGGCGTCAGCTTCGGCCTCGCTGACGGCCTCAGCAGCCGCAGCCTCGTCGACTTCATGAGCGAAAAGATCGGCGATGCTCCCGGGGCCGATGGCCTTGCGATAAACGGCATGGCTGGTGGCGAACTTACGGCTGGACCCGACCTGGATGGCGTCCAGGAGAGCGAGCGCGAAGGTCTGGCAGTTGTTGCTGATGAGGTTGTAGGCGGGCCGCTGGGTGCGCATGTTGTAGATGGCCATCTCGCTGGCCTGCCTGATGGCTTCGTCGTTGAACGTCGTCGTCCCGACTTCGAACGTCTGCCACTCGGACCACTCGACGACTTCGTTGATGTAAATGACGGTCAAATCTTCGTCCTATTGCACGTGCCGGATGACGTACGTCTATCAGTGACTGTCGTAAAGAAAAAAAAAATTTAAAAAAAAAAAAATCCCTCAAAACACCCACCATCCACAGTTCGTGCCCGTAGTCCCCGACTAACACGGCCCAGTGCTGCGTCGGGTCGGGGTACTTGTGAATCTTGTCGGTGATGAACTTGCCGAGCCCGGTCTCCTCGGCGAACCACTTGCCCGCGAGCCCGGCGACGGGGTGCCAACCGATGTGGACGGGGCGGGGCGCGTCCCGGACGCTGGGCGATCCGGGCGGGATCACGTTGGGCTTGGTGCCGAGCCCAAGCGAGCGCTGGAGCTTCATCTTGCCCTTGAGGAGCCCATCTTTTCCTGCCTCGACGCCGTCGGCGAGATTTTTCTTCCTGCGTCGTTGAAATTAGAGAAGCTTGCGTTTTCCGACGGATAAGCTGGAACGGGGGCGGAGGCCTCCAACGTCCCCCCGCATCAAAGTTCTGGCAGTTTTTTACGTACAGAAATATTTTCAGCTTGTCCCCTGAGGACTGCTCTGGAGGTTGTGTTGGCTGCGAATCGTCGACGAGCTCCCGCGCAGGGGCCTTCTTGCGGCGAAATATCCCCATGGCGTGTTACAGTAGGTAGCGATGGCCGGTGCCAAGATTTCGCTTGAATGTTGCGACGGGTGGGAATGTCGCGGAGATTAAAAAGCGGAGATTCAGCCCCTTCAGAAAGTTGGGGTGGCAGGTCCCGATTTAGCTACAAATTCCAAAGTACCTTAGTGAGCTGAGCACGCGGTCAATCAGCGTGCGCCAAGAACGTCAGGGGCCACCCCTTTTGCCAGCCAAGATAGGTAATTTCAATATTCAAAGGCTTGCTAACCCGGCCAACCACTGCCCAACCAACCAACACCACTACAGCAGAGCCAGAAGAGTCCAGCGCTTCCAGGTAGTCAAACTAAGCTCTTCCATCCATATCAATCCCGTATCTTCCGAGCCCGTCGTCTTCGGACCCTTCCCACCATTTCAGTGAAAATGTCCTGTTCGCGACAGCTTCCGCAACGGACTGCTCGGACTCCAGGAGATGCATCCATTTTGACCCAGCCACCAGGCTGGCGATGGAGAGAATCGGGTGCGGGTTCTTCGGGACCACGGAATTCGGCCGAACAAGGAGATACACACCAACGGCGCACAGCACCAGCGTCGCAAGCATCGCGTCCAGAAGCCGGGTTTCCACGAGGCTTTGCCTCAGCCAGATGCGGTTGGGGTAGGTGACCTGCGCTGGGAAGGCCTTGGCGGTGTTGCGTTCCTCCTCCGTCATCTCGAACCTCCAGGTCTGGTCTACGTACTGGGCTGTGGCGATGCCGTATAGCTCGCTCACTCTCGCCGCAAGCTGCGTAGTGTTGCTCCCGTTTCTCCCGAGAAGGTCCGCCAGAGGCACACCGCGGCTGCCGTACACTGCAGCCTGCAGGAAGCTGTCTATGACGGCGCCTGTGTCATCGTCATTTTGGGGGGCCGTGACATCGACCTCGCTGAAGACGTGGCTGAGAAAATACATGGAGTGCTCCGAGACGTTTTGCGCCCGGTTGTCGCCCGAGATGATGCTCGGAGGGCTGGCTAAGCTGATGCCGTCATCACCGGCGTGGAGCCGGAATGCGGCGCGAACCGAAACCTCTGTCACCCGCCCGGTGCAGCCGATAGCGCTGACGTCTTGGACGGTGAGACCGTCGACCTTGCCAAGGACGACGAAAATGGCCGGGCAGCTCTCGGACGGCAAACCAAAGGTTCCCACCCCCCCAAAGTAGCCGCGGTCCGGGAAGTATCCCAGGTCGTACGCAAGTCTTGAGATGCCGTCCTCCTCAAACGGGTCCACCACCGACGCCACGCAGCGAGGCAGGGGGATCCCTATCACCGGGTCCAGCTGGGGGACGCCATCTTGCCCCAAGCGTCGGTCGATCCTGATGTGGTCGGATCGCATGGGGAGGCACGCCAGCCGCGGTCGCAGAGCGGGGAGCTCTACCTCCATGATGGTGTCCTCGTCAGCAAGACTGTCGTCGACCTGCTCTCTCAGCTTCTTCAAGTCAAGAAAAGGCAAAACGAGATCCCGATATGTCCCGTCCGGATACGTGAGGTTGTTCTGGACGATCAAGTGCGCGTACAGGCCCGGAATCGTATTTTCCGTCTCATTAAAAGGGGCTGGGAGGAACACGTGAGCCGGCTCGGCCACAAGCCGCACGGAAAGCGGCACACCCTCCTCGTAGAACAAGCCGCCCGCGACAATGGCTAGGAACACGCCGATGATGGAGACGACCGAGGCAGCGGCAACAGCCCAGTGACGCCGTCTCAGCGCCATCGGAAGGGCGAACAAGGATGGCCGTGCTAAATAGTCAGCCAGCACGCCGTCTCGCGGGGCACAGTGGCCTTTGTGCAGTGCGAGGAACGGTGTCGTGGTAACTACGGTGAGGTTGAAACTGACCAGGACCAGCGACGCCACCACCATGACAGCCACAGGCAAGTATGCCCAAACGTTCCTGACGGCGGTCACGGGGAGCACGCCGCCGAGCACGTCCTTGCTGTTGATCTGCCAAAACGAGATTTCCAGGCCAATGATCAGGAGGAGCGGGACAGCGGTATAGAGCGCTATGCCATACCACTTCATCGGATACCCGGTCCAGTGCTTGAGGAGGGCCGTGTCAGTTGCTGCTGCTGCGGGTTCGGTGGAGGGGAGCGCTGTCTCAGTCTCAACCTGTCCCGCATCAGCAGGCTCAGCTGCCTCGGCTTCAACGATTTCAAAGGAAGCAGCACCTGGACCCCGGCGAACATGGAAGCGCCGCTCTCGACCAACAATCTCAGCAGTCTGCGTGCGCGGAACATGGCCGAGCCCCTCGACCCTGCCAAGGAGATGTCGGCTACCCCGAAGCAGAAGCGCAACGGCCGCCATGCTGCTAGGGTCACGCGGCAATTCCCAGCTGCCGAGGTGCCAGGCAAGGCACAGCATCAGCGCGTACATGAGGAGAAACAGCTCCTGCATGCCGCCAAAGGACACTCTCCGAACCAGCAGCCTGCGCTCTACAAATGTCGCTGTGCCGGGAATGGTTGTTGTTGTTGTTGCCGGGCCCATCATCTGGGTTTTGGCAAACTGGGCAGAGAGGGCCTGGTAGAGCTTAACGAAGCTTTGCTCGAGCACTCGCGGCTCGAGCATGTCGTCGATACTGTGGGAGCTGTGGAGCATGGCGAGACGAAGAGGGGTAGGCACATGGACCGTTTCGTTGGTCGAGGAGAACAGATGCTCGACTTGCGACGCAGCCATTAGGGAATTGACGAATTTGAACGTGAAATCGTCGGGCGTGACTCCCTCGAGGGTGGTGGTGGCGCCTCCTCCCTCGGGCACTTGAACGGACAAGGAGCTCCGGATGCCGTCGCCGTCGCCGTCGCCATCGCCGTTGACAGTGACGGTGACGAGACCGGGTACAATACGGTACCAGGGCTTACAGAGGATATGCGACAGGTGCAGCATCTCGAGAAAAGGCGGTCCGACAGGCGAGCATCCCTTGCACGGAATGACGTTGCTGCGAAACTCGCGCGAGAGAAGAAGGGTGACAAGGAGCCGGTAGTCGCGATGCCCACTCCCTGTCGGCGATGTGGGATCGGAGCAGTTGACAAGCTGGACTTGGCCGTAGTATTGGTCGTTTGGAATCGGGTTCTCGTACCCCCCGCTGGACTGCTGGGCTGGCGCGGTGAGGTTCACTAGCTCGCAGGACGGGGTTGTGACATTGACGAGGAATCCCGGCCCGCTGGAGCAAACCGTCCCGTCCCCGGAGCTGGGGCCGCAAAATCCCACCCATTCAGGGACGTAACTCGTTTCCCCCGTCTCGCACTCCAGCTCCCCAACGAATACGTCGACCGACCCTGCCAAAGAACGGCTCCTGTTGCCAATTTCTCGGTTGGTGCCTGGCCCAAGCCCAAAGCCCTGAGCCGCATATTCGAAGGTGGTTCCAGGTGGTAAGGAGAGCCGAAAGCGGTCTTGGCCGACGGCAAGGAGGGTATACACCATCCTGGAATCCGGTCCCGGCCTTCCCAAAAAGGCCGCCGCGTCGAAACGGTCCGGCACAACAAGTTGGACCTGCCTGGTGACTTGTACGTCGGCCTCGTGGAACAGACCGCCGGCGAAGACGACCATGGCTATCCAGAGGAGCGTGCCAACCATGGTACAGACCACGAGCCAGTGGCGGTTACGAATGGCCAGCCAGAGCTTCTTGGGCATGAATGTCGAGATGTAGTCGGCATCGATGCCCTTGACGGTGGAGGTGGCACCCTCCTTGAGGGCAACCCAAGGCTGGAGCTGGCGGACACGAAAGTCAATGTGGCCCCACAGTAGCCGGAGGGCAGTAATGGCTGCGACGTGGTTAGTTGTACTGAGCACTGTTTGGCTTCGAACATTGGCAATGTGAGACTGAGACTGACCGGCAGTTGGTACGAACCTGCGGACGAGAACCGGCACAGTCGCCACGGGGGCAACCCCCTGATTTTTCTCAGATGTGATGAAGAGATACAGCAAGGCAGCATTTGCGGCGATAGTCAGGACTCCAAGAAGGCCCAGAGACCAGAGGCTGAAGGACAATGGTCTCCAGGATAACGGGGATACGGGCTCGGGTGGTGCTGAACTCGCAGCATCACCAGCAAGATCGGCCGTCCTGAGGCTATGACTCTCATTGCTCCTCCGCAACTGCTGATCTAGTCGGGGCGCTGGAGCTGTTGCGGGATCCCCAAGTGTGGCCTGTGCTGCTTGGGGACTTACAACGGTGAACCGCCCATGCTCCGACAGCACTGCGTGGTCGGACTGGAATGGGGATGAGTCAAGGTTGCAGCCTGCAAGCCTCTCAGCACCATCAGTCGGTGCAGTTTGCGCGTGCAACGGCACCAGCTCAATAGGTGTAGTTTCCTGGGTGCTTGGGGATTCTCGAATCAGCCTCTCCTCGTCCACATATACACCTTGGGCGGCAGCGGAGTGAGGATTCTCTATATGGAGAACTGGGACCAGTTCCGCGACCACATCCGCTCCAACCTCTGTCGGCCTGTCGATTTCACCCAGAGTTACAACTCGGTCCAACACATCCCTCTCATCCGGTATTACAGCCGCATTTTCGGGAGTGGTGGTGGTAGGGGCGGTGGAGGCCAAAGTGGCAGAAGAGAGCGGGGGATTGTCTGGATTTTCATTTGTTGCCATTTCCTTCGGGTACAAAACCAGCTATAGTTTGTCGCGGAATTGAAAGACTGACCGACGCAGGAGGCTGGTTGCTGTATTTGAGCGGTATCTCCGCGGTCCTCTGAAGGATGGTGTTGGGCTCCTGGTTTTGGCTGGCCTGGTTTTTAATCTGTTCAGCTTGGAGAGCCTTTTCACCATCATCCTGCGGGACTTCCGCTCCGATTGCTTTTTGGGCGGGGGGCTGTATTAAAGCCCGACAACTAGCATTGGATGCCAAGATTTACGGTCTGAGCTAGCTAGCTCTGGCAAATCCGCATGGGAACAAGTGTGACGAAGCCGCGTGGAACATGCGTGACGAAGAGCTGAAGTGGCTCATTGGCCGAGTTGAGCTGCAGCCCTGCTCGCATCCTGCCGGCTTGATCGTCTGACCTAGTTCAGATGTGCAAGGCCTGCCCACTGGCTTTCCTTATCTTTTTAGACCCCCCTTCTCACGGAGTTCCAGCCCTGGAGATAGACGTCCCCCCAAAATCCTTCTCTGGCCGGAATGGCAGCCATGGAGTCCAGTGGAACCTCCGAGTCCCTAAGTCTGGAGCCCGAGCCAACACGCACTGCTTTCCCCTACCGCACGACAACCATGACGATCGGTCCCGAAGTGGCTAATTGGGCCATCCCCCAGGTTCCGCTCACCACCGTCTGGACCCCGCCCGCCAACTGCCCTACGATTGTCGAGATCTGGGAAATTGTGGGATTCACCGCCCAACCTCAGAGCTGCGGCCCGCCGCACTTTATGGATGCCGGAGCCCAGGAGGACGATTACGGATACTATTCGCCGGGTATCTGTCCGCGGGACTACACGGTCGGGTGCTTCATGACAGGGATGGATGTGTTCATGTCGCAGCTGCCGGGGGAGACCGTGGGGTTTTGCGTCCCAAAGTACGTGGCAGTGCTGCTATCCCCTCATGGATGTGGCATTAGGACCACAGCTTACTTGGGCTGACAATTCTGGAAGGTCCTGGGATTGTGCGTTGCACGAGTTTTGCTTCTTTTCGTATGTGTTTGCTCGCCATTTTACTTCGAAATCGTGGTTAACAACAGGAGAATAACCCCCTGCCCGGACACGCTCACGTACAACTCCATCTACGCTGAATCGAGCTCCTCAAACACAGCGGAGCAGGTCCTCGACATAACCAGGGCGGCAGCCATCCAGATCCGGTGGAAGTCCTCTGATCTCAGTGTCCTCGAAACACCCCCCTTGTCGGTGGGGGCTACCGTGGTGCCTATCACCGTCACGAAAGAGAATACTGAAATCGACCCCAGTGTGGAAATCCCCAGGAGCAGGACTGCAACGGCAATGAAAACGAGCACTTCCAGAGCGCGCTTTACGACGTCGGCTTCTCCTTCAACAAGAGAGACGAAAACAAATTCTGCAGGGAGAAGACTTCCCAAGTTAGTCAGATGGACTGCCATTGGGCTTATTTTGGCTCTAGGCTTTTAGGATTGTAGAATGTAGTTGCCACGGGTTCCTTGGGCGAAGGACACCAAAAAGGACAGGGATCGTGCCATGGCAATGGGCTTCCAGCTCCGGAACATGCGGAAGCTTCATGAACATACAGTCAGAGCAATTTTCTTAGGTACCACTAGGTATCCAGCTATAAAACACTGATAATTGTGAGATGAATAACAACCACTGTTACATAGAGCAATTGAACGTTCTGTGCTTTTTAGGGCAGCGGTACCTAGTTTGTGACATCAACATCCTCGTCATTATTCTTGAAGCCATTACCCTCAGCATATCTCCTTTTCGCCTCTGTTATTCTTTTACCCATTTTAAGAGTCGGCTGCCACTCGCGGGTAAGACGAGAGGGCCACGTCTAATTAACAACCCAAGGAACAAAACGGGCCAATCCGCCCGGGGAATGTCTCAGCTTGAGAGTGAGATTTACCCGCTTTCGTGAATAAGGAAAACAAGAATGGAGACCTGATGGGAAATATCAACTAGGTTTTATAGGGAAGAGTAAAAAGGAGCTGGGTTGGGAGGGGGGGTCTAGGTTTTAGGCCACCTGTATCTTACGACGACGTAAACAATAAGGCTGCTGAGTACTACAACTTCAAAGTTCAATGGATACTAGGAGGCGACGGAAACTGAGACAAACTTCACCGGCGCTGACGATGAAACACCGACGTGCAACAACCAAACTGACATGTACGTCAGGACAAGCAACTCAAAGGTGGCGCAGCAACCAAAGAGAGTTTGCTGATTGAAATACAAATTTCTCTGGAGATTTTCCTAGGACGGTGTTGTCCAGCTGATTTTTATCGATCAAGGTATGTCGGCCTCTCTAGGTCATAAACGGGCATTCCGGCACCACTTTCATCCAATCGGGACATTGGCTCAGTCGGTAGAGCGTTGGTCTCATAAAATGATCTGATCGGTCAACATCAGAGTAATCCAAAGGTCGTGAGTTCGATCCTCACATGTCCCACATATTTTTTTACATTTTTGTTGTGGGACCCACCCCTTTTTACCCCTTCTTCGTTTCTTACCCTGCACCCGTGCCGCATTCTTGGGCCAAAATAGTGCCGACACTACAAAATTCAGGGTTGACCAAGTTCATTTTGTATAACAGCTCTGAAACAGTTGAGTTTGAGCTCCCGCCTAGATGCTAATCAGACTCTCCCTCTTTGACGTCCAGTGTGGCCAAGCACTCAGACGGAGCCAACATCTGTACCAGACACCCTTTTCATACCTCAGACGTGCAGCGAGCCCATTTGGTCTACGCAATTACAACGCAAGACTCTTCAGCACGGCCTTCTCCTCGCCCGACTCCAACAGCTTTTGCAGAACCTCCAAATCTCTCAACGCCTCAGCAGGAGTCTGCCTTTCCTCCAACTGCCCCCTTTTAAGTGCCTCCGCAAACCCAACAACCTCCCTCGCCACACCAGAACTGTACTCAAACTCCTTCTTCTCCTCCACCCTCTCCCCACCAACCTTCTTCACAACCGTCACACCCGTAGGCGACCACGTCACGGCGCCCTTATCCGTAACAACCTCGACCTCAAGCCCACTCTTGAACTCCGTCCCAAAACTCATATGCACCGTCCCGCTGCGTCCGCCCTCGGTAAGCGCCACGGCGCTGACCGTATCAACAGGCAGGAGTCTCTCCTCCAACAACCCGCTAAACCCAACCACCTGCTTCACCCGCTCCCCAACCGCACCAAGCAACATCCTTAGCGCAGCAACGAAATGCACACCTCCGTCAAGCAAAAACCCGCCCTGGTACCCCGGCGTCTTCCGCCACTCGGTATTGAAATACTTATCCTCCGCCTTCACCAGCCCATTCCTCGCCAGTCGAAATGTGGTCACACGCCCACCAGCCTCGGCAAGTTGCGCAGCGGCGTATTCCAAAGACGGGATGTACCTGAAATTCTCGGCGACAGCCCACAGCGGCTTTGCGTCGCCGAGCGCGGCGTACCATGCGATCAGGTCCTTTGCATCGGACAGGTTCGCAGCGACGGGCTTTTCCGAGAGGACGTGTTTACCCGCGAGCAGCGCCTTCTTGATGATGGCCGGTTGCGCGAGGATGGGGAGGACGACGATCACCGCGGTGATATCATCGCGGGCGAGAAGGGCGTCGAGGGTGTTGTCTGAGGAAGGGGAGTCGTAGTAGAGCGGGACGGGCGAGGACAAAGCGGAGGCGAGTTTGGCGACGGAGGATTGGGAGCGGGAGTAGAGGGCTTTGAGGGAGAGGGAGGGGGCGGAGAGGATGGCGGGAAGGTGCTCTGCTTCTTGTTAGTAGGTTCACACAATCAAAAAGCGAGGGGTGAGAACGTACGTTCTGTGGCAAAGATGCCTGCGCCGAGGAGGGCAATTCCAATTGTCATTTTCTTTGGCGGTTGAGTTTTCGATGGCGGTGGATTGATTGCTTGGCGGTGAAGTTTTGGATGATGAGATAGGGGTGTGATGTTGGGTTGAAAATGTGTTGAAGATGAGATGAGGTGATTTGGCGATCAAACAGGATTTGTAATGGAGGGTGGAGAATCGAGTCCAATCAAGTTTTGGGACGGGGAACCTGGGCCAGGATCCCGTGTTTGACTTGCAGCTGTGGTGGATATGGGCGCAAAGAAACGCCGGGGATACCGCCGAGCTTGCAGTGGAGGTGTCACACAAAGACTCCCCCCTAGGTCGTGAAAACGCATCTTCTTGCCACGCTCATCAAATCCAGCACAAGTTGCACATGAATACGAACAAACCCGGTAAACCGCACCGCATCATATCACACATCCAATCCCGACTCGCAAATTGACGAGAATAGGGAGGAGTTGCAAGGGAACATACCATCCCATCCACCGTTATCATGCACACACGCCACATTGGGCGACCCAAATGGCTCGACTCCTCAACTAAGCATTGCCCGTACCCCGTATCTGCTGGTGATGAGAACCTTGTTTTGACAGCTGCATTGTAAGACTTCAAGACGGGGAGGGTAGCCAAGGCGGCATAAGTATTTGATGGAAACTCGAAGTTCAACACCAAGTCAGACATATGGAACCACCCAGCCGCCACTTGGGCACTTGCCCGCCGTCAAGGTACGCGTCGGCAAAACGATGGGTCCTTGTCATAATTCATTTCTGCGAGATGCATTCCCTTCCAAGAATATGTCGTCCAGGCAAAATGAGTGATGTCTCAGAGTGGGCTATTCAGCTGTTCCAAATGACTTCTCTGATTGGTTGGGAGCCTAAGCATGTTGTGACGGTCACGCCATCCGCGTTTATCAATACAACAGACCCAATTGCTCAGAAAATCAAATGCTGTGTTACCAGTTACGGAGTCGGGAGACGGGTTTACATGTGGCTGAGGGCTCAGCTCACTCTACCTCCAACGAAAAGAGGACTTGGGGCTCCGGCAGCGGCCTGGATATCATGCCACTCAAGTTTCAAACCCCCCTCCAACCTACTCAGCTCGAACGCGAAAATGGGTCCACCAGCGAGTATCTCTCAGTATATGGCAGAGTGGTAAGTTCGGCGCGAGATTGGACTACCTACCTAGGGATAAACACATCACCTGCCTCATTCCCTACAGGTTGTTCTTAGGCGGTCTGAAGTACTTATAGCTGTGTTGACACCGTCTGTGATTAGGTACCTCCATTGAACAGTCGTCTTCTCATTCTAACAATAGCTCGCCAACTTGCAACATCAAACCTACCGTCCGTCAGAGAGCCACATCATGATTAGCAGCAACACCCCAACAAGCAAGGTCTATCTTCTGGTGTTCCTCGGTCTACTTAGTGCCCTCCCGGGTGAGTCCAACCATTCCTCCGCCAAAAACATAACTTGACCCGTTAACTGTCTTCACAAGATCTCGACCCGTTCGGCTATTACGGACCAGGGAGCCCGCTGGGAAGGGATGCAGCGCAAGCTTCGCTCCCGGAAATTGGTTTCTTGAAGGCGATGGCACCTGCGGCGAACCTCCCGACGAGACCCTATCTTCAACCCCAGCCTTCATCGGTTTCCCCATCCTTTCCCTTGTCGTTTCCACCATAGCCGGCATCTGCAACTTCTACTCTATGAACTCCATGACTTACAGCAAGGAACTTTTCAAGCACGGCCCATGGCGTCAATTCGTCATTGACGCCATTGCCTCTGTGGTGGCGCCGGCTCTCGCCTTGACCGCGTTCCGACAAGACGGCGACATCTACACCTGGCACAGCTTTCACGTTCTTGCCTGGGTTCTGCTGTTTGGATTCCGTCCGGGCGCCATTATGGGGCTGACGCAGATCTTCGCCGGGAAACCGATCTGTGCGGCATCCGCGATGGGCCAGATGGTCCCAGAGGCGGCTTTTCTCATCCTTGGTTGTGCGGGTGTGTTTTTCCCCGAGAATGGTTCGGTGGTTCCGGTTGCCTCTGGCGCGTACAGGCCCGCGGTTTTCGTTGGTGCGGGGTTTGTTGTCTTGCATTTGCTGCTCTTGTTCGTGACGTACCTTGTTTACTTGCGACATAGACCCAAGGGAAAGAATGGCCCGTATCAGGATATGTACAAGGTTTTGATGGGCCTCGGTGGCAAGGTAACGGTTTCCATACTGGGTCTTTTGTCTTTTATTGGGAGTTTTGTGCTTCTGATCGTCGCATCGCAGATGTGTGGGAGACTTACAAGCTTTGTCGAAGCCATGTGCCAAGTACTGCAAGCCGTTTTGAGCTTGCTCTTCGCGATTTAGCAACGCCGTAGGCCACCCAAGTCTAATTCGAGAAGCCAGAGTCTCGACGGCAGGGCCAGGTATGGCCCTCAATACCCCTGAGAGCGAGAACCTGGGAAGACAGGGGAAATGGTCAGCTGATGTAGAGAACTGATGTCCGGGACGCAGCTAATATTTCCGGCTAGCGTTTTTATTAGATGGAAGAGCTTCTATGAGCGTTTTTTTTTCTGAACGAGCGAGTCACAGATTGCTGCAGACGGCCCATCTGTGCCATGGCTTCCAGGTAGCGAGATTTTGATGCCAATATCGAGAGGCTGAGTTAGTATTCATTTTCATATTTTAATCCCCAAGTTAGCAACGGGCAGTTATGAAGGTTTAAAGATGTAGAGTAGTTGTGTATTAACATCTTGAAATATTAAAATATCAAAATAACTGACATAGGATCTATGGTTGTAAACATAAGTGTATTGACATTTCTCAATACACCACACTCATACATAACTCCGACCTTGTTGGCGGCGCTACAAACACTGACCATTATTCCGTTTTAGCCTCTACCTTCTCCAAAAAGGCATCAACAGTTAGAAATTGGACAGTTCAAAATTTTCAAGATACGTCCAACCGAAATAAAAAAAACACAGCAACGATTTTGACATCAGGCAGGCAACGTGGAGGGAGTGTTTTCTAAAGCCACGTGGATGCATTAATAGCTATGCATGGGAAGCTATTATGGAGGCGGTGTATTAAAAGAGTAGAAAGGGGGTATGCGGAAAGCAGGGCTGCTCTTGTCATAAAACGGACCTAGAAAAGTTATTGGGGGTATGAAAACATATCCCTGTGAAGATAATATTATGCGCTGGAGATATTATTCTGTGCCTAAATTATTAGAAAATATATTATGCGTCGAAACTATCTGGTGCTGTGCGAGCAACTCCAGTGTGTAGCAGTCGGACTTATTCTTCACACTTGGGGCTAGTTGAATCACAGAAAAGAGATATATTGAAGATTTCAATTCATCATTCGAACCTCAAATGCCTTCAAACACTCCTAAAAGCCGTTGGAATTTTCCGTTGTGACGCCCACTGGAATTTCCAATATCCGTTCAGTCGACTTGAAGCGACGTCGACTGGATCCAGTGTGCAGATTATTTATCACCATGCCGATATATGAATGAAAGCGAAGCTCTGTGTGCTCAGACTGGTCCTCAGTGCCAGGCTTCAAGGTTGTAATCTGCCTCCGTTGGAATCTCGGACCGCTATCAAAAGCAGCAGCGTTTAGCTATTGAGCGATCGAAACATCAAAAGTCCCGGCAACCTTCAGGCCTGAGCCTCGTCCATGAAACCTCATCAACCGGGACGACTTCGGCCACCCCCAACTCAATGCACCGTCACAAAAGAAATCGCCATACATGTTACAAAGAATACACTTGCCACCGTGGTATCGTCTCAGACAAACGTCACATATCCCCTCAGAAGGTCAACAATGTCTTGGTCCTCAAACTCGGCAACCCATGCTGGTTCACCCTCCCGGCGCTTTGAGGACGCCTCCGTTGACGCTGACGCTGACTCGCTGGAACGTGACGAAAGCGAACTTGACGGGAGACCTTGATCCTTCGCTGCAGGCTCGATCACAGGCTTGACAGCAGTGAGCTCCTCATGATCAGCACCCTTGGTCATGCCTTTTGACATGCCGCCGGAAAGCACAACGTCACGACCACCCTCTTTGAAGGCTGGCTTCGAAGCCGCGTGTTTGAGCTCCCAGTCCATGTTCTCAAATGCTGCATCCCAGAAATCATCCGACTCGGGTTCGTGCGCGGGAGTCTGCAAGTCCACAGGGCCGGCATTACCCATTTGTATGGGCTCACTTGAGATTGGATTGACGATGGAGAGATCTCGAGAGGGGTATGCGAAAGAGTATATGTCGCCTTGCCACTGAGCGTCGCCTCTCCTGTTAGTTGCTGGAGGTGTTCTTAACGGCGCGCTGGCGTTTGTGGCGTCTCGGAGTGAGGTATGGTCGAGAAAAACCTCATCGTCGACATTGGAGAGGTCGATGCAATCGATAACCATGTCACCCAGGTCCAATTGCTTCCACTTGTGCTTCGCCGCGGCCGGCGCGGGCTTATCGAGAGCCTTGGGCTCAACCATCGTGATCGACTTGGACCGTTTTGCTGGAGGGCGCGCCGCAGGTTCGGCCTCCGGAGTCCCAAGGGCAAACTGGGATTGCCATTGTTGATTATTGTCGCCGCCGCCTACCAATTCCAACTCGCCCGACTTCCTCTTCTTAGGTCTCGGCTGAGATCGCTTGCGTGGTTTATCGAGTCCCTCCTTGCAACAACGGTGGGTGCAAGGCTTCCCAGACTTGGTGCGTGAATCGCCACTGCAGGCGTGGTTGCATCGCCATTTCCCGTTCAGGAGCTGGACTGGCTCAGAGTCAAGCTCACGTTCAAGGTGCTGCGTCTCTTCAAAATGGTCATCAGTATCTGGGTGGATGTCGACCTCGCAGTTCTGAGTCACTACCTCCAAGTGGCACCCAGCGGGCAACAACTCCACGCGCTGCTCAACCGATGGGCTGCGCACGCCGACCGTTGCCCCGATACAAGACAACGTAGTCGCACTGTCCGTGCTAGTTCGCTTTGCCAGAGTGGTCGTCGCCATCTCAGCGAGGAGGAGGTCCGAGTCGTCGATGCCATCGTCTCCGATAAAGTCCGGACTTTTGAGGACGCGCGGCTTCTGCGCCGGCGCTGGTTGGAAGAACTGACTGGAGCGACGCGGGAGTGAGATGGTCGCAGGAAGCTGATATTCAAGGGTACGCGACACCATAGTCCCGACGATATCCTCGCAGCTAGCGTGACAGGCGAGAACATCTTCGGCGTGTCGCAAACCGACGGAGAAATTGACTTCGAAGGAATTGCGGTCGCCGAACTTTTTGATGCTTCCACGCCAGAAATACACAAGCACTCCATCATCGATCTCGGCAACAAGAGTAAGCGTTGGCGCCTTTTTTCCCCAGTTTGGCGGGCCCTTTCGGTTCAGATAACGGATTGTGGCGCTGACTTGGAGGAGGAGAGGCCGTTCCCTGTCCCACGGCTGCGACTTGTGGCCCGTCACTGCCAGATCAAGCGCAAGTCGAGGGAATTTCTCAAGTTCATCCTTCATCTTCTTCCCAAATGGAGGCTGCCTGGACATGATTCTCTCAATCTCATCCTGGTGCTTGTCGGCAAACTCGTGGACGGTGCGAATCCCTCTGCTGGCCAGCTTCCTCATGCCAACGGGGCCCACATTGGGTACCTGCGTGAGCTGTGTCGGACGCCCTTCCCAGGACTCAGCAGAAAGCGCCCTCATCAACTCCAGTGCTGTCTTCACGCTGACAGAGTCCCGCTCATACCCTTTGCAATCAGCAACGGCGCGCACAAGGCGTTGGAGTCTTTCGAATATCATCTTCTTCTCGGTCAAAAGCTGAAGTCGAAGCTTGGCAGCCTCACCCGAGTCCGCATACTGAACGTGGCCGAGATGCGCTTGGACCAGAAGGGACACCTTGTGCCACGTCTGGTTGATGGTCTCCTTGATGGGGTACAATAGCAGCGGCGACTGGTTGACCTCCCGAAACAGCGACTTCTCGGCCGGCCTAAAACGGAAGTCATTAAACTCGGAAGCTTGAGCGAGGGAGGTAATCTAAACAAGAACAAGATCAGCTGATAATGGACAATATCACATGAGTCCTGCGTGACGGCCTTACCAGCATCTCCATGCAAACAGCGTGTGGAATCTCGAGTAGCAGCTTCATCGTGGTAAATTCCACCATATATTTTGACATCGCTCGGCCGTACTCGGTCGCCTTCAAGGGTTCCGTAGCAGTGACTAACGCGCTTTCCTGCAGTAGCTTCATATCTCGCTCGCAGATCTCATCCAAGATGCCGTCGATCTGCAACGGATTCGATACCCCGCCAGTCATCTGATAGTGTTTAGGGTTGCACCGTACTCGAACACTGAGAAAGGTGCCAGCGAGCCATCTCTTGGCCGTGGAAAGGTCGATGATGGTTCCGAGGCCGACCTCGGAGTTGAGGTGTTCAATCAGGTTCAAGTGCAACGTACTTTCCAGAACCTCTTGCCCAGATACCATCTTTTCATAACGCTCCTTATTAGCCGCCCGTGTGAGAATGATGGCTGTCGCGCTGTCATCAAACTGTGGGCGGCCTGCCCTCCCAAGCATCTGCATGACTTCCAGGTCGGAGAGCTCGTGGAGATCTTGGTCCCCAAACCCCACGGTGCCTTTGAGGACGACAGTGTGACAGGGAAGATTGACCCCCACAGCCAGTGTCGAGGTGCAACAGATGACCCCGATTCCCCCCTTGAGAAACTGCTGCTCAACGACGTTGCGGTCCTGCACATCAAGGCCGGCGTGATGAAACGCAACACCAAATCGGATCATCTCTTGTAGATCTCGGTTGATGACGGTGATCCGGCTCGAAGGCATGGGCCACAGCTTGGTGGTATCAGATCTTGCGGAGACGTACTCCGCAAGTGATGATGCCGTGCTCTCACAGAACTTCCTGGTGAAGCAAAACACAAGAATGGGTTTCTGCTTAGAATGTTTCGCAACAAGAGGCGGCAGCTTCGAGTCCAGGAATTTGTCGAATGAGTAGTCATTAGAGTTGGACGCAAAGCTGTAGACAAACTTCTCCAGCTTGACTGGACGGAACTCTTCTCCAAAGGTCTGTCGGTAGGCTGGAAGCTGTTGGTTCGTGTGGCTTCGTCCCAACCATGTGGCGATATCCTCCGAATTGGGAACAGTGGCGCTGAGAGCGATGAAGCGAACATTGGCACCGATTGTCTTCATGCGCGAAACAACAGCTTCGAGGGTGGCGCCACGGACGTCCTTGAGAATATGAACCTCATCGATGAGGAACAACCTGACCATCTGCAAGAGCCGCTGATGATCAAACCATTTGCGGGTGATGGAGTCCCATTTCTCCGGCGTAGTGACGATAATCGAGGCAGCGCCAACTTTGTTCATGTCCACGCTGGCAGTATCGCCGGTCAACTCCATGCACTTCAGCGACATGTGGCTGAACTTCTTCTCCCAGTCACGAGCTCTCTCGGAGCAAAGCGCTTTCGTCGGCGCTTGGTAAACGATCTTGAGGTTCTCGTTGCCGCGCTCAACTGCCAGCTTGCAAATCGCCAGCTCAAGCACCGCTGTCTTCCCGCTTCCGGTCGGGGCCGAGACAACGACATTGTCGTCGGTTTTATATACGAGGTCGAAACACTTGGACTGTACTGCGTTGAACAGCTCGAAGGGGAAAACGGCTCGGAGCTTGTCCGGCAGTGCTTGACGAGCACTGACGAGCGGGATCCCCTGAACAACCGGCGTGGCGCTAGGGAGAGCGCTGGATGAAACCGGGGCACCGCCCGAGGACTTTGTGCGGACTGTAGGTCGCGACGACTGATTGGGTGGTGAAAATGAAGACGGTGTCGGATGTGAGGAGAGACGACGATGGTTCCGGACAATCGGTACCGCTCGAGGTGCTGAGCTACTCGGTAGGGTATACTGAACCACGCTGCTTGATCTGTCAGGGGCGGAGGATTGTGGAAAAGAGAAGGGAGCTAGAATTGTGAGTCGAGGTCCTCCACTAGAGAACTGTAAGAAACTCACTTGTATACATAGCATCAGGCTCTTGCTGCAAAGAGCGGTGGGCATGTTGGGTCTGACGGTTGGTTGCGTTGCTAGGGTAGCTCCCCATCCTTTGGCTGGGTCGGAATTGCTCGCGAGCGTAGGTGGTTGTGTGCTTCACTTCAGAGATGAGGTGTGGCGGATGTGTGCCGTCGATGTGCCTGATCTGTGTCGGGGCAGCAGAGGAAAATGGAAGTTCGTTGTATATAGTATAGTTGGCGCTGTCACGGCTATCGTCCACGTAATCGGGCGGTCCCTGAAGCTCGTGGGAGCCATTGAGGAGACTCCGGTCTGGATTTGGGTCAGCACGGCTCAGACGGGGGACCAGGGTCCCAACAGACCGAAATCATCGAGCCCATCGTCATCCACCATGCCGATTGATCCAGTGTATTGGTACGGTGAGGGGTTGATAGGTCCAGCGACGTCGTGTGATGGTCGGTGGCTACCACCCCTCGGGCGAGTCTCGGACGGTCTGGCTCCTCGGTGAACGTCTTCCATGCTACGGTTGCCCATCCCGGGCGTTTTGTGAGGGACATAGCTAGGAGGACGGTGTGCCGAAGCGCCATGCCTTGGATTGGGCAACCATGTTTCGGACATTGTCGAAGGCCGCCGGGGCGAAAGTCATCGGGAAGGCGGCGGTCACGGAGGGCAATTGGAAGGGAGGGGGATCGCAAACAGCAAGAGAGATTGGATGGCAAACGGCAACAAGACTCGAGACGGGGAAGTGACGAACAAGCGGGTTGGCTTTGAGGCTGCACCTTGCCTCCTGGCAACCTGCATGCAAACACCAGTTGGCAGATATTTGTGAGCAAAACTCAACATCCAAATGAAATGACTGAAAACTCGTGGGCTGCGGGCCACTGCCCTGTGGCAGACACCCTTGCGCCACATCGCGAGACCGCACCTGCCATCCGAGTTGGTTCCTTCCACATCGTGAATTGTGGATGTGATTTGCGACTTCCCGTCCAGACGACGGTGACTGACACGAGACTCCCTTGACGGGTGCCAAGTTGGCGTCAAGTTGGCGACAACCTAAATAATCGGCACACTGAATGCAGTTGATGCTACTTCAAGTGGCATAGACAAGTAATGTAAATCCCAACATGTATCAACAAAAAGATGCCAAGGCTTTTTCAATAATATCTTAGGGATCAACGTATCAAGTGATGAGCTCTGCTCTTTGCACAGCCCCTTTGCGTTTTCGACACACCGTTCCCATGTATAACCCTGGCCCGCCAATACCTCCGCTTGTCCCTCCACGTTTCTTTGGAACATCAGCGCCACCACACTACCTGCGTAGTTTCAAATTCGTCAACGGGTTTCTTCTTAATTTAACATGTATTGCCAAATGGGTCAAGTCAAAAATATTGATACATTTTGGAAAAGACGAAGGCCTAAACGTGGTGATAGTGGGCTTTAGTGGCGCCGCCGAAACGGTTAGGATTATCTATGGGTGCGATGTGTTAAAAACCAAATGGGGTGCGAGAAAACAATCGAGCTCTAAACAATGCACTGGGATTTGGGATTTACCTTTTTAGTCAGCGGATATCCCCTCAGCGTTTTGTATGTGCCGTTTACTTTGTCAAGCACTTGGGTACCGGATGGGATACACAGTGGTGAAACAACGGTGTCCAAAGGTATCACGAGGGCGAGGAAGCTGAATGGAAAAGTAAGCGACAAAGTGTACTCTTCGTCTGGTCATTTCTATCGGCGCTGCTGGAGATCCGTCCACGCAGAGATGGTGCATCACGCACCCCTGGGGTATCTAAGGTATCCAAGCCCTCGCCGTCGTCAAATCCAGCCCAAAAGTGCCGAGATGCGTCCATGTAAATGCAACACCCAGTCTCGTCAACTCATAACGCAAATCCCACCAGGGGCGTGAGCCTTGGGCTTGAACCCTGGCCTAGTTGTCGTGTATATATATGTACCGGCCGAACCCCGTCGGCATTTCTCAAATCTCCTAATCATCAAACTTCTTTCCCCTCGAAGTTGGCGTCCTGTTCAGATGCAACAAAGGTGAAGCAGGTCGCGACGTCGCCAGTCCCAGAACCCCAGCGGAGTCCAAGGGGTTCACACTCAGCTTGGTTTCGTCAATGATCCTCGGGGTGCTGTCAATGGTCGTCTTCTCGTAGCTTGCGATGTTGATCGGTGGTGGCCGCCCACGCTTCCTTTCGGGCACACTGTACATGTAGGTAGACCCTATGACAAGACCAGTTCCAAGCAAGAACTAACACCGAGTTAGTATTATGTTCCCACCCCAGAAGCAGACGCCTTACCGAAGTTGTGACTGAAAAGTCAAAGAAGAACAAGCTAAACACGAAGCTAATGATGATACTGATGCTCGTAGCAAAGTTTTTGGCGATATTGTCCGCGTAGTTGATGCAAATGGACGTCAGCACGCCGCCGACAGCCTGGAAGATAATGGCAGCCCAGACCACGGAGTTGTAGCCGTCAAAGAAGCCATGCTTGGCAATCTCCTTGCCGTCGTTCAGGATGACACCAAAAACCAGCGCCGGGATCAGCGAATACAGGGATAGTTGGATGTTCCTTGTCCAGAGGGAGACAGAGCTTGCCGAGTCCTTCAAGACCTTCTCGAAGTAGACACCTGTCAAACCAGACACAAGCGCCGACACCAAGACAGCCGACAGTCCAATCGAGTAGTTCATCTTCAGCCCGTTGTCCAGGTCATCCTTAATGCCCTCGTACGATGCTGATCTCTTGGTGAGCTCGGTCGCAAGACCGCCCAGACCATCCAATCCCCGTTTTGTTAGCTCCCTCGCAACATCGGCGACGCCTCCAGCGAATTGTCCGAGCTCGTGCGCCGACCGGGGGAAGAAGTGGTCACTAAAGTCGTGGATGTCCATGGCGAGGTCGTTCGCATTCGACGAGGGGAGAGAAACGACCGAGACGCCGAGCGTCAAGACGATCAGGGAAGCCCAGCGCCGGATACCCAGCGATCGGCTGAGCAACGCAACGCTGAAAAGCGCCGTGGTTATGATCTAAAGGCCTGTTAGCTCGGGCGCGCCGCAACGCGTTACCCCGTGCATACCTTTAGCTGGTAGAGAATCTGGAAGTGGACTGCATCCAGATTGCTCAATGCCACATATTGCAGTGTGTTCTCAAGCGTGTAAAGAACCCCTGGTATCGCAAGTTTCCAGCCATCCCCTGAAAACACCGAATTGTAGATTTGCTCGAACAGGACGGTAACGGGCGTCTGCGGCGCCAGACTCGCGGAGACTTCGTAGATGGAAAAAGTCAAGCAAATCGCGAGCTTGACGACTTCGTTGAGGAACACGGCGGTCGAGGCAAAGTATCGGTGGTCCCCCGGGGGGTTCATTATTCGTGAATAGTGCATGATCTGGAGAACCAAGGCATCAGCTCCCGTCCCTCCCCATCGCTTCCCGCCCAGGAGTCGACTTACAAGAATAAGTGCAGAGTTTTGGAACGTCAACTATTCCCGCTAAGCATTAGCCATTGCGACGCCCCCGCAGCCATGAAACGTGGTGTCTCGCGTACTGTGATCAAAGAAGCTTGTTTCACCGGCACGCCGAAGATGGTCGGCCCACCCACGGCTTGCTGGGTCTTGATGAGCGCCATGGTGTCGTTTGCGCAGCAATTGTCAGGCCGCTGGTGGCCAGAAACTCGAGAAGTCGGTCAATTCGACGTTAGGCACAAGAATTCGAGGTCGGCGCAGGTTTTGGGGGCAGGAAGGAGCTTTGGCGGTGAAAAATTGCAACGGTTGGTCGAAAAGGGGCCGACGACGTCACAGGCGGACAAAAAAATTGGCAGTTGGGTCGCGCCTTGCCGTAGCTGCGCCAGCGCCCCTTGCGATTTGCGATCGGCCGAATTTACTGCACGCGACGCGCGCTTCTCGGCCCAAAAGGTGCAGGAAGTTGGAGAAGGAAGAAAGTGGGATGCGACGATTGAAATTTCAGAGTTTTCACACTCTGCAACGTCCACGGAGATGCGCACGCACAACCCTCGTCCCCTCCTCAATCGAGTCGTCCGTCCAACCCGCCCCCGAGCGAACCGTGGATCGGGGCTTCGTTAGGTTCTGACGTGGTCGAGATTCGGTTCCCCACCTCCAGCCAACGCGATGGTCCCTGCAGCGAGATGCAGGTCGGCTCGCCAAAAGTTACCCCCGCAAAGTGAAACCTGGGTCAGGCACGAAAGATGCACCGTTGTTGTTTTGCCGTCTGATGGTTCCGGCGCACAAAACTGCTGGTTGTTGGGTGAAATGGAGCTGCCACATCATCAAGTCGTCAAGGTGACGCGCAGAGATGCGACCCGTTCTTATGATCGGCCTCCCCTCCTTCACACCCCCAGTTGGAGATCGATTTCCCCAGATCCGGCCGCTCGAGCAGATCTGGCATGGAATCCTTGGCCAGTGAATGGGCAGAGAATGCTGGGTGGCTGGGGCCGGATGACCCCTCGTCACCGCCTGGAAGGCAACCTTCGGGCCTCAAGCGATGGTCACACGCCCTCCTTTCCCCGCACTTTGGGATCCAGTGACAGCAGAAGTCCGCCGAGACAACATCTGCCGTGCAGACCATACACACTTTTTGCAACAACATTGCACATCTTTGACGAAGATTCGACGGTATCTCTCCCCGTCGGCTTCCGGCCCCGCTATCGGAGACCGGTGGGCCCGCCACTCCGAAATCACAGCTCCGATCCGTTCTACAGCAGACCGAAGAACTGGAGAACCTCCTTCTCGCGGAACGGAACAATATGCCCGACCCCTTGGGCGCTGTACCCGACCAACTTTACCCCGTCCCCATACACCATCTTCGTGTATCCGCTCACTGGGTCATTCGTCACATTTCGAGAAAAGGGAATGTCCAGCACATTGCTCCACTGCGCAACCTGATCCGCGAGATAGCCATACGTCACCACGGTGTCCGTCGTCCCATGCCATATCTGCATGCGTGGGCGTGTGCCGTTGAACTCGGGATAAGCCCCACGAACAAGATCGCCCCACAGCTGCGCCGTCGGCTTCTTGTTGGTCTGGCACCCGGGATCAATATTGCTAGTTGCAAGACCGGCGCCGTTCCAGCATGCAAAGGCCGGCGCTCCGGAGAACGAAGCACCCGCAGCAAAAACATCGGGATATGCTGCGACCAGAGCGTTTGTTGCCATTCCGCCTGATGAGGAACCCGTGACAAAGACCCGAGCGGGATCGCCCTTGTACTTGTCGAGTGTGTACTTGACCTAACCTTATCTCAGTGGTCAGGCTTCATCCATGCGGTTCGCAAACATACCATGTTGACTATTCCCTGAGTGTCACCGCCTCCATTGTGCTTCAGGGACTTGCTCGATGTGCAGTCCCAGCATGTGTTGGGCGTTTGCGGGAAGATGAGGATGAAGCCAAGTTTATCTGCTTGGGGCGCCAACCCGGCTGCAACTCGACTGAAGCTATCGCGGGCACTCCCTCCGCACGGATGAGGCTGTCGGTCGAGTTAACAAGGTTCTGATGGCCGCGGGACGTATTCTCGTCCATACCACTGTCACGATCGCCGGCTTGTCTGCTAACTTGTCGGGGACGTAGATAAAGAACGAGAGCTTCGTAGGGTTGTCCCATCCCGATGTCACCTGTGTCAGACTTGCGGCGGACGACAAGGCCGCCGAGGCGAGAAAGAGAAGCCCTGCAGTCCACATTATGGCCTGGTCACCAAGCTGCGATTGGTTGGTAGGTTGCTGTCGTTGTCAACATCGTGAGGAGTACACTTAAGTTGAAAACAGCCAATCCCCCCATTTATACTCGGAAAATATGTTTGAGTCCCACCACCACTGTTGTATTGGGCATATTGAGCCGCGGTAGTCCACCATTTATCCCCTGCTGAGCAATTTGGATGTCGGCTGATCTGGGACATCGAGTTTTTACACTTGCATTTTGGCACCCTTCACTGGCAAGCTGCCACATCCATAGTCCAGAAGTCTTTAATTGGGCAACTTCATTGACGACGCCTCCAAATGCTTCATACAGACAAAATACGGAAAACTCGTCATCGGGAGTGCACTGTGACAGTCGCATCTCAACTTGAACCCGACCTCTTTCACTTAACATGTTTTGTTCCTTTCCTGGCCAAGCCACCACCTTTCATACACCCTCTCGTCCCCGATTATTTCGCCGCAGGGTTTTTCTCGGCAGGGTGATGCGCAACAGCATCAGGATCGTTCTGATACCCCTTTCCAGCCACGTTCTCACGTCGAGCCATGAACATCGAGTACACGCCGCCGAGTCCGAGTGCGCCGAGCGCAAGATACCTGCCAGCAACCATCGTTAGCATCATCGAGCAAACCGGCAGGTAAGGGACACCAAAAGCAACTTACATCAGGTTCTTGTTTGGGTTCGTTCCGTCCTGATTGTACACCTTTGTCGTCCCCTTGTCGCCGACGTGGCTGGCATTCGGCTTGCCGGGCTTGGTGGTCGCGAAGCGCTGCTGAATGCGTACGGTGGTCTGCGAGCGAGCGGCGCGCAGGACGGCGCGGGAGGTCATTCTGACGGCGGACATCTTGGGGTTGCTTTGTGGCTTTGTGAGGGTGAGGGATATTGTGCTTGCTCAATTATTCTCGAGTTTACTCGTCAATTGACAAATGCATGCGAGTTGTTGATGAAATGGTTGCAGGTGGTGGAAGTTGCTGGCGTTCGGGAACTCTGGACGGACCCTAATGGGTTGGATGACATCACAACATCTAATGTGACGTATCTGGCTGTGATCCGCACCTTCCTCGCCCGGCGAGTTTCTTTGAACGTTCGAGTTGTTTGGCAGGTACGCACGTAAAATGATCCAATTTGACGAGAAATTGTCTGGGCTGGATCTGGCCGTCAATTTCAATCTCTTCGTCGACCGCAACCCGTGATGTCTTGACGAGATGTAAGACCTGCGCATGGCGTTGAAAATCATGCTGGAGTCATACCGAACTTCACCTTACAAATTCATTTATAGCTCGCCAGTTCTACACTCGATATTGCCGAATCGCATCATCTCCATCATTGGCTCTCATCGCTGGTTCCTTGGCTCATCATGCGCTCCTCACACTGCACCAAGACTTGGTCTTGGGGACAACATATTGAAAGTATCAACGACTCGAGTCCCTCATTCATGAAAAGAGGTTTCGAATGCGCGGCTTCACCTGGTAACACGATTGGGACTCCATTGGACCATGTTCACCACTGAGAGGTGTGAAGCCTCTCATGCCTCGCTGGAAGGATTCAGACCCGCAACTTGGGCACCAAGATGCGGGGAGCTGCCACCAAGAATGACTTTAACTCTTCAACTTTCACCGCACGGATTCGACTACGCACACGATGTCGCCCAATCTCATTTCACCGTATGAATCACTTGCTGAGAGCCAGTCGGCAATCCGAGTTCTTGTCGTTGCCCCGGGAGAGTATGAAGATGACATTTACGGTTGGCTGCTCCACGTCGATCTCGATGCCGACACCGAAGGTGCCCCTCTTCCGACGCACAACCTCGTCAACTACCCATACCCATTTCGAGCACAATGGCCTGGCGGACAACAGCGAGAATACAAACTCGATATCGACGGTGTCTTAACACCGCAAGATGACGGCATGGCCCTTTCCCGGCACCCATTTCAGCGATACACGGCGCTTTCGTATGTATAGGGCTCACACGATAACCCTCGACACATCATTCTGAACGGACACATACGCTTCCCGGTGACACAGAACCTTCATGCCGCTTTGCAGACGTTGCGTGATCACGGCGATTCCGGTGCCGGCGCCGGGCTAAAAGTCTGGATCGATGCAGTGTGCATCAATCAAGCCGACCACAAGGAGAAAGAACAACAGTTGCAACTCATGCGGCGTGTCTATCAGCAAGCCCAGGATGTGGTGGCATATGTGCCGCAGGAGCCTGAGGACGAAAGGAATCTGTTGGAAGTATTCCGCACGATCCTGAAAGCAGAAGACCGGTTCAAGAGACACTACGCGAACGTTGAAGACGGAGGGTTCGTCAATACTGTACGAGCAGACTTTTCCAACTCTGACATGCCCTACTGGGCTTCCTTCCTCATGGCCCAAGACCACATCCATCAGCAACGTGCTGCGGACTCTGAAGTTCTCTTCCTTGAGGACTTTAATCTCCCACCTGAGAACAGCCCTCTCTGGACTTCGTGGCGTCGTTTCTTCGCCTCTCCATACTGTAAGTCCTCTCAGTCCTTCCAAAAGCCGTCCGCTTACCACGCCTCTACCTATACAGTCCGCCGCATTCGGATCCTCCAGGAGTTCACGCTCGCCAGCACCCTCACACCCAGGCTAGGGCCACATTTCTCACTCAACGCCAACACCTTCATTAAAGCGCACTATTACCTGCAATTCCACTCGGGCGCTAAAAACGGCAACTACCTCGGCCAGTTCCCCCCTTCCACACCGGAAGATTTCATCCAAAAGGTGCTTGCCGGTGTGCGATGCGCAGGCATCATGGAGGCCGGCCGGTTCTCGGACCGGGATAGACACGGGATGAAGCTCGTTCAGAAATTGTACGACGCGAGGGAATTCCAGGCGACTGACCCAAGGGATAAGGTGTATGCGGTTCTTTGGCTGGCCATGGACGAGGACGACGAAGTGTTCAAGGGGTTGGTGAGTTATGGTCCCGAGGTGACGGCTGGGGAAGTCTTTCTTCGATATGCGAGGGCGATGGTCAAGAAGGGTGATGGATTTGAGGTGCTCGTGCAGGCGGGGCTTCTGAAGGATGATAGTCTGCCGTCGTGGGTGCCGGTATGCCATCGTTTATCTATTGCTGAGTTACGCTGACGGTGGCAGGACTGGTCCAGGGCTATTCTCCCCTCAGGTGAAAAGACACCTGACATACTACCGACTTCCACTGGCATACGAGTAACCGATGATGACAGGTTGCTCATCCCTGGGGCGTTTGTCGATGAGATCAAGGCTATCAGCCGTGACGCATTTCTTCATCCCCGCGATAGTATGTCTCACCAGCGTCTGTCTCTGGCAGGAATGGAATCGGTGTTATGGGAGGGGCTACGACAGGTCATCCTACTTCTGGCGTCCAGAGACACTGATAAAGGGGAGTCGCCTGGGGAGCAAACACCCGAGGAATTCTTCCAGAGCTTCCTGGGCGGAGACGAGATATTCGAAGTGTTGACACAGGATTGTGATCCAAACTGTCACTCCAAAAGGAGTACGATTCTTACATCAGGGTCAAAAGAACCAACCAAGCCATCACGCCAGAGCGGGTTCTCGATTTCGGTGCTCTTTGGGTCAGAGTCACAGAGGTTGGATGGGGCACGAGGCTCTGTGGGACTACAGGTGGGCGGATTGGCTTGGTTCCAGATAGGACAGAGGTCGGGGATAAGGTCGTTGTGTTTGAGGGGTGTTCTGTTTCGTTTGTGTTGAGGGAGGATAGTGTACATGACGCCGGAAGTGAGGATGGAGACGGAATCCGATATTGTAAGCTTGTTGGGCGGGGATATTTTTGTCGAAGGGGAGGTGAGGAAGAGGCGTATGACTCTGCCAGGGCAACGGATATGGTCTCTTTGGGTTAGGATCAGTTGATGACTTATGTACAAGTTGGCCGAAAGCCAGTGTTGAAAAGATTTATGTTTCGGGCAGTCATGGCTACACGGGCACATCAGAGCGATCATCACTACAAGTGCCTTTTGCATCGCAACATGTCTCATTACCTCAATAAACATTACTTCTCCCGCCTCTATGCTTTTGTGCACCCCTCCTCAGCACAAATTAAATTGCGCAACACTCGGGTCGTGATCCGACACCTCATCGGCACTCGCCGCCCAAGAATTCACATGCACATGCTCATACTTTGTTTCGCCCTTACACGCCCCCTTGGCCAGCTTCTTGCTGACATACATGTGATCGAGCGCCTGGGCATTCATGTCATACACACTGCCGTCGTTAGCAACCTCTTTCCCACGACATCATCAGGGGTTGAACTCACTAGGTATACCTCTCCTCCTTCTTGATCTTCGCTGCGACATCCAAATCAACCATGCCACTAACTGCCGCAAACTCCTTCATCGGCCCAACAAACGAAAACTCGTTGAAATCACCCGCCGCAATGACCTTGGCGTCTTTGTCCTGGTCCATGACGGATTTGATCCAGTTCTGTGTTTTTTGTCAGTATCTCGCCGCTTCTGAAGGGATCACATCACTTTTGGGCGACCAAAAAAGAGAGAAAAAAAGAGGAAAGGGATGGAAACGAAGAGACAAAAGAAAAAAAAGAACTCACAGCAGTAACACTAGCCTGAACCAGCCTCTTGCCCACAGCCCCATTAATAGGCGGTCTCGCATCCCCATGCAACGTCGTGCCCCCGCCCTTACTACTCCAATGCACATTAACCGTATAAAACGGCTTCTTCCCGTCCTTCGCCAACCAAGCCGCAACAACCGGTTTACGACTGGCGCTCCACGCTTCGTGGGTAGGCTCGATCCGTCCAGGATTGAAACTCAGTGCTCCATCGGGCAACACAACAGCGTTATCACCCGGGCCACCGGGGTTCGGCTTGTACAACTGCACAACCTCGGGACGGTAGAGATATGCCTGGCGGATGTTACCACCCGGTGCGCCGCCGTCTTGGTTGTTGATGCCTTCTACTGTTGCGAAGGAGTAGAGTACCCCTGATAGAGAGGAGATGGAGGCTATGAGCGTGGAGAGGGTTTTGTCGGCCGAGACGGTGCCGTCGTCTGTTGCGCCGCTGTCGTCTTGGATTTCCTGGACGAAGATGAGGTCCGGCGTGCGGAGGTAGCTGACGATGTGGGAGGCGATTTTGGGGAGGTGGGCGGACGACGGGGAGAGGTTCTCGACGTTGTAATCGCCAATGGTCAGGGCGCGACAGGTTGACGTGGAGCGGAGGGTGGTTGGGGATACGGATGGGTTGGAGGGGGACGTGAGGTTCAGGGCCGTAAGGGGCAGGATGGTGTAGAAGCCAAAGGTGTTAGTGACGATGCCTGTCACGTCGGCAAAGACATCGCCCATCTTGGATGTGGTTGGGTTGCGCGTGCCGTCGAGGGGTGCGCCGATCAGGATGGCTTCCGGGTTGGAGTCTTTGTCGCTCATGGTTACACCGGCGTGCTTGTTGCGGCCTGTGACGGTGTAATCGCCTGTTACCCACGTGTCACGGTAGCTGTTGGGCTGCTGGATGGCGGTTGGCTTGCGGATCGTGACGAGTTCGCCGCTGAGGGACTCCCAGAAGTCGAGGCCGTATTGCTGCGGCTTGAGGACTGGGTTGGCGATGGAGATGTTGGTCACTGCGTTGGGGAGGGCGTAGACGTCACCTCCGTCGAGGCTGCTGTATTGGACGTTGGGAGGGTCCACAGTGTCCTTGCCGATGACGAGGGGGGTCACCTTGTTCCCTGACGAGACAACTTTGACGTTCTGCGGTGATGTGATCTCGGTTAAGAACAAGTAGTTGGCGTTGGCCCTGTACTCGGCAACCTTGCCGTCCAGGTTGATGATGTCGCCCACCGTGAGATTTGCGCCGACCGAGTTACTGAACACGTAGATGGCCTCTGAAGTCGCCGCGTCCTTGTCCGGCGTTGTCGAGCGGATCCAGATGCCGTTGGGGCCCTTGGCCAACAGCAAGCCCGTCACGTTCTTCACCGTCTGGCCATTGAACGGCGAGAGGAACTTGTTGCCATTGATCTCGGCGATGGTCAAGGCCGCGCTCAGGGGCTGGAGCCCGGCAACCGCCCAGCACAGAAAGATTGTTGCGGTCCTCATGATGGCGTTGGCTGCAGACTTCCCGGCGCCATCATCCCAACGGTCAACGGCATGACGTCTCTTAAATGACGGGCAGCATATCAAGCACGTGGGCCGCGAAGCTTGATTGTGGATGACAGAGTCGCAACGGTTATCAGAATCGAATCTCCCGTTCAGTGTCAAGAGGGGCGATCCAGGGGTTGTGATGGCTGATTGGTCCGGGGCGATAGCACGTTGCTTCGGTTGACCTGCCTGAATGGACAGGTGCTTAAGGAAGCCGAGGTTCGCCAAGACCCGCCCTACAACTCGCGCTGCTGACTGGCCCAGAATCCCGTGTCGATCTCGAGAGCTGACCAAGTTTGTTGTCGCCTGTAGATTGGATGTATGCGTGAGCTGGGACCAATGCCAGCCAAACGCACTCCACATGGCCGCTGAAATAGCCGCCTCTTATAGGCGCTGGTACGCACCCCCGCAGTTTGCGCAACGAGACATGCCACTGCTCTGGGTGAATCTTCAGCCCATGCAGGCATTCGGGGAAGGACGCAGCTTGAAGGCTGAGATGCTAGGTTTGAACTGAAGGCCACCATTAAATGCCGGGCACCCTGCAGCTTGCATGTCTTGTATGGACTTGCAGCCGTGAAACCATCGACCTGAATGGGTGCATGAGCCGACCAGAAGCAGAGGCTAGAAAACGAAACGTGGGAACTTTGCCAAGGTAGTCGCCAGGTGATAAGAAGCGATGGACGAGGAATAGCTTTGAGACGTTCTTGAGGAGTCTCAAACCCCCAGGATTGAATCTAACATCGGCTATGGCTGAGATTCAAGTTGGAAGTCAAAAATTAGGACCTCAACAAACAGATCTCTGTCATGATGGGCAAAGACAATGAGGTGGGAGATATGGCTCCCTTGGTTCTTACAGATCCATAGGCAGTGAGTGAAGCTGGTGAGTATGGTTAAGAATGAGATATTCTCAGGGCCATTCGGTGAGAGCTGAAAATCCTGGTCTCACTTGACTTTGAAAGCGACGGCCAATGGACTCGCCAATGGAAAAGAATTCAATACCTGAACGATGATTCTTGATTCATCGTCATATCAAGGCCTGCTCAAGGCTCCATGTGAGTTTGATACACAACGTCGTGATCCAACAATGCTGTGATCAAGACACTGTCTTGACTCCGCTGATAAAATGGAGGTATGCATGTGAGCAACTTGCCCAAGACCACATATTTTTCTGCGGCTTGCAATGCCAGAAAAACTCCTCCTGCTGCCCAATGGCGGTTGAATAGACTTTCCCGTGTGCCATGTGAATGGAGGATATCAGGTTGATGAGAAGTCGCTCTGTTTGTGGATCACGAACTTTCGTGTTCCCGTAGCTGTACGGGAGGGGAAATTGTCGGAGATTGCCTTGATCTAAAAGGGAGACAGATAACCCCGCACTTCTAGTGCGTCTCTTCGCGATAGAGTCGTGAAAACGGCTGCACTGGGCATGTGGGCATTGGAAGTCTTAGCAGCCATCGGTCGTCTTTTCTTGGGGTTGACTGCAGGGGGCCGCGAAACCTGCGGGGCTGCAAACAATTGGGGAATCTGCCATTTGCGCCGCGGATACGGCCGAGAAGACCTCAGCAGTCAGGGAAACCGGCCTATCGATGGATAGGGCACGGTGGAAGAGAGCACCATGATGGCATGGCAAATGCAACCACATCGCAACTTGACAGATGGATGGCTTCATCGTTTATGGTGGTGTGCCCCGCGCCGCCATGGCTGCCATGGCCGCTTTGACCCCTCATTGCGCAAGGACTTCCCCTCACCGCCCACAACGTGCTGAGTCTGGCGCCGCGGTTCGACGCAGGTGCTGCATGTCTGGCGGCCACAGCGGGACGGTGTGCCATCCTCCGCTTGCGATAGGGTTTTCGGAGCGTGATGCTGCACGTCCACAGCAGCAACCTGCGTGCGGGACGGGCCCGACACTTTAATCCCCGCAGTCTCGAACCTGTCCTGCAAAAAACAGGAACCAATGTCTGCTTCCTTCCTCGCTTCTCGCTACGCCGTGTCCAAGCGGGTGCCCTGAGCCCTGCCGTCGTCGGTTGTGGTTGGGAGGTCGGCAACCTGCGGCCACTGTGATAGAGGTTGGGGGCCTTTGGGAGAGGCGTCGCTTGCCGAGTGAGTCCCTTGCAGTAGACCGCAGTGGCGAATGCACTTCAGATGAACAGGCCGCAGTCTCCTGAGCTCGCACATGAGATCAATTGCAAGAGGTCAGCGCAACTCCACGTTTGTCATGTCGCCGGCCATGCTGCCGTCGACATCGGCGGGATGGTGTTCCTGCTGTGCCGAGCCCGGCGGGACTGCCGAGCGGGACGAGTCTCAGGTGTGTGTTGAAGACGGGCGACCCCGGTTGGGCTGAGCCTCAACTGCTAAAAAAACCCGGCTAAAGAACCAAGTTCGCTCGTCGCCGAAGTCGAAAGCTTGCGAATACGGTCCCCTAGCCGCTAATTGTTCCCCTCGGCCAAGAGCTGGTGAGGAGGCTCGAGAGTTTTCCTCTCCACACACCCGCACACTTGTGATGACGCATGAAGTTGGAGGGTCTGGCGGGAACAGGGTGTTTCACAATGTGGAGCATCCGAATCAGGCCTGTGTCTTGTCTTGCTTGATGTGGGAGGTGGCATGCGAATCTGAGATGTGATAGATATCGCGACGAAGGAACAGACCTCTGGTTCCTGTCAGCCTGCTGCGTCCTGTGGGAGCCGTCGCTGACAGCAAACAATGTGCGCTCGGATGTCTGCGACACCATCTGTTCGCCGGCAGCTCGACAAAAGATTTCCGGGATTCGCTTGTTCCCCAACCACACCTGTGGCCGAATTGGTGAGATGGATTGACATCACGGGGGCCCGTGTGCACGGCTCGTCAGTGACAAGATTGCCAATTGGGGTTCCGATTTTGGGGCGCGCTGGGGTTGTTCAGCGGCGTCGTGATGGCTGAGGACCATGCCGGGCAAGCTGCGTGTCATCCACCACCTTGGCGTTCGGAGCGTTCCTGGATGCCTGGATGGATGGCTTTTGGACCAACACCGCGATGGGAATCGAGGCGCTCCGCTTTGGGAATGGGTGTGTTCCCAAACGCGGATCATTCGGTGATTTTGCGTCTGGCTTCGGCGTTCCGCCTCTCAACTTGACAACCACGAAATGGCTTTGTCTGGAACGGCCAAAAAGAAACGAAACTCCTTTTTGTTTTGCGGGGGAATCTCTCCAGATGCGACGCTGTGTGGTTTGGTGGAAGTTGGTCGCCGATATGCCCCTGCCTGCTTGCTCGCCAATCCAAGAAAACAGGCCGCGTCTGGCTCCGCTGGGTTGGTGAGCTGCCCCAACCCACCAAGCAGCAAACTCAACGCGGGGTTGGTTGTCAATCTATTCCTCACCCTTCTGAATCACAACGCGTTGCGCATCTTGTCCATGTGAGGCTTGCGAGATTGATGCGCTGCCTGCTGGCAAAATGGCTGCGACCGTCGATAGTTGCTGCATTATAGCCCTCCAATACGGGGTATTGCTGAGAGATTACTTTTTTTTGCAAGTTTTTTTTTTCTTCTCGTTCGCAATGGCTTCGGTCTGGTGGTCCGGGATACCCCAGGAAGACGAGATGAATCCATGATTCAACCCCGGATCCTCGTGTTGGGATTTTGGGGAGGCCAGCTGAAAGAAAAAGCACACCGGACGCCTGCGCCTGTTGATCGATCTGGGCAAGCATTTTCTGGCGGTGCTTGCTTTTTTTTTCTCTTTCTTGCAGTCGATCGTTCCTTTGCTTCCACTGTCGATCTTTTTTTATCCCGCTAATCGCACCATCGCGCCAAGTCAGGGCAGGGGTTGGGATGAAGCTGCGATGTCTCCCCCACGATGCTCCTCCAGCCATCGGTGCCTCTCACGTTGATGTTTGATTGCTCGCCTCAATGCGCCGCCATAGGTTCTGCCTCACGCGTTTACTCCTGCCAGACTCGAAAGAACGCACCCAAACCAAGTGTCTAAGCTATCGTTTTGCTGCTGATTGTCAATGTCCGAGTTGCTGTCATCGCCTTGGGAAGGTGCAGGGGAGAGAAGCAGGGGTATCCCGAACCCCTGCGGAAATCTGTAGGGATGTTTGCACGGCGTGGCAGCGTGACCGCTTCTTGCCATCTCACTTTTTGATCTCCGCTTTCTCGGAAGCATCATCGTGCTTGGCTCTTGACATGCCGTGTCAAGCAGCAGGGCAGGCTGGTGCTGGAACAACCACCACAGCCTCTCGACAGCGGAGGGATTGGGGGGTCATTGCTTCGGTCCGCAGACGTCGCATGTTTGCTCCATCGCCCTGTTTCCCCATACCGGCTTCCTTCACTGTGCAGCTTGCGGAGCTGCCGAGGAATACGGGAGGTGGTCCTTTCCCCTTGCCAGCCCGCAGGCCGTCCTCTTCGCATCGCCGCGGGTGGGGCTCTACAGCGCAGCCAGGGGACCTGCTGTCTGCCGATGTCCCTGGCAAGGGAACGACACACACACCTCGCACCCCGTCTGCGACTCTGACGCATGTGAGCCGGGGCGCACAAGGACCAGCAAGAGAAACACGGCGGACGGACTGCGGCGGCTTGCAGCAGCTTGCAGCAGCTTGCAAGTGGCATCGGTTTGTCGTTCTGTCATATTTGCTTCCCGTCCCTCCTGTAACCCTTTTGGCCGTTCCACCTGTTCCACCCTCATCAACTGCGTCCCACGCCGCGCTTTCCTTGCTTTTGCGTGTTTGCTTGCTTCTTGTCGAGGCAGCTCCTTGCTCTGCGCATGCGAGCCACAACCGCGGGGCTGGGTCTTGGGTTCTGTCTGGATCGGCACCGCCGGGAATCGCTGTGTGTCCGCCGCAGTCTCCAAGCTTGATGCTGGCTCCCGAAATTAGTCGGCTTGATGCGCCACGAGGAATTCTCTCTTGTTGCCACTGTACCTGCATGGCCGCGACGACGGACGTCCCCTCCTGTCTTTGCCCGAAGACACTCGACCTCCTTAATCCTGCATCGGCGCACCAATTGGCTCCCCATGAGCTGCTCGCGGTGACCCGAGCGTTTGACCTGCTCCAGCGTTGAAGAGGAGGACGGACCCGGGGCGTGAGAGACACAGGTCCGATCTGCTGTCTCACAGCGAACGCCCACCATGGGCCACACGTCGAAATTCACCTTCCCGATACCGGGTCGGCGGTCCAAGCCCGCGCCATCACCGCCATTCGCGATGCCCCAGACAAAGGCGCAAAAGATACTCGGGACAACGACGATCAACAACAACGGCGCCACACTCTCACCTGATCGGTGGGGCTGGGAGTCCCGCTCAAACTCGGGCATCAGTATTTCTGTTTCGGAAACGACGACCAGTCGAGCAGGAGAGACCGGACTCGGCATTGTTGAGACCAAGGACGCGGGAGGACGAGACCGGCGCTGGGAAGAAGAGTCGGAGATAATACCACGGGCACTCCAGGGACAGGGCCACCAGCACCCGGCGGCCAACGACGCGGTGACGGACGCCTCTAGTCTCCGGCGGCGGCAGTCGAGCTCAACCATCACATCTTACTACGACAAATCCAAACTCCCGCTTTCCATTTCACAGCAGACGTCCAACTCGGCCATGGCAAAGGGACTCCCAGTCAAGGCGCAAGCCTTACTTGACATTGACGGCTCCTACATGGAGCCCAAAACCAAGGAAAAGAAGAAGCCGGCAAAACTAGATCTATCGTCATTGCTTGCAAAGGGCAGGTCGTCAAAATTCCTGAAGCCGGATTCACAACGAGGGCTCGTTTTGGGGCCCGATATGATCACGAAGTCACCATCGATCATGTCCCTCTCACCAGACGCGACTCCGCCGCCAATTGCGCAGAGGGTTGAGAGAAGCCTGCGGAAGAAGCTGACAAGAGAATCCCTGAAGGAGCTTTCGCCAAAACCGCAGGTTGTGCGCCAGACACAAGCCATCTCGTCCGCGGCAACGAGGGTAGCTGCAAACCGGACAGAGACGGGGCGCCATCGACCAACCAAGTCGACAGTCGATCTCATTAATCTCTACGACCACTATGAAGCAAGGTCGTTCGCGGACGTCATGGATCAGGATTTCGACGGGATGCCACTTCCCGACAAGCAGGTGCCGACGTATCCGACGCCGCCGACGAACTCGGCTGGGAATGGCTATCTATCCCCCCAGCAGACCCATCCGATGCGAATCACCATCCCGACTAAACAAGCGGCCCTTTCAGCTGGTGGACAGGACCTTGGCATGTCGGGTGGCATGAGTCCGTCAAGCCTGGTTTCGCCTCCCACAGACAACGCAAGTATTTCAAGCCGGCACACCAGAACGTCGAAAGCATCCAAACGAACGGATCGAAGCATGAATGATCTCGACTTGCAGCAGAACAGCGTGCTCTCTCTTTCATCCGATTCCGAGGATGACGGATATGAGCAGTCTTCCAAGAGCTCCCTGGCTCCCCCAACCCTCAGCGATGGACAGGCAAGCCCGACCAGCCCTCGCTCGGCGATATCCCAGCGCTCCGCCCCAGCAATTCCACAGGAGCCAGCTCGAGGCAAGGTGCCGAAGCGGGCGAGCTTTGCGACCCAACCCCAGTTTCTCCCGATCCCGGAGGGCGCTGCGACGACAAACTCGCCGCAGGTTGGGCTGCGAACAAGTTCGCTAGCAATGAACGCGGCGGCTAAGAAGCAAGCTACTCTTCTTGCGCACCAGACCTCGCGCCTGTCGATCAATACCACGTCGACGGTCAGGACGGTGGTCGCCGGCGTCAAAAGTGAGAATAGTCCGCCTCATCAGGCCAGCTGGTCCTCGATGGGCGCCGCGGGGTTCGATGATTTTCCCACACCGCCCAGCAGCCGTGTCCGGCGACAATCGGTATCGCCACCTACAGCCGAGGAACCCACGCCCCCGTTGTCTCCAACAAGCGTCGACTTCTATCTCCAGAGCCAGCGAAGCTCGCGGATTGCGTTTGACGTTGATAACCGATCGACATACAGTGGGAGGAGCTTGGGTAGCGCAAAGGGAAAAGTGAGGCCGGGTTCCGTCAGCAGCCAACATGACAGCAGCGGGCGGTTTATGGCGGTGACTCGTCAAGAGGAGATGTTGTTGGCGGCCCTGCGACAGAAGCGCGCGCGCATGCGGGAGGATATACTTGCTGAGTTCGAAGACACCATGACGCACGAAGAGGAGGAGCGCCTCGAGCGCCAAGTAACGAATGGGAGCAGCAGCGGCGTGTCGCGACAATCTTCAATGAGCACAATGCGCACCTTGGAACCCGGCAGCCTCGGGGCGTTAACGGCGCGCCCGCAGATCCGGGTCAACGCCGGCAAGGAAGCAGAAAAGACCGCTGTCCGCGAACAGATTCTTCTGATGATGGACCGCCCTTCTGGCAGCGGCGCGGGTCTTGAGACAGCCGAGCCCAGCCCCGACCTCGACGGGTTGCTCGGATTTGACGACAGCATGGAGTTTCCCATGCCGGAGCGCCGCGGCAGCAAGGCGAGCTCCAAGGCGAGTGTTGACTCGGCATCGGGGGGATCTGGAGCATCGAGCCGAAGCAGGAAAACCGCACTGTCAGTCTCGGGACTGCGTTCAACTCCGCGCTCCAGAGAGTTTGCGGATCACCGTCGCTCGAGAGGCAGCTCCCGTCGGGGCAGCGAAAAGGATATCCCGGCCGGGATCCCAGAGGATCCAAGGGAAAAGGAGGAGGAGGAAGCTGACGTTCCACGACCGGATTCGCCCATCTCCCCTGACGACTTTCCGATGTCGATGTCGATGTCGATGTCGATGACGCGAAAGAAGCAGGTGCGATTGAGCGCGGTGGGCAATCCCAAGCCCAATATTGAGGCAGGGTGGTGGGATGACTCGGGCTAGTGGTGGACGGATTATACTATTTTCCTTTGTTTGGGAGCGAGCTTGGTGTTTTCGGACACGGCGGTGGTGGGTGGTGGACTGCCCTACTTTTAACTGCAGCGAGGCAATATTACGGGAGATATTTAGTATTAATGCTAGGTACGGGAAGGAGGCCACAACGATGGATTTAACGGATATTTTGGCGGGCGGAAACGGCGCGGTTGTGGACTTTTTGATGACGAATCTGGGTCTGGGACGGACCGGACTGGGCGCGCCGACTGGACTGGACTGGACTTGGGGTGGTCAGCTTGCACTCGCTTTGCTTCAGCTCCGCCGCGCGGGAGCATGATATTCTTGTTAGATGTCTTGGTAATTGGCTGCTGGCCATGGACGACTGATACTATTGATAACCACTCAAGCACAGACAATGCAAATCTCTAATCATCTAAAAACTGTCACTTGTGCCGCAATGCTGCCGCTGGAGGGCGGTTTGCCGTTTGAACTTTGGTCACAGCGTGGTGGAGACTGTAGATGGCGGGCGCGAAGCTTTGGCCAGCTCCACCAAGCAGCTCCCACCTTCTCTCAACAACAACGAACACGCCAATTGTTCAATTGCTGCCAATTCGCTCTGTCTGCACATTGCGCGCACCGAATCCGCATCTACCAAGCTAACACTGTGCCCAGAACCCGATTAAACCCCCCCTCGAACTTGTCCTCCCCGCACGGCGACCCTGCCCTGCCCTGCCCTGCCCCACGATGCGACGCGATGCGGTGCGATGCGACGCTCCGCTCCTCGTCAAATTCTACCTCTCCCTCTCCTGCCTCTGCACCTCCTCCCTAAACACATTCCTCCCCGCCGTCGGCGACCAGCTATCTCGATCTGTCAACTGAATACCCACACCCCTCTTGTCATCCCCCACGATCACCGGCGGCGCTGCCCCTTCCCCAACCCTCTGCGCACGACTCTGGCGCTCCCCATACCCACCGGCGCTCTTCTTCCCAAACAGAGGCACAACCCCCGTCCTCTTCCACCGCCAGAAACAGAAACCCAACAACCCCAACACCACCAACGCGACAACGACGGGAACAGCCACAACCACCGGGCTTGATCCCTTCCCACCCGTCCCCACGTTACGCGGCGGCTCCTCATTGACAAACCAAACGCTCGGCCCACGGAGCGTCTTGATATCCGTCTGCGCTGGTGTTTCCAAGTCGTCGAGGACGAGCCAGAAGGTGGCGTTGAGACGGTTCACGCCGAGTTTGGTCAAAAAGTCGGACGGGATGCGCCATGTGTCGAAGCCGATTGCGACGGGGAGGGAGACGCTGGAGGTTAGGCCGCTGCCGGCGTCGTAGGTCATTTGGACTTCGACGAGGGTGGATTGGTCGGCAAAGTTGGAGGGTTGCCAGTTTACTGCAGAATTCAATATCAGTCCTGGCTGGGAAGCAATCACGACGGGCACAGGAATGGAAATTGGCAGAGGCAAGGATGGGCGAGGGAGGGACCTAACACGGAGCGGGAGAGACGCACTGTAGTAGTTTTGCCCTGGGTACATGATTGTTCCGTCGCGCGGTTGGCAGAACGGCGCAATGGAGGATTGGTAGTCTGTGCAGGCGAGAAAGGCGCCGGCGTCGTCGGGCCCGGTGGCCGTTTGCACCGGGGCGAGCCCCGTGTAGGTTGAGGCGCGGCCGGACGGGGAGATGGTGTGGGTTGCGGTTGCGAGGAGGGAGGCGGGCGGGGCGTTGTGGGTTGTCGTTGCGCCGTTGGCGATGACGACCTCGGGGACCATGGTCACGCCGACGCCGTGCGAGTCGACGGTGACCCATGGTCTTGGCGGTGGGCCGACGACATTTGTTGCTTGTGGCAGGGCTGACACGAGCGGGAGCAGGGCGAGTGCCCCGAGGATGGACGCCATTGTTGCGAGTGCAACTGGTTGAGAGTTGCAACCACTGTGACAGATACTCGAGCGAGTATGTCTGGTGTTGAGCGAGGCTCTGCTCTACTCGAGTGGGTAGGACGTTCTTAAGGAGGTTAGATTGGAGGCTCTCGGGCGTGCATGAAGATGCAAATGAAGCCCGATGGGAGGCGGCGAGGAGATCAGCCTGCAGGCTAAAGATCCGGAGGGGAGGCCGTTGGCTGCTGTGTTATCGCCAGCCGAGGGCTGCTCAATGCGATATCAGTTAGAGGAGCGGCTTCCCGGAAAGCAATGCGTTGGCCCAGCCGGATCAGCACGATTATTTGACGGGCGCGGCCTGGCGATAGGTGGGTGGCCGGCAGGTGGCCGACAGTTCGGGGGCATAACACGGCCTGCTATGGGATGCGATGCGGACGCTGGCCTGGATTACCCCTCCTTCAGTTCCTGTTGTCAGTCGTCTGCCCACACATTGATGCAACCCCCACCAACAGCGGCGGCCAGCGCTGGACTGGACTGGACCGCCTTCGGCTCGCTGGCTCCCAGCTTGGCCCTTCGCGGTGAAGGGCGCCAATCCGGTGCATGCCGGTAGAGCGCGATGGCGGGGTTGTCAGCAGCGACTCGGCCACTGGCGGCGGCGTGCCGTCCCCCAGCCCTCCGGCACCCAGTCTTTCATCATCTGGGCATCGGCTGATTGGCGCATCGACTCGGCCATTGAGTGGTTTATGCGGGGCATCGGCACGGTCGTGACATGGCGGGACGTGTCTGCCACCCTCCTCCGCAACAACCAAACTTCAGCGCTCCTTCGGCAGCGCTAGCGAGCCTCCATCGACGACAGTGGCATGCCATGTTGGCATGGTCTGATGCGGTCGATTCGCTGTTTGCCCCCGGCCAAGCAGCACCAGTCTCCTTTTGTCGGTGTTTCTTCTGTTACGTCCAAGATGCTGTGGCGAGTCTGTCCTAGCCCGGATGGGCTGCTGCAGGTCATCGTGGGCTGTCTCTTCTTATCTCATCCTCCGCATTCCTGACGGGTATGATGCGCGTTACCGCGCTGCCGGCTCGAGAAGGTCTTTAGGAAGCACTGACCCACGCGTTCGGAGCTATTTAGGGTTGCCCTCGACATATTGCGTCCCTTGGCTCTCTCGTCTGTGTCTGTGTTCCTGCCGCTCCTATCCATTGCGCCGGGTCAAGAGAACCAGAGACTGCTGATACCGATATTAGGACAACATTGCAGAACAATGAAGACCACCGGGGTTGCGAGGGCGGCGTTGCTGTCGGCGACGACGGTTGCGGCACAAAGCTGTGCCAAGGTGCTTGTTCCTCATTACAACACGCCGGTTGTCAACAGCGGATGGCAGGCACAACTTGTCATTGGGGGCCTGACCAAGCCTAGGAGTTTGGAGTTTGATGCTTCGGGGAGGCTGTTGGTTGTTGAGAGTGGGAAGGGTATCACCCGCCACAGGGTGCAGGATAATGGAGGGACCTGTGTGTCGCTTGAGGAATCGTCGACGCTGATTCCCCAGACGTCTGTGAGTATTGCTGTTCACATTCTCCGACAGCGAGATTGACCATGGCAGCTGAACCACGGCCTCGCACTCTCAACAGACGGCAAAACCCTCTACGCCTCCACCGTCGAAGCCGTCTTTGCATGGCAATATGACCCCGACCGGGGCACCGTCAGCGCCACGCCCCGCTCCATCGTCAGTGGCATGAGCAACGACGATCTCGTCACCCGTACGCTGCTCATCTCGCGAAAAGAAGCAGGCAAACTTGTCGTGTCCCGTGGCAGCGCCGAAGCCAACATGGCGCGCGCCTCGGTGCTCTCGAGCGGTCTTTCCCAGGTGCGCGCCTTTGACCTGGGCAACTTCACAACCACGTCCAAGCCGTACAACTTCAACACCGAGGGCGTCGTCCTCGGCTGGGGTCTGCGTAACTCGGTTGGTGTCGGCGAGCATCCCGTGACGGGCGGTATCTACGGCGTGGAGAACAGCGTCGACGGCGTCACGCGCAATGGCAAGGACATCCACGAGAACAACCCCGGCGAGGAACTCAACTTTTTCGGCTTCCTCAACACTACCCGGGCTGGCCGCAACTACGGGTACCCGCACTGCTTTGCGGTGTGGGACGTGTCTGAGATTCCCAATAACGACGGGCTCTCGGTCGGAGACCAGTTCGCCATCCAGGAGAATAGCACACTGACCGACGAGACGTGCGCCAAGGACTACGCTGCGCCGAGACTCGTCTTTCCCGCGCATTACGCACCGCTTGATATCAAGTTTAACACGCAGGGTAGTGAGGCCTATGTTTCATTCCATGGGAGTTGTGAGTCCCTTCCTTTCCGCACAACCCTCTCTGCCCTCCAACTGACACGGTACAGTCGACAAAACTGATCCCGTCGGATACTCGGTCGCCACTATCGAGTTTGATCCCCGCACCGGAGAGCCTACGGCTGCGCATACCACGCATAACCCGTTCACCGAGATCATGACCAACCCCGACCACACAAAGTGTCCTGGGGAGTGTTTCCGTCCTGCTGGGCTGGCTGTTGATGCCAAGGGCCGGGTGTGGATGACGAGTGATACCACGGGCGAGATTTACGTGCTTGAGAGGAGGAGCGGAACGCCAACCACAGGGCCAAGTGGGAGCTTGGTTACGGCAACGGGAACGAGCGGTGGTGGGAAGTCAGGCATGGGATGGGGTGTTTTTGGGGCTGCTCTGGGGTTCGCGCTGTTGATGATTTGATGTGATGTGAGGGCAGTAATTGGGTTCGGGAGGGATTGGGATGGAGCATGTCTGTCATTACATAGCGAGCATGGAGGTTTATTTGCTTGACTAACATTGCGTCGATACCCATTACCATCGATCCGAGACTGAACTTGGTGATGCACAACGCTGTGGGAAAGACAGCGGTTAGATCCGGCTCAGTAATTATCCCCCGTGGGAAGTGAAGAGTTCCCCATATGCTTTCGCCATTCTACCCCCCGCAGTTGCTACCAATGGGTAATGCCTGCAGACAGGCTCGCTCTCCGGCGCCATGGCAATCACTAATTACATGCAAGCACTTTACCGTAATAACTCCAGGGCTGGCAAAGAGACCAACACCCCGAACCTCACGTGGTGCACACACACAACAGAATCCCCTCCCCAAAAGTTCCAAGAAGCCCCTCCGAAGACGGCGGCGGTTCCAGTCTCTAGTGTGTGTGGGGATCCCAGCGACGCGGCTCGCAGTGTAACGCTCCCCACCCTCAGTTCTCTTCCCCAGTTTCTCTGGTGGAGGGGGCGGTTCTCGCGGCAAATGATTTGGGGAAAGTTGGCGCAGACATACACACGCAGTAATCCGGGGTAGTTTGGCCTTCTCGGGTCAAATTATCCCGGATTACCGCGTTGGTGGACAAACTGGTTGGGAACTATCTTGTTCCAGAATAGTGTGGGGGAACAAACACCTGTTGGTGAGGCTTTTTTAGGTAATGTCACCAGCTTTTGTGGCGATGATGGGGAGGATGTACCGGTACCTGGGACGGGGGGACTCACGGGACTGCTGGAGCACGAAAAAACGACTGGGACGAATGCGGTAATGCGATTGGTTGGTTGGTGGGTGGTTCGATGCAGGTGTGATTCATTCGCTGGTGTTAAGCGAAGGCTGTCGGTTGCACTGGCATGCATGATTCGAGCGTGACACACATATGCTCAACTCGGTTTGGATGATTCTATCGATAATATTGGTTCTAGAACCATGGAATGCGCAAGGCAAACTCATGGGCACTCAAAGTTGTAAGACGCTCTCAGCTCAGTCGGCAATCCGCGGATGGCGTTTCGCTCGGCAGGACTGATGTCAATGTTGAACCACTCCTTGAGTGCCGCGATGCGTTCCTCCTCGAGTTTGAACGTAGCGAGGACTTCTTCCTGGCCGCGCGAGATTCGCTTGAGGTAGTTGCGGAAGAGAATGAGCGTGGCTACCGGCTTGGGATCTTCGGGTGGTCCGCCGAGAACGGTGCGCACGCACATGACGTTTTGGACGAAGAAGCTCTGGGGCGCCGCCATGGTGCGTTGGTTCATGACGGCAAAGTCGGCGGGGAAGAACTCGATCTCGACGAAGCAGTATTTTGGCAGCCAGGGCGCTGGGGGCGCTTCCTGGAAGGAGTAGACCCAGACGCGTTGATCCTGGTTTGTGTGGGTTGTGAGAGCTCGGTACTCGAGTTTTCCGCGGGCCGGAGCGACGAGTTCGAACTCGATTCCGTCTTGGAGAGGGACTGGAGAGAGGGAACAGCCGGAGCCGAAAGCAACGTCGACGAGATACTTTTGGTTGCCAATCGTCACGATGGTGACTTGGTGGTTCCTGGAGTTGTCAGTGCATGTTACAATGAATCCGGGCGTGAACGTACCATCCGTCGACTCCTGCAATCAAAACTCGACCACCCGCTGTCATGATATTGAAACCCGCGGTGCGGAGTATGACGGCGAAGAATTGGTTAATCTCCATGCAGTATCCTCCCCTGCCCTTGTTGACAACCTTGTCATAGAGATCTTGAGGGTCCAACGAGAGGGTACGGTGCCTGGTGTAGTGCAGATACAGACTCTCAAAGGGGACGCGTTCCATGTGACGATATTGAATCTGGGTGAGTTGCTTGAGCTTCCAGAGGTTGAGCTCATCCTCAGTGACATCCACTGGAACCTCCGACGGCGTGAAGCCGATGTGCTCATAGTATCGGGCGAGCTGCTCCTTGGTGTATGTGGCCATCTTGACGGTTATGTCCTGTTGCTTGTTGTTGGTGAAAGAGATGCGTGAGACGGCACCTTGCTTGTTTATATGCTGTTGGCGATCGGGGTTCTCGCTGTGGCAGTGTGGCTTAGCTTGGTGTTTCACAAGTTGGGAAAGGAGTTCGACGATGAAGCAGATCGGAGCTGCGTTGTCTGTCAAACAGAAATCGACATGCGACTGTATCAACACCTTTGAATTCAGTGCTCGTTCTCGTGATACTGAGGTGGAATTGGCCGCCGATGAGTGCTCGGAAATACGATGTCGGATCCGGGACTCAACAGTCATGAAGTGGGGTAATCAAAGACAAATGAGGGGTTGCGCTCCCCTGAAAATCTATTCGATTTCTCCAGTTTCTTTTGAGCATTTGGTTACACGCAATGTTGGCTCACCGCGAAACCAATGTGAGACGAGATGGAGAGGTGGCATGTCAATGCGTCCGAGACACGAACAAAATCTAACTGTCTGAGCAATTCGAAGATTGATTTCCACGTCCTAAAACCCGAAAGATACCAAAAATGCAAGGTCACATCAGCCGCTCAATTCGGGCAAGCGCGAAGCAGTTTTCGCGAAGCTGAGAAGGGAGGCAGTTGCGAACGCCACCTCCCGAGCTCACCACTCACGCGCGACTTCAGCCGCGTTGTTGCCTGGCTCAAAGTCAACACCAGGCAAATCTCGTCAAACAGGATGAAAACATCTTGACTCATTGGCTTCTCTCTTTTCCTTCCCAACTACCCCATCAATCCCATCTGCCAAGTACATGGTCCACACTGCCGTCCGACCTCGGCGCCGGATCACCCGCAGGACCTCAACGGCCATACCGCGCATCTCGTCTTCATCCCATTCAATTACACCATTCTCAACAACTTTGGATAACCTCAAACTGCGATCGTCGCCGTCACCAAAATGGAATCAGCGGGCCTCCGCTCCCGCTCCAAGCGACCTCCCAAACCACCATCCCCGAATCCCGACAGCCCAGGCCGCACCCCTCCCAAATTCACAATCAACCTCTCAACACCCCCCGCCCACCGGTACGACCACATCGTGCCCTCCCTCCTCCCAGTCCTCACCTCGGCAGACGTAACCTCGCAATTCAACGCTCTCCTAGCCTTTCTGCTTCCCAACTCCCCTCTCACCCTCAAAGCCGTCACCTTTCTGTTACAGACCCTCCTCCGTCGCGTCCACTCGGATGAAGAAACCGCTGAGCTGCGTGGCCTATCCCGCCTGACCGGTCTCCCAATGTACCTCCTCGTCGCGCTCAACGTGATGCTGGACCTCCTCCTGGGATGCACCTCGGGCGGTGTGCGCTGTTCCGACGGAAAGGGTGGTACCAAAATCGTGCATTTTAGGACATTGGACTGGAGTATGGATCCCCTCCGAAACTTGGTCATCGAGTTGGATTATGTAACGCACGAAGGCGGGCCGGTGGTTGCTACCACTATCGGATACCTAGGCTACGTTGGTATCCTGACGGGTGTGAGGAGGGGCCTGAGTCTGAGCTTGAATTTCCGGCCGTATCATAAAGCTGATACGTTTTGGGAGCGTTGGCGCTTCCGGTGGCATCAGGTTGCTGTGGTTTTGGGATGGAGAAGGGGGATATCGAGTGTGTTGCGGGGGTATTTGATACCTGATTCTAGTAATGGGGGTGTAGTTCCGGGGATAGAGGGGATTTTAGATGAGGTGAGAGGGAGTAAGTCGACGGCCGCGTATTTGATCCTTTGTACACCTGATAGGGTTTACTCTGTTGAAAAGGATCATGGGTCAGCGGGGATTGCGGTGGATGAGCACTTTTTGACGACGTGTAATCATGATTTGGCGGATGAGGAGCATCCTGATCGGGCGGTGGAGGCGGCGAAGCATACGGCTGAGGGCATGTTTGATTTGGTTGAAAACTCGATTGAGAGGAAACGGGACGTCTTTGAGGGGTGGCAGGAACGCTTGAATAATGGATGGAGGAGAAGAAAGACTGGAAAGAAGGAGGCAGTTGAGATGGATGAGGTGTTGGAGTTGGTCAGTTTGGAGGGTATCAGTAATGAGATGACGCACTATGCCGTCGTTATGGATCCTGAGGAGGGAAAGTTAGTGTGGAGGAGGGTTTATGATCTTGGAGAGTTGGGGGATCCGGAGTGGGTTGAGGAAGACAAATGAGGGTGGTGGATAACAAGACATCTTGAGACACTCTGGTCCTGGATACCCTTGGACATAGGTGAGACATGCGGTCGCGCGTCCCTAGTGTACACATAGCCGTGGGCAGGTACCTCAACTTTGGCCTAACCCTCTCAAGCGACTCGCTATGCTGGTCAGGCAATCTCACCGCCTTTTAACTTGATAGGGCCCGTCGAAGGGCCAAGCTATTACAGCCCTAGAGAACAAGAACCTGGGAGCAGTGCCTATAAAGCAGCCGATAAGTGCTTTGTGCCAGGTAAATTGATCTAAAGGTCTTCTGATTCCCATTCGGTAATAACGGTTCTTAAACCATCTATCTATGTGCGTGGTATGAACGAAACAACTAACCTGAATGCACGAGGTACTAGTCTAAGAAAACAGAAAACACCTTCCTCATTTTGCGAGGCCGGCAGCCTGAGTGCGGTAGATCATATCATCTCTGGCGGGACCCGTGCCGATCCATCCAATTGGCACGCCGACAAACTCCTCGATAAACTCAATGTACGCACGTGCTTGCTTGGGGAGGTCATACTATTGCCTTGTCAGTAAGGGAAAAGAGTGTCGGCGAAGAATCGGCACATACATAGGTCTTAGCAGCGGTGGTGGGCTTCTGCCACCCCTCAAACTCTTTGTAAACAACCTCGAGATCCTTGAGGCGGTCCAGATCGGCTGGGAAAAAGTCAAGCTCCTCGCCAGTGGTGGGGTCCTTGTAGGCGACGGCAACCTTGATCACCGGGAAGGTGTCGAGAACGTCGAGCTTGGTCAGGTTAAGGACGTCGTAGTAGTTGACCGACTGCGAATACTTGAGCACAACAAGGTCGAGCCATCCGCAGCGGCGTTTCCTGCCGGTGCTGACACCCCACTCGCGGCCAATCTCCTGAAGCTTGGTGCCTGCCTCCTCCAAGTCCTCAGTCTTGAAGATGCCTCCACCGACTCTCGTGGTGTAGGCCTTGACGACGCCAATGACGGTGCTGAACTCGTGTTAGCATTGACTCAACCTCTCAAGCTCTAGCACTTACTCAATCTTCTTGCGGTTGAGGGCAAGGCCGGTGACGACGCCGCCAAAGCCGGTGTTGCTGCTGGTGACGTAGGGATAGGTGCCGTAGTCGATGTCCAGCATCAGGGCATTGGCTCCCTCGATCAGAATCTTGTAGTTGCGTTCCTGGGCCTCCTTCATGTACTTGACGGCATCGACAACGTACGACGCCAGCTTGGGGCGGTACTCCTTGAAGCGCGCAATCTCCTCCTCGACATCGTACTTCAGGAGGTCGCCGAATCGCTTCTTGTAACCGGAAGCGAGCTGACGAAGCTTGCGCTCAAAGACCTCCTCGTCAAAGATCTCGTGTACCCGGAGACCGCTTCTCTGCAGGGGAGCTGGTCAGCATCTCTTCCTCTTCTGCGCAGGCCAATGTTTTGTCTAGGGTCAACATACGGCAGACTTTGTGCTGTACGAGGGCCCAATGCCTCTCCCGGTGGTGCCAATCTTGCGCTCGCCCAGCTCGACCTCCTCCAGTCCGTCGACGGCGGCGTGGAGATCAAAGTTGACCTGACACCTGTCGGACACGAGGATGCGATTGTGGACATCGGTCAGGCCCTTGGCCTCAAGCTCGGCGAGCTCCTTGAAGAAGCTGGGAACGTGGAAGACGACGCCGGAGCCGATAAGGTTCATGCAGTTGGGGTTGACAAGACCGGACGGGAGGAGATGGAAGCTGTAGGAGACGCCGTTGGCAACTGTTATCGGGGGTTAGCGCGGTCGAGCCGTTGCGACGAGGCACGCACCGATCGAGTGGCCAGCATTGTGGCCGCCAGCGGCTCTGGCACAGATCTGCGCCTGCGGGCAGAGGATATCGGTGAGCTTTCCTGTAGGCGCATTGCAGTTAGGGGGCTGGTCTCTGGCAGCGAGTGTGACGCATAGCGCGGGTTGTGATACCTTTGCCCTCATCGCTGGTGTAATGACATCATATTAGTGTCTGCATCGTGCAATTCGGACCAATTCGTGGGTACATACCCCCATTGGGACCCCAGAATGATGGTAGCCATGGTTTCGAAGTTCAGAGAGATCTCGACAAACAGAAGCGCTCGAGGAAATGCCGCGACGGAAAGACTCCAGCAGATAGGCAACCAAGGCTTCTCCCGAGGCCGCGAGAAAATAATTTCAGTGCGGGGGAGGGGCAACAGTTGCGCTTTCACTATTCGCACTATCCCCTCGTCGCAGCAAAACACACCTTACCCACGCAACAAATAGGACTTTTACCGATCTACGGGACGAGAAATAGAATACGAAAAACTGTATTTATTGCAAGCTAGTTCTTGCGATCATGAAGGGCCGTCTGTTGACCACGGCTGTCCTCCATGCTGGTGCAGAATGCCATTCTCTACCCCTGGCGGAGAACCCCGAGCACAGTTCGAATAAGACCAGCAATCCCGGGAAGCGGGAACGACACCGGAGGCAATTACGCAATATGCAGCGGCCTCCCAATTGCCTCAGCGACACCGGACACCCTGCGCCCTTAGGCCTTCCGCACATCTCCTCGGCTTCAAATCCCTCACCGCAAAGGATTCAATGCTTTTGCTTCGCTCTTGCCAAATGGCTGCGCATTTGGCGAGTCGAGGGAGCGCCAGTCATCTCTGCCTCCTGTGCGACATCTGACTTGCAGCGGCACGTGTTGAACCCGCAGGGACTTTAGCCTTTGGGGGACCAGCTTCTGCAGGGGAGTCGCTTTTCATCCCACCACTGTCGGGATGACCCTTCAATGTGGCTCGCCCCTCGCCCAACCACGACTCGCATCTGCCATCACACCGCCGCCCCGCCGCTCCGAAGCCGAAGCTCTTCCGTCCCAATGCCGCCTCCGATGGCCGTCTCAAGGCCGCTCGTCCGAATTGTCTAGCGCCCGGTGCGCACCGGATTTTTATCCTTCAATTTGACCGATTCGACGCGATCGATAGTAGCCGCATCAGTATTATCTTTCGATGGAGGAATCCCGACGACGCAATGGTTAGGGGGAGAGGCAGTCGGAGAGCCCGCGGCGCCGCGTTGATTTTGGAATGCTCTCAACACCCAAACAGCAGGGCAGCAGCGCTCAATACCTACAACCAGCGTTGCCAGTGATATTCAACGGCAATCAGTGCCGCTTCAACCTCCAGCGGGCCGGCTCTGCTCAAGGGCCTGAAAGTCCAAGACGCCAAGTGTCAGCAAGCTGAGCCACGCCAGCCCGCCTGCGTGCCGCGATGCCGCGAAGGATTGTCACAGACTTGGCTCGTCCCCTGCCAGCCAAGATGCACCCAACAAGTTGGCGGGCGCTGAACGTGCCCGCCCAGCGTCCAAGCCGCCGGATGGATGCCTGGGCGGGCCTTCGTGTGAGCTGCCGACCGACTTCGTCAACGCCCTAAAACCATGCGACTGCTGGCCGTGACGGCATCCACATAATGGTCTTGAGGGGCGCCGGACGGTGGCCCACGGTGATAGTTCGTCGACTCCTCGGTCACGGGCCCCTTCCTCCCCACGCCGCGTTTCGGCTCAAGATTCTCCTCTCCGTCGCCGTGGCCTTCTGCATCGAAGCAGCTTTCCACGTCCGATGGTACGCCGTCCCTCGCCCGCTTCAAGACCTCGACGCACCGTTTTCGACACAATGCCAGGACCCCGTCGCCACCGCCGCCGCGAATCCCCGCGAGAACGCTACGTTCGTCATGCTTGCCCGAAACAACGAGAGACACAAGGCACTACAGGCTATCCAGAACATCGAAAACCAGTTTAACCAATGGTTCCACTACCCGGTGCTGTTTCTTAACGATGAGCCGTGGGATCCCGAGTTTGTCCGGGCGCTGAACGCATCCGTCAGCGGGGAGGCGACGTTCGAGGTGCTCAAGGAAAACGAGTGGTCGTTCCCGTGGTGGACGAACGCCAACGAAGCCCGGGAGAGGATGAAGGCCCAGGGCGAGCAGGGGATTTACAACGGAGGGAAGGAGTCGTACCACCACATGTGTCGTTTCTATTCTGGGTGAGTGGCCAGTGGAATTCGTTGGGTGGCGAGATGGGGGCTAATCATCTCCTTGAGCAGGACGTTCTACCAACTGGAAGCTTTGAAGAAGTACAAGTGGTATTGGCGCCTGGAGCCTGGCATCGAGTATACCTGCGCCATCACATACGATCCGTTTTTCGAAATGGCCCGTCATGGCAAAGCATACGGTTTCGTCATTGCCCTTTGGGAGGTTCCAGAGACCTGCCCGAGCTTGTTCCGCGCCGTCGACGAATACCGCAGGAAGAAGAGCATAGAGGCAACATCGATGTGGCGGGCCATGGTCAACCCATCCTGGGCGCCGTGGCCGCTGAGACGTCTCAGGGGCTGGTTTGGTGGTGACCACCGTGACTTTGGCGGCGATACATGGAATTTGTGTCACTATTGGAGCAACTTTGAGATTGCCGATTTGGACTTCTTCCGCGGCGCCGCATACCAAGAGCTTTTTGATCATCTGGACCGCGCCGGTGGATTCTACGACGAACGCGTAAGCACCCCTGAATCCCCATGGCCATCTAGGTTGTGCTGACCGATCGTAGTGGGGTGATGCACCTGTCCATTCCCTGGCCGTTCATCTACTGCTGCCCCCGGAGAAGCTTCATCACTTTTCTGACATCGGCTACCACCACGAACCCTTCTTCCAGTGTCCTGGAAATGCACCGGGTGGTCAGCTCACCGGCTCGACGGTCTTGCCCAACGGGCCTAACCTTTCCCCGGAGTCGGAGGGCGCCATTGGCTGCCGCTGCAGATGTATGGATGGGAGGCGGCGGAACAACCGGCCGATCTGTCTCAACACTCTCCAGTCGCCAGCTGTCCTCGCTCCCATCTGAGCATGCAGCGCAGCCTGTCAACCATGCGACGTCATGCCTAGGGTTTGAGTTAGCTCGGACGATGACGCCTCTTGTCACACGTGGAACTGCAGCCGGGTAGCTATGGGGGGAGGTTAGCAACTGAAGCCCAAGGGCTCAAGGTTAGAACGGCGGTGCTGAGCGCTTGCGCAACCAACTCAGGTATGCAACGGTACATGAAGGTGCCCTTCCCCATTCTCAGGAGGCTTGTCTCAAGACGACGGCCACTGTTTGGACGGGCTGGGCAGGCGACCATGACATAGGAATGAAACGCACTACACTGCCATCCCAAGTTCGGGATGTGTGCGTCTCAGGTTTGTAGGTTAAGGTCACAGTTATCCCAAATGAAGATTTTCGTTTGCTCATCGTTCACCCCACGGCTCTGATCCGTTTGCCCTGCCCAGTCGGTCGGGTATTCTTCCGGCTCCGGGCCCGACAACAAGGTGAGCCAAGAAATGAAATGGGGGGAGCATGAATGAGCCGCCGCAATCCTGTGCGCAGCACTGCACAATGCGCAAGGCAGCGTCGGGTCTTGGCATCCCTCTCGTTCGACCGATCAAACGATCGATAAACATCAAACCACAATGGCGGAAACAAGCAGAAACCACCGGAAACAAACGGAAACATGTTCCCAATATGATGTATTCCCCCCATCATCAATCCACTGCGTACTGTTCCCCCAAACGCGATACTTTGGGCCGCAACGCATCCGATTACTGAGCCCCCCCCATCAACCGTTGGTTTTACCCCTGAGCAACCAATCGGTGAGCCTAACAAAGAGACACCCAAGAGCCCATCAAGACAAGAAACGCCCGTCAGCTGTTTCCTCTAATAAAACCGAATTGCCGGTGGGCGACACAAAAATAGAGAGGCTCGCTCGGTACCAAGTAAGACACAAGATTGCTTGCATATCACAAGACCGCAGGATAAAAAGATCTGGGTTGACCGCATTATTGGTTTATGCAAAACATGTGCTTTGCTTATTCCGTTTGTGTTATGATAATAATGTTTTCTGGTCCGCGCTCCCGCAGCGCTTGCATGACAATATAAGCCCGGACCTCACTCACCTCATGCGCACGAGGGAGCGTTGTCCACCGCCTCATCAGTCATCGAAACAACAACGCAGACGAAACGAAACGAGACGAGACGAGATGGAAAAAATGACCAACGCGACACAGGAAGTTTCTCCGAGGAGCAGCCCGTCGCCATCCATGGCGAATATCGCTGAGCTGGCGCCCAAGACGGAGGTGGGCGGGGCAACGACCAAACGCAAGTGGGATGGTGAGGAGCGCGTCGACTCACGGATTGCGACCAAGGGGAGCACTAGCAAGACGGTCAAACCGGTGGTTGATATCGACTATATCCGCTTTCGGGATGTCAACTGGAGGTGATGGACACCTCCTTGGCCGGGACGTGAAGGACGTCCTTGCTATTCCAGCTCAACTGCAACACAATGCCACCCGGAAGGGCCCTCGACTCCTTCAACGGGGGGTGAACTGGGCTGGTGAGCCCATATGCCAACTCCGAGCAAAATCTTCCATCGCATCGGACTGCCTCTCACTCCAACGCCCGCATCTTGGCCGCCAAAACCTTGTTCATAGCCATCAGTTTCGTCGTCAGATCCCCCTGCCACGCCAGCAAGGTCCTCTGCGTCGCAAGGAGGTCCTTGACCCCCATTTTCTCGTACTCGCTCACCCGCCCTCTGACCTTGTCATCGAGGGAGTCGCCCTCCACGCTCCCCGCCAGCGCCAGAGCCGGATCGGGCAGCAACGCCGCCGGCGCCGCCGGCTGGACGTGTGCCTGGACTTGCGCCCGGAACGCCGGGTGTACCTGCGCCAGCGGAAGGTCAGCGCCATACTGGGGATGCACACGCGGTGCGGACAGCGACGTGTAAGCGGGCGCGCCAGCAGGCGGCTGGTACGGCAACAGCGGGACCGGCACGGGGGTCTCCCTAGCGGGCGGAGGCACAGGGACGCGGACGGGGGCTACCTCGGGTGGGAGGTACCCAGCTGCCTCGTTTTGTTCTTCTGTTGAACCAAATCAGTCACGGGACATGGGCAAAGGAGACAGGGACACCGTACGTTTCAGGCGGTTCTTGTACATGCCGCTCAACGTGCACTGCGAACCCGCACGGCTGTACCAGCAGTTTGCGCAGGCGCCCGACGTGTGGGTCAGCATGGCTTCGTCCCGGACCACGATGCATACGCCGCCGGGGTATATGCCGGCGCCCTTTTTGCACTTGTCGCAGGCTTGGCCCGGCGGCTGGACGGTGCCGACTGCTTGCATCATGTACGAGGGGATGTTTTGCGGCTTTTGCGGCCGCGGGTCGCTCTTGGTTCGCGGGATGCGCTGGATGGGCATGTCCTTGAGGTAGCGGAAGACGATGTTCTTGGAGAACTTGACCTCGATGTGCGGGAACTCGGCCCGGAAGAGTTGCAGTGCCGCTGGCGGGGTTGTCAGTGTCAGTTGCGGGTGAAGTGGTGATGAGAGAAGAGAAGGGAAGCTTACTGGGGGTGCCGGGGGCGGGTGCAGGCTGCTGCTGTGGTGGTTGGTATGGGGTGAGCTGGCTATGAGTGACATCTGAGGTGAAGAGGTTGGAGGGCTCGTCATCGTCGCCGCCATACTCGTCTTCCTCGTAGTCGCCATCCGCTTCATCGTCGTTGTCGGGGATAGGCTTTTCATAGAACGCGGGCTGGGGCGAGTACCTGTGCGTGGACTTGCGTCTCTGGGATCTGTGGTACTGGTCGCGCGGAGACTGGCTGTTGCTCTTACGCTTGCGATTGACGAGCGGGCGCGAGATGTGCTGCACAACTTTGGCCTTGGGCTTGGCAGGCTTCGTGGCCGCGGAAAAGTGCGCGTTGCTGGAATCGGCGCTGCTCGAGGGGTGACGACCACTGGGGATGTCGAGGAGGGGGTCGTCTGAGTCCGAGTCGCTGGCCGGGGTGGACCAGTCCCGATCCGAAAGCACGGGGGAGTCGAGACGCGGCATTGCGGCTTGCGGCGCGGCTTGCGGCGCTTTTGGCCGGTGGCTGCGCCAGTCGGCCACGGATTGTGGCTCGGGGTGTGGAACGCGCGAAAGGGCCGCAACTTTGCGGGCCGAAAACTTAGTGTAAGATAGACAATGCAATTTTCCGATCGATCAAACGAAGAAGCTGTTTGAGCCCGGCTGTTGCAGAACAGAAAAGGGTGGCCACAATTGCTTGCGAGGTGTTTTCGCAGGAAAGCGCTTGAGAGAGCGCTGAAGGACAGCGAAAGGGAGCCTGTGGGAAGCCAAAAACTGGCCATGGCTCGGCTTGGCTCGGCTTATCGGCCAGTCACGTGCGCCTAGCCCCTGGCTCAGGCTGCCCAAACACCTGCTCTTCCTCTTCTGACTCGATGTGTTGAAGATTGCGACCTTGCATCTGGAGTCACTGATGTTTGACTTGATTCTTATACCCTCAAATAAAACACATTCTCTCTGGAGCATGGCTTCAGTCTACTGCTACGAGCGAGTTTATACCTTTCTCGCTTCCCCCCATCACCAAAGCTCCTGCCAGGCCGAATCAGGCTTGGGACCCATGGCCGGAACACCTTATTTTCGGGGCAAAAAAAGCCAATAGCCCGGAACTCACCGGCCTCCGTCACTTTCGCCGGGGCCTCTCAGATGATCAACAACGTGCCGAGAAGATAGGAGAAGCCCATTTCCGACGTTTTCGTCTCGTCCCGGCGGCCCTCCCGCTGGTCGGCGCACCTACCGGCAACCCCTCCACCCCAACAACAACAACAACTTTCCCGCGCCCAGCTCGGAGAGTCCGAACCAACTTGTCTCGAATCTGAACCCCACGCCGAGACTATTCAGGCCCGCGAAGGTTAGGCTCAACAACGACTACCTTTCGGTCAGAAGCAGGTCCAGGGAGCTGAATAACTGGCCTCTCTCCCCCGCTACCGCCAAACCATCTGCTAAACAGGGATTGGCTAGGGGCGGGATCCTGATATGTCATCCGGATGGAATCGCCGTCACAAGTAAACGGGTAGTCTTGTGGGATGCGATAGGATGGTGGAGGGTCCCACGGCATGGAACTATCCGCAAGCCATCGTTCCTGGAAGACTCTGCTGACCGCTCCACCCGAGGTGAGAAGCGTGTCGATGCCTTGAAGCACTGGGATTCTATTTTGAGCCCATTGGATATCGGTCAGTGGCTCGGGCTCGCTCTCGGGCTCTACGTCCTGTAAATAGTGGGCCCCTATCCACAATGCACCGCCGGTCCTCGGCTCGCTACCTGCTGGCGACCATGCCCCGTCCGTCTCAGCTGGACTCTCCCTCAACATCGTCAACTACGGCGATATCGTGCCGCGTGCTGACAAGGCATACATCCGGTCCCTCCTCACTTTTTCCGTGAGCGAGCCGAGAGTGACGTGAGCGTGCTATGGGATTTTGGAGACCCAGACGCCTGGAACTATGGGAAGAATATCGTAGTGATGGATGTTGCTGCCGCGGACGCGCATCGTGAAGATGACCAGGATGACGTATCTGACCTAGGGGCTTTCGATGTCGGACCCCAACTCTGGAAGACGCTTGCCTTCGGGAGCAAAAGGACGCACCCCATGGCAGTATACATTCAGAGCGTGCGCTCGCTCATGCGGTCCTGAGCCCAGGCATTCCACAGGGTCAGAAAGTATCTATGAGACCAGTTAGGAGGGTTCACGTGTTCCATGGCGATTTGTGGTCGGGGTAGTCATCGGCCAGTGCTGGCCTGGCATCTGGACCATGAGCTGTGCGGATGACCAGACTCGGTGGAGGACGTTTTACTGGTGCTATACCAATATTTGTGGGAGGTAGAGTGGTTATGTTGATGCTCGGGAGAGGAGATCTGTAGCAGGTCTTGTTCATAGGAAAGGCTACTCATTCTGTATAGATAACTTGGTTTAAAAGACCGGGAAAAAACTTGCAAGCTTGACACACTGCCCCCCGGGTACACACTCTTCCAATCATCATCAAAAGACTGACTTCATCTTCTACCCGATCTAAGTGCAAATACAAGTGCCCGCCCCATAGTCCGAAATAAAACAATAGTTGCCAGTCCTGGTGCACTGGCGTAGGCAAATGATGTCTATTAGCAACCGGTTCCCGTATGTATATCTTGAGTGTAGGGTAGGATAGTCAGTACTCACAGCGGCAGATTCAACACAATCACAAACCGCCCTGCAGCGAAAGTTGCCATCTCGCCAGATGTAGGAACACTTTTGATTTCCAAACTCGCAACTCTGTTGGTTACAATTAGAGAGACATTTCCTTCTCAAACTGGTGATTTAAATAGGTACTCACGCCGTCCCAGGCGCGCTTCCTAAGGACACTGGCACTGGTGGTGGTGGTATTGATTGCTGGGACGGCGACCTTGGCGGGCTGGCACTGCTGTCTCGCTTGGATGGCCGGCTCACCCACATCGGCGGCATTGATGCCAGAGATGGAGGCGATGGCCGCGAGTTGGAAGAGAATGGTGGAGGTCTTCATGGCAAAGGTTTTTGTGTTGAAGTGTTGGGAATAGGTTTGTTGGGCTCGAGATCTCGTAGCGAAGAGTGAGTTGAGTGATGGTGGGATAGATGTAAACTTGAATAGATTGGAAAGGCAGTACTTATACTCGAACTAAGATGGAAGAGGGAACTGCTGAAGCCTAGAGATAGCACAAAGATCACGACGATCCTTCTACCTAGCCGCAATGACGACCATCATGTGCTTAAGCATCACTGGTGGCTAGGAGGGCTCTGCGGAACAGGACGATGATTGACCGTGCCACGCGTATAAGCCATCTCGAGATCCTTCTTCAGGCGGCCCCCAGTGCCTTCGGCGATGATCAGCATGTTGTCCATGATACCCGCAGCAAATGTGGAGAGACCATCCTCGCCGGAGCCCCGGAATGACGCGACGAGATCCTCGAGCCGAGTGAGCCAAAAGATCCATCGTGTGGCACAGAAGCCATCAGCCATGTCGAGTCCCATGCGTATGTTTGAGGATCGACACAAAGGACCCGGGGCTTGTTCGGCCAAAGACCAGGACTTGTTGGACTCGGAGAGTTGAACGATCCTTAGCCCCGCCCAGTTGAACCAGATGTTGATGCTGGGGAGGTATGCAGCAATGGTTAGATCTTGCGGTTGTCGAGAGGTGTCTTGCTCCTGTTGCTGATCCGCCAGGGTCCCGAGGGCGCGTGGCGTCTCAAGGACTTGTACGAACATTGCAAGGGCAATGCCGCAAAGACCATCATCACGACCAACGCCCGACGACGCCAGCCCGGCGAGGAACTTGGAGAAGCTGAGACGCTGGGCTGAGCTCATGGCGGCGTGGTTCTGGAGCCAATATCCCGTCATGTCGGGGATAAGGAAGGGCAAATCAGTCCAGGCATTGCCATCGGATGTCGCGGCGTCAGCAAGGCCGTTGTCGTTGACGTCCTCTCGAACCAAGGGTCCATGTTCCCGCACCCGGATGACCTCCAGGATGAGACGGTCAAGAGCAGGGTTGTCCTCTGAGATGTTGGCTGTCATGGTGGTCAGAAAAGCATAACTGTGATACCGACTGGGGTTGTAGAGGGATGAAGATAGCCAGGCAACATACCACTCGCCTCGAAAAAGAGGTACCAGAGGTCATGCAGATCCCATTCCAGGCCGTCGGCCGACAGTGCTCCGAGATGAAACCGTGTGTTGGTAGACTGTAGCTTGCTCCAGGCAGAAAGCCAGAGGGTGTTGTTGTCTCCGCCGCGGGTGGCTTCGTCACGGTAAGCCTGGCGGACGATGGCGGAAATGCGTGCTCGCGGATGGATTGGTGCCTCCATGATGTGCCGTGTAAGATCAAGGAGTTTTGCTGATGGTAGAAAATAGCACAAAGTGCCTGATGGACCCTAGTATTGACGAGGTTGGAAAAGAGAAAGGAGGAAAAGCTGAAACGTCCAGATAGCAAGGACGACCAAGATCAAGTGGGATGCCTGAACTTATCAACTCTGTGTAACGTCTGCTGGCTATGACGGCAAACAGACGAAACCCCCACAAAAGAGATGACTTGCAGCATGTGCCGTGTTCTGCCACGTCCTTGCCGCAATCCTTCCCGGCACTCACACCTTATTCCGACCCAAAAGCCCCATTTATGTTGCCACATAGGCATCCAACCAGGTACCTGCAGTGAATCCAATTGTTCGTCTGGAGTTATTCCCATTGGTCCCAGAACTGAGCCGCAGCCCCTGGCGAATCACCGATACCACATAAGGGTTCTTGCATGCGTGGTAATCATGCCTCGAACTGCTGAGCCGTGCTTTGCCAAAAAGAACCTTAAGCCTAGTATTCGAATCCTCCGACCCAAACAAACATCAGACGACACACTTCACAGTTTGGCAGAGTCCGAGGAGGAAGAATGAGGATTATCAAGGTAATGACTGACATTTGCAACAAACCACACTAAACTAAAACGTAACAAGCCGCAAACACAACCTCCTGCTGTCAATCAAGTCCGATCAAGTACGGTCATGACACTCCCAGTTGAACACGCCACTGAACCACCCATCAGCGCACTTGGCCAACGCATCGCCACCATACTTGGACACGCAGTACATATCCATGTTGATACCCCTGTGACGTCCATCAACATCACACTTCCATCCATCGCAGTAGTCTCCGAGCTTCAGCGCGCGGTAGTTGCCGCCGTATTGAACTCTGCAGGCCTCATCGACGTCGACACCGCCTCGGAGGGCCCGCGTCTGGAAGGTGGCGGCTGCGAGGGACTGGCTTGTGAGAATGGCCAGGGTGGAGAAGGCGGTAATCATGGAGGTGAGCATTTTGAGACTGGAGGTGTTAGGTGGCGTGGTGAGATGGGTGTGGAGAGACTGGCTGTGTTGAGTTGCAAGGTTTCGAAGTTGGCAGGGTTTGCTGGCTGATTTGACGTGTAGCTGAAGTTGAGCAAAGTGCTTGTGCTATGCTAGGACTGTGAAGATGGGATTGGACTTGTCAAGATCGAAGTTCCTCTGGCAGTATTTGTAGATGATTCGAAAGCTGGGTATGACCAGCTCGGACTAGGTCTTCTCACCCAGCCTTCACATCTTGACAAGCGAGCTGACTTCCGCCATCTTCGCCACCTTCCATAAACCCATCCATCTACGTGAAGGATTTACTAGGCATTTATGTGATTGAACCTGGAAGGATCGTGTCAGCTTGGGTCCTAGGCATCATCGTTCGAGATACAGCTTTTGGATCAGACACTTGGTTTCCAACAAGCGTCCAAGTAAGTGGTCATCTCATATCGCCTAACACAGCCATTACGGCGCAACCTACCTAATCCTTCTACAACTCCTAGGCATTGACGATCCTATTGACTTGTGTTGGGGCCCGCCTGTAGACCGACCGCCTCCGGAGTGAACTCCGCATGATAGAGGCGCAAGGAATCCATCTGCGAGGTTCTTTATGTCCCTCATCCACAACACCATCATCTTTGCAAAGCTGTTGCCTAGACAAACCATCCGGCTAGGGACATGTCGGTCCTTCAAGATCCTCGGGCGAATCGTAGCGGACACTGCTTATCTTCCAAGTCGGAGGAGCAACCAGTTCTCTATATAAACCTAGCCCAAACCTTTCACGGAAGCCGCTCCCCATCATCACCATCACCACCTTCATCATCTGATCGTCATCACGCAAGACGACCCCCCGCAGATACACATAGCAACCACTCTGAGCTAACACAACTATCACACCAGTAAGTCACTTCACTCCCCCTCTACTACGACCCTCCAAGTCCCAACACCCGCTCATCAGCTGAGCCACTAGACAATGTTCAAGCCAACCCTCGTCATCGCCATCCTATCCCTCACCACCTCAACCTTCGCATCCCCTGTCCCCGGCAAAGTTCAACCCACCGCCAACCTCCAAGCCCGCTACGAACTTGGCGGCCTCGATATGGACCGAGCCTGCCAGGCCCAAAATGGCCTTGGTTGGGAAGCCGTGCATCTCGGCGACGGCGTCGATGACTGGCGCTGCCGTCGCGGTACCGACTGGCGGAGCGTCAACATGAGCGCCGCTTGTGCTAATCAGTACGGGTGGCCGGAGGCGTATGCCAAGTGGGGCAGGTCGGCGTACGATTGGACTTGTCATCTTGATGTTTAGGTTTGGATGAGGGTTGATGATGGGATGGAGAGAGGTCGTTGGATTGGGTTTATAGTTCTGCATACCTAAGGTGGTGTTAGCAAAGCTCGATGTTGTTTGTTCGTTCTTGGAAGATAGGCCTCACCTTCAATGCAAACAAATGGTGACGAAGAGGTAGACGAATATCCCTCCCCCCTTTTACTGTGTATGTGCCATGTATTTCTCAAGGAGGTGCATCACAAAATCGCCATCTCCCGAACCCTCCTACTCGCTCCCTCCTCGATATCCTCCAACGTCTGCAGTTCCAGCCCCACGAAATGCGCGAGTTTGACCATACCTACGTAGCTGTACCTGGTCTCGCCGGCCCTGTTCTTCCGCCGCCTAAGCAAGCAAAAGTCATCGGCTCCTCCGAGGACCGCAATCACCGCGTTGTGCTAATCACCCTGGAGATCAACTGCCATACCAACCCCCCCTTGCTCGGAAATATCAGACTGAAATCCTGCGCTAGTTGACTCTCTACGGCGTGATCTTCTCGATTTGGGCCAGACATTCCCTGACCAGATAGGGAATTCCACACATAAACGCCTTGCAGGGTGGCTGCATGGCCGTTAGTGTACGGTGGGTTTCCTCAGCGCCACGCCGTCAACCTTCCTTCGGCCCTCGGCTCACAATTGCCGTCGTTGCGCAATGGGCCCAAATCTGACTTCGTCCAATATTGCAAAGAACACGCAACCAATCCACGACAGCCAAGGGGATGCAGGGCATCAATTTTGAGCAGCTGCATTAACAAGCGACGCAGCCTATACACACACATGCATACATATTTGTGTGTGTGTGGGGGGGGGGGGGGGGGAGTAGGTGGTTTTTGGAATAAGCCGTGAATAGCTTCACGGTAGTGCCCAGGGGCCATGGTTGGTAGTAGCCCCACGCCCCATCTCTTCGAATTGCGCCGAGAGCCCTGAATAGCTTCAACGGATAGGTGTCAAACAATTGTTTCTAGTAAGATGGAGGTAATTGATGGTGACGAATTTGGTGCATCTGGCGACACTGAACCAGAAGCAATCTGACCAGGGAGCGGCAGAAAAACGACGGGTTGAGGCTCGACAACGGCTGGGCACATGCAAAAACGTCGCGAAACTTTCAAAAAGAGGCTTGGGGATCTGTGCTCAATGGCGCTGCGCCACCACAAAATCTATGGCTTTTCACAAAACAAAGGCTTGAAAAGCCCAGAAACCACCTTTTCAGGCGTTTTCGTGGCGGATTCTGACGTCAACCCCCTATTTGGCCAGAGAAAATCTGGCCCAGATCGAGAAGATCACGCCGCTAGCCACATACAGACTTCAAAGTCAAACTCCGGGTCATCCTTTGGTAATTCGTCCCAGGATGCAACGCCGCCTTCCAGGTGTACAGGGATCTTATTTGCCCGAGGAAGACAATCGGGATCGGATAACAATTTTCACGCAAAGAACGAGACTGCCTTTTCATGATTCTGAGAAGGCTCCTAACCCTCCGAGTTAACACGGCAGGTTCTGAGGATCTATCTCTTTGTGATTAACGAGACGACGTTAGGAAGTTGCTCACTTTTTCCGCGCAAGGCTCCAAGAGCCGCATGCTGCCAAGCGACTCCATGCTCAAAAGAGAATCCCGAGCGGCGGAAGGGCGGCCGCGTCTGGAGTTGCGGTTCGCGCTTCTGCGTTGCTGACTCAGAATTTTAAGGAGGACTCCTTCCCTCCAAACTCTGCCCAAAATTGCGAGGAAGGCGCATACGACCCCTTCAATCCCATCTCGGCACTGCGCGGTTGCAGGAACCACGCGCATCCACACAATGATTTTCGGGACGCTTTGCTGGAAATGGAGGGTCGACTCAAACCATTCGAAGCTCAGTTTTACTGTGTTTATGTTATTTGATACCATCTCTCAAAAACAGGAGTTCGTCCTCTGGGCGTTGAACACAGATACTTCCTGGCACCAACATGTTCCCCGTTCTCGTTGACGTCATTCATCTACAAATGGGCAGCGTAGAATGATTCGGATTTTCCTCATTGGAGAATTACTTGCACAGGTGGTCGTGATTCAACTCAACTTGCTTTGATGATGAGCCTTCACGTAGACGCGACTTGTGTATTTGGGAAGGGCAGCATTCACGCGACATCCTCGTGGGCTTCAGTCAACGGGAAAGAGACCTTCTGCCCAACGGGCCTGGTTTCGGTGGGTGGCGCCAACATTTGATGATGGTGGTGGCCCACCGAGGCGATGGAGCTGCAGTTGATGAGGCACAGCGACAAGACCGCCAATTCGGATTCTCAGACGAAAATGGCCCGAGAATCGTGCCGACATTGGGTGGGATCGCATTGTACCTGCATCAGGCGGGGTGAATACGACGGTGCTGCTGCCTGGGTTGCATCAACCAAAGTGCCACCTTTACAAGCTTTGGAAGGGGGCACAGCAACCAACAGAATTGTCGGATCCGTGAGGATCACTCTCCACATCCAATGGCTCAACACCACGGAGGCAGCGGATATTGCGCGCACTTCGCAACACCATCGACGTTGATTGTCGACCACCTGGAGTCATTCCTCGCCAACGCACACGAAATTAGAATCGTTCCAATATCCGTGGTCCGCATTCCGTTGCCTTGGAAGAACAAAGGGCGTGGGTTGCACAGCAGCGACTATGACGAATTGCAGCAGACCAGTGCCACGACATGAGCATGCGCGGTGCAGAAGCCCCATCAGGAGCACAAAAAAGGCGGAAGAGGAGGTTGCGGGTGTGTTACAGAAGGATTTTGAATCGTTCGGTGTGCAGGTTGTCGTTCGTGTCTGTGTAACCCGATGCTCCGGATTTCCTTTGCGGGGAAGCGATGATGGAGGGGTGCAAATCTCGGGTCTATGTTTTTGATGGGCTGAAAATATCCTGTCTGTCCCCGCCGCGCCGTCGCAACCCGCGCTGCCCTCCGTTTTTGCAACGACCCCTTTTTGAGCTTACATCCTCGCGTCTGGACCTCACCAGCCCGCGCCAAAAAGACAACGAGTCGCGCGGACGCTAATGTCGATCCCGCTGTTTGCAGCGGCAGTTTGCTTTTTTAGCCTCCGTTTTTAGTCTAACCTTGCTGCTAGCGTAAGGGAGACCAAGACACTTTGCGACGCTATCGAGACGACTTGCGATGCTTTTTTCAGCTGCAGGGTCTTTTGCGAGTCCGGAAGGCCGGAAAGCTGAGAGAGAGGCTGGCCCAACGTTGAAATGACGCATTCCTGCACGCAGGCAAACACGTGTTGGTAGGCTTGCTATGGGCGAGGCGCTCTCGATATTGAAAGGGCTGAGCTGAGGGGCAGAGGGGCACGCGGGTGGGCGAGGAGTGGGAACCATGGGATTGTGTGATCGGGTCGGCTTTTCTTGGCGAACAACGATGCAAAGTCGGCCACGGATTGGATGCAAGACGGCGGCCCCTGTCAAGTTTAATTTCGATGCACTGCCAATGTGCCCTGCTTTTGGCCTAGGCGCTGCAGGGCGCCACAGCCACGGCAGGGAAGGAGCAGTTTGGCACAGGTTGCGACCCGGAAAAAGCACCGAACGGCTCCATTCCCGTTGCATCCCGGCACAGCACCAGACCTGACAGTAGGATACGATGTCGTGCCGATACCGTCGAGGACACCCGTGCAGCCAGCCACGGCCGGGCTGGGCAGGGGGCAGCTCTCCTTAAGACCACCGCCGATCCCCGACCCGACGCGGGGGTACGACTTGGACGATCTTCTCGACGAGCGAGGGTCCGTCTGCGTCCCGTCGAAAAGGGCAAGAAATTTTCGCATCCAGTCACTCGTTTTTGGTTCAGTTTGTCACTGAACACCTTCCTTCAGGATGCGCAGTCACTCTTTGCAGTCCCTTCTCGGCCTGTCGGCCCTTCTCTCAGTTGTCGTTGCCGACGGCGCACCGAGAGTCGAGTATGTCACCGTCGTCGTCGACGAGACCGTCACAAAGTGTCCCTCGCCGCCGCCGCCGCCCCCCTGCTCCGAAACCCCGAGAATCACGAGCACCCTGACCATCTCGAAGACGTACACCGTCACCCAGACGTCCAAGAGGACCAACACCAAGTCGTGGCCCACCAAGTCCTGGACACGGGGCTGGTCGGGCTCGTGGCCTTTCCCGTCCGGGTCTTCCAGTGAGTCCAACGACGTCGCTTCCTGGTCCACCCGCCCGAGCACTTGGACAACGCGGACGACCGGAACGTGGCCGACGCACAGCGACTCCAGCTCCGAGGTGAGCTCTGAGACAAGCTCCGGATGGGAGACATCTGTTTCTTCCAAGTCATGGACCAGCGCCTCCGGTTCCGCGTCCTCCGGGGCCGAGACATCGACCGTCCCGCACTCCGAGGTCTCGAGCTCGGCACCGGCCAGCTCCGCTCCGTCATCTTCGGCGCCGTACTCCTCGGCTTCGTCTTCCGCCCCGTCCTCAGTGCCGTCTAGCTCGGCGCCGGCAAGCTCAGTTCCCCACAGTTCTGCACCAAGCTCCGTACCAAGTTCCGCAGCTAGCTCCGCGGCTAGTTCAGTTCCCAGCTCCGTCTACAGCGTGACCTCGAGCGCAATCTCGTCTGCCAGCAGCGCGGGATCAAGCAGTGTCGCCAGCTCTACTGATGCGTCTTCCGCTGTTTCGTCAGTTGTCTCGTCAACCATCTCCTCTGCTGTCTCTTCCGCGGTTTCCTCCGCAGTCTCCTCCGCCGTGTCGTCTGCTGTGTCATCTGCCGCACCACCGAGCTGCACAGATTACTGGCTCGCAAACATCGAACACCAGGGTCTCGCCCCATACCAATCGAACTCGAACTACAGGGTGTTCCGAAACGTCAAGAACTTCAATGCAAAGGGCGATGGCGTCACCGATGATACAGCTGCGATTCAGGCCGCTATCGATGCCGACAACACTTGCGCATCTGGTGTTTGTGAGGGTAGCACGGTGACCCCGGCACTCGTCTATTTCCCTCCCGGCACCTACCTCGTCAAGGGCACCATTGTTCAAAACTACTACGTCAGCCTTCTTGGAAACCCGTCATGCCCGCCGACCATCAAGGCGGCGTCCGACTGGAACCTCAACAACGAGTGGGTGCTCGACTCCAACCCATATCTACCAGGCGGTGCCCAGTCGTGGGGTTCGACCAACGTCTTCTTCCGTTCCACCTCCAATTTGATCTTCGACCTGACGGCCATCACTTCGACTCAATTGGAATACACAGGTATCCACTGGCCAAGCTCGCAAGCCACGTCCCTCATCAACATCGAGCTCAAGCTCTCCACGGCAAGCAACACGAGGCAGCGGGGTATTTACATCGAGAACGGTTCCGGCGGCTACATTGGTGACATCGTCTTGAATGGTGGCGCCAACGCTCTCTCCATCGGCAACCAGCAGTTTACATTCCGTAACATCACTATTCGCAACGCCCAGACGGCTGTCCATCAGTTCTGGTCGTGGGGTTGGACTTATCAGGGCATCCAGATCGAGAACTGCGGCGTTGGCTTTGACTTTTCTAGCTTGGGCGTCGCCTCTATTACCATCACAGACAGTGAGATCCGCAACACCCCGGTTGGCGTCAAGTTCGGGGCGACATCTCCTAGCACTCCTGTCGCAGCCAACAGTCTGATCCTCGAGAACATCAGTCTCTTCAACGTCCCGGTGGCTATCCAAGGCCCATCATCTACCGTTCTTGCCGGGTCCAGCGGCGGAAGCACCATCGCCGCTTGGGGACGTGGCAACGCCTACACACCCACGAGCGGGCCCAATCGCTTCCAGGGCCCCATCATCCCGAACACACGTCCAGCCTCGCTTGCGCCCGGTGGAAAGTACTATGCGCGCTCCAAGCCCTACTACGCCAACGAGCCACTCTCACGCTTCCTCAGCGCCCGTTCGGCTGGCGCTGCGGGCGATGGTGTGACTGATGACACTGATGCGCTCAACGACCTCCTTGCCGAGGCCGCCGCTTCCAACAAGATTGTCTTCCTCGATGCCGGATACTATGTGGTTACCAGTACCATCTACATCCCGCCCGGCTCGCGCATCGTGGGTGAGGCTCTTCCCATCATCCTCTCTTCGGGTTCCTTTTTCGCCGACGAGTCCAACCCGAAGCCTGTCGTCCAGATTGGCAGGCCTGGTGAACAGGGAAGCATCGAGTGGACCGACACCGTTGTTTCGACCCGGGGCGCCCAACCTGGCGCCATCCTGATCGAGTACAATCTCGATTCGCCCTTGTCCAAGCCTTCTGGCCTCTGGGAGGTCCATGTCCGCATTGGTGGCTTTGCCGGCTCTGAGCTCCAACTTGCTCAGTGTGCCAAAACACCCAACACCCCCATCACAGCCGACAACATCCCCGCGCAGTGCATCTCGGGCTTTCTCAGCTTCCACGTCACCAAGCAAGCGTCGGGCCTTTTGTTGGAGAACTGCTGGGTGTGGGTTGCTGACCACGATCTCGAGATCGGGGCGCACAACCAGCAGATCTCCATCTTCGCTGGTCGCGGTCTGCTCATTGAGAGCGAGAAGGGCGGCATCTGGCTGTACGGAACCGGCGTCGAGCATCACCAGCTTTACGAATACCAACTGGTTGGCACCAAGGATGTTGTCATGGGGCAGATCCAGACGGAATCAGCATACTATCAGCCCAACCCGGATGCCACCATTCCTTTTGCGCCCCAGTCCTCGTGGCACGACCCCGTGTTCCAGACCGGCGACTACGGATGGGGTCTTCGGGTGGTGGACAGCCATGACATCTATGTCTATGGCGCTGGCCTGTACAGTTTCTTTGACAACTACAGCACACACTGCGTTGCCGAAGACGGCAGCCCAAGATGCCAAAGCGAGATTGCCAGCATTGAGAACAGCCATGTCTCCATCTACAACCTCAACACGGTTGGTGCGACCAACATGATCACTGTTGACGGCACTCCCAAGGCGCTGTACACGGACAACTACAACAACTTTGTTGCATCGCTTGCGCTGTTCAGGAGTTAATACATCCAAGTTGGAATTGTGCGGATTGTTTACTTTGTCGGTTACAGAAAGGGGAAGGCTTTTCATGAGAGATGATCTCGGATATTCCCGCCAGGGTACCACCATCGGAACACCAAATTTCGTAGCATACGCAGATACCATACCCCAATAGTACTAATCTTATTCTTCCAGCCTCTTGTTCACTTCTCACGCTCGTTCAACCTATTATCAATATTAGCTAGCTTCTTCTTTTTCTCTGCCGTCCCATTCTGTCCCACCATTGCGTCTGAACGCCCATCGCATCGCAGGTTTCGCTGCGCCATCCCGCTCTTCTTCCCAGTCCAGGATGCAAACTGCCCCTGGTGGGCCATGTGGCGTCCGATAAACGTTGACAATCGGGAACCCACCTCCCGACTCTGCGATGCACGAAATCCGTCGCTCCACCTGCTCACTTCCCCTTGCGCACCGTCTTGTGCGGCATTTTCAATCCTAAATTGCATCAAACAGGGGCGTGTGGCTCAGTTGGTAGAGCGTTCGCTTAGCATCTCCTGGATGCGAAAGGTCCTGGGTTCGATTCCCAGCTCGTCCATCATCAATCTGCGATTTCGCAGCAAAATACCTTTTTGCCTTTTTTTTTTGCCCTGTTTCGGGCACTCCTTGGGCTGTGCTGCTTTTTGTCGCATGCCTTTAATAGTAAACGGGGGTTAGTTCGGTTTTGGCGAGGGTGGAGTGGGAATGCTAGGCCGGGGCTTTGTTTACTTGGTGCGGTTGCCCCTGAGCAGTCGCTGGGTGATTGGCTCCACAGGGCTGAGCTCCGCATTTGACGTTGGTTGTTTCCAAGGTGGTTGTTGGTGGTGAAAAAGGGGCATCGTATCACGCCGGGCGTTTTTACCTCCAAAATTAAAAGGCACACACTTTTCTTGGGGAATTGGCGTAATTGGGATTTTACATTTTGTCAATGGGGAAGCTGAGAATTGTAGCTGCTGCGGGATTGTGGCTCGGTTGAGGATGCCCGGCGCTCCTGACTGAGATGAACATGGTAGCAAGGGCGTGTCGTTCGAACTGTTCTCTGTCATCTCCCATCTACTCAACTGGAACTTTGGGCGTTTTCTCGGTCGGTTTACGCCGATGCAGCAGAGCGGGACTGAGCGCGTTCCTATTGCGCGGAAGGAGCGGGTTGAACCGCCACCCAGAAACTGGAGGAAGGTGGGGGGCCAGCACCCGTCTCCCCAGTGCTTTAGTCGTCGCTTCCCGCTGTTGCGAAAGCCCCGTGCGCGGCGGGAGGATAAGGTAGCCGTTGGAGGGGCACCCATCACCCACGATGCGCCATCCGGACGCCGCGACCAAGATGTCGCTTCTCGGTAGGAGGGGGCCCAGAACATTCTCTGCATAGGATCAGGTAAGGTAGTTCATGTGACTTTATCCGGCGCCAATGTGATCAATACTACCATGGCAGAGGACCAGACAAGATGGCTCCAGTCCATCCAGCGCAAACGTACCCTAATGGCGGGTAGATGCGCTGGATAGCTTGCCGTGTTAGTGTATAGGCCTCCAAGAATGCTTCCAATACCCCTGATATCAATTCTTGCTTGCATGTTTGCGCATTCTGGACACTCCTGGGCAGGCGCAGCCTAGGCACCAAAACAACTATCCTCGCGGAAATCTCCATAGCTCCCAGATCCGAACGCTGCCGACCGGAGCCCGACGTAGTTAGCTGGAGCCGGCCCGAAGGTGGTTCCAGAGGAGGTGATGGGTTTGTGCGAGTCAATTTGGTCAGGGATGGTCTCTGAAGTTGGCTGGGTGTTGTGGCTCTAGGTGCTTGGCTTGTTTGTCCGTTTCTTCCTGTGAATACACTCGTTCGTCCTATCACTCTCGTAGGTAGATCCCGAATCAGAATTATTATTAAGGGGTAAACCCCTGATTGTTCGTCTGGCTCAACCAGACCCCTAGCATGCGTGACCTCCCATGCCTGCCGTGGTTGGTGAACAACCCGGACCTCTCAGCCTTGTTGATCTTGAGGATTCATCCCTTTTGTCTGCTTCTACCACGCACTAAGGTGTGCGGAGGCAGGATTCTAGGGTCTCTTCTACATTATAGCCGTCCTTTCCTAGAGGGCTGACATCTCGCATCTTCCAACCATGGGACAGGCGCTCCCACTTTGCTATGTCCCAAAGGTCCTGCTCCCCGTGGTAATCCCAGGCGTCGTCGGGTATAGGGCAAGGGAGCCCCAAGTCAGCGGTCTCCCAGCCACGACGCTCACGCCATCCGTCCCAAAAAATATCATAGACGGCTGGAAATGAAATCGCGACTCTCGAGTATTTGCAGTCCATCAACCGAGACCTAGGGCTCGCCCGCCCCTTACACGAAAACTCTGTTTCTCCTTCCATGGGAACCAGGGTTCCGGGATACGCGCGGTTCTTCTGCAGGCCGAAGAGGTCATACGTCCCGTTGTTATGGTCCCGAAGTTGAAGACACATGTCATAGATATTAGGACGCTCTCCGTGTTTAACTAGAGGGGTGGGAGACATAATCTCCGGCGTAAGGATGACAGCAGGTACCAAGTTGAAAAGAAATCAGCACATCTCGTGTTTAGGTCGCTGGACGATGAAGGAGGAAGGGGTGAAACGAAAATGCCACTCAGGCCTTGTTGGCGGCTGATGAGGCCCTCTGGAGAACAGAGGGCCGACTCGGCAGGGAAGAGAAAAAGTCCGGATAAAGTTACGGGCTCGGTCCGAGGTGTTGTTGTCTTGAACCTAGGTTGTCGTTCTAGGCCAAACCGGTGGGATGCGGGAATTAGGGCTTGGGGCGTTGCCTGTCCCAATTTAAATCCCCGGGAACCCCAGATTTCAGCGGTTCCCAGTTCCTCACCCTCTTGTGTTTTTTCTGAACCCGAACTTTGAAGTTCGACGTGACAGCAGCCATGCGCCTTCAATTCAGTATCCTCGCCGTTGCGTACGGCGTTTTCTCTGGTGCCAACGCTCTCAACGTGCCGTACACCATTGTCCACAGCGAGTGCGCCCGCCGTCCATCAACAAACAGCCCCATCACTCCCGAGTCACTTCGGTTTCAGCGAGTTGATCTTATTCCCGGCCAGTCCCCTCACAAAGTTCAGTACTTCATGTTTGGCATGTGCGATCTGCGCCTCAAGTCTGTGCCGGTTTTTGAGACTGTGCCCGCGGCCGAGGGCCCGACCCCCCTACGTTTGTGTGGAGAAGAGCTCATATTCGAGCGCGCCGGCGACACAATCTCTATCTTCAGCCCGCACAACGGCCGGACGCTCCTTGGAAACTGCGCTGTCAACACCGAGAAGTTGTTCTTTGGTTGCAAAGTATCCGAAGATGCAAACCACGAACCGGAAACCTCGTGGTGGGCGGCGGACAAATGCACGCGCACGCCTGTGGCCAGATGCGACATGTTCCACGACTTTGTTTGCGGCCGTCCTGCAAAGCCCAACTGGGGCGGCGGTCCAGTCATTGAAGAGCACGCTAAGCAGCTCAGAGAGGGAAAGACAGTTTGGCACGAAGCCCCTACCGGCTACGGGAGTTTCCGCTTGACACAGGGAGCTGCAGAAGGAGCGGCTCGCGAGGTTGTGCAGACAAGTGACGGCCGATTAGAACGGCGCGGTTTTATCAAGGACGTGGCCAGTATGTTGAGGAATGTGGCCATGGCCAAGTGGGAGGAGCAGCTGAGGAAGTGGAAGTTGTACAAGAACAGGGCGATGAACAAGATACAGCGGGAAAACCTGCGTTGGAAACACTACAGGCAATGCAAGGGAAACCGCTTCCACCCGGGGTGCAACAAGAGATGGCAAGGTGCAGACCCGAATTTTCGTGTTCCCCTGGGCAAACAGCAGTCGACCCCCATGAAGAAATCGACTTCCACGGAGGCAAGGTCAACTCTTGGGAAGAAGTCAACTCTCAACACGAAGTCGTCAACTTCCGCAAAGAAGTCAACCGCCACTGAGAAGAAGCCGGCCACCATGGAGCGGTCGACTTCTACGAAGAAGACGTCAGTTCGCATGAAGAAGACAACTCGCACGGGTAGCCAGGGCAAGAAGACACGAGTAACACCGGGGTCCAGGCGGTAGTCTCAACCCTGCTGCGCGGCCGTTTCGGACTCGGGTCTCGATGGTAGACAACTTGATGAGGGATGTGCATCTGTTGTGGGCCTTGGCATCAAAGCATCACCTTTCCTTTGTTCTCTAGCGCAGGCCAACACGGTCTTTCATGACTTGGCGGTCAGATCGTCTTCCGCAATGCCAGAAATGTCGTTTTCGTTGCGCTGTGCCACGTCTCCCTCTTGCGTCGTTGACGGGCATCCTAACGCCCACCGAGATCCAGTCTCGGGATGGGATACGGCTTCGGCCCTTCGGGCTTGGGATGTTAGGTCTACAAAACGTGATGGAATTCCTCTCCCACAACATAACCCAGCACCCATCCCTCCTGCCCCTTCCGGGTACTCTCTCTCTCTCCGTGAACACCAAAATCACGAAGAGCATTTTCGTCACAAGGAGAGTCCCCAGTTCCAACTGCCACGGGTGGACCAGGAGGAGCTGCTCCCGGAACCGTGGGCCTCGGAAGGGCTCTTGTTCGACAGCTGCATCCACAGGCGGGTGGCAACGTGCGAACTGGCCTACGACCCAGTGATCTACGGGTCTAGCCTAGCCTTATCACCGAATATTGGATATGGCCCGATAGGCCGGAAAATTCTAAGGTTTCCAAGCGTGCAAAAGGCCAGGGCAGGAGAGGTCAAGTAGAATATCAGGCATGTGACGACGAGGGACTGAGATTCTCAAGGTTAAAAGGGAGTGAAAGGTGTTATTGGGTGGTTCGATCGCTTCATTCCTGCACTGAAAGCATCAATGCAAGTCGAGGAAAGGAATTCTAGATGCAGACTTTTATGATCATGTGTGCCGAGTTTTCAGCCATTTTACCACTCACTTATGAAGACACCAAATTCAAGATAACGTCACGACGATGCACTATGATGTACACCAAAACACGCATTCCACTTGAATATTACCTACAGCTGTATACTATCAAGCACGCCCTCCGCCTTAACCATTCCACACATAAAACCGCCACTTTTTCACCGGCTCCGGCTCAGTCGGACCCGCGTTCAATAACCGGGCTTCACGGGCATCGGGTCGCGGAGGGCTATTACCGCCCCTCACACCGAGATAATCGAACTTGGGATTATACTCGCAAGCATCCGGCGCGCCCTGCAGCGTCCTGTCGTCGTTGTTCCAGCGAAACTTGAACCCATCCCGCTGAAACCGCGATCTCATGCCGTTCCTCCCCCTCTTCATCTGACAAAGGTTCGGGAACGTACACGTCGAAAGGACGGTGTACCGACACTCGTTCATCATCCATTTGTCTTTGTCATCCTCCTCCTTGACGTGATAATACACAGCTGGTTCATCCTTGACGCACCACTCCGACGCTTCAGGATCGTGTGTGACGCAGTGCCCATTGTATGCGATCTGATCATCCATATCGAAGAGGTAGTGGGACCCGTTCCCGTGGCTCCTAAACTGGATGCATTTGCGGCAGTTGTTGAAGTCGGTGCCGTCGTTGATGATGTCGTTTTGGTCGGTGAGGAGCTCGGGCCGCTTGGTGAGGAGGTGGTCGCACCGAAGCCGTTGGAATTGGAAGGTTTTGTCGGGTACGAGGCGGACGGCGTTGTGGGTTAGCGGCCCGGTGAGCTTGGAGAGGAGCTCGGCGCTGGTTGTTGGAAAGGGAAAGGGCTCGCTGTTGGTGATGTATCGTAACGGGCTGGTGCAGGTCGTGTTGAGGATGTGGTACTTTTGGTAGGGGAGGCCATAGTGTGGGTTATGCGGGGGCCCGTAGTAGTGTGCGTTAGAGGCGAGGAGGGTGGTTGGGAGGGTGGCGAGGGTCAGGAGGAGATGGATCAAGGCCATCTTGGTGGTGACAACACCTAGTTGGGACTTGCGTCTGATGATGACCAGGGGTCGGCGTTGAAGGTGCTCTCCAGATTTCTTTGGAGATTTTTGTTGTGGCTGAATAAAGTTGGTGGGAGGGTCGGGCCGTCGCCGACCGAGGACCGAGGGTGTTTTGCTGTGCGCTCTGACGGCTACATCCGCTTTCTCAACCAAAGCTAGCCGACGATACATCTTCCGAGTCACCTTGGGACCTAGCCGACATAGAAGGCCTGCCTGCATAGCTTTACATGAAGCAGCGCACGCTTTACTAATCCATGGGATCCACTGGTGACTATTACCTGTGAACCAGCTTGGAACAGTAGATGGGAGATACCCGACTACACAACGTCTGTGGGCTGTTGATCTTGACATCCTCAAAGAACATATTCTATCTTTGCTTCCGCCACAGCGTTGCATTGCACATTCCCTTTCAAATCAACCATGGAGGTTATCAAAGAAAGCGTCAACCTCTAGAACCGCGTGGCTGGTCTGGAACTCTGCGAGTTCTGCAGGCTGCAGAAGTGCATATATCTTCAATGTCACCTCTAGAAAAACCCCTCCAGATCATGCGGCTCGCCTTCACCATTACCTTTCACAATCCATCATCCTAATGCTCTGCCACTTTGAAACCTCAAAACACTCCCCTGGGTGCTGGGTGGATAGGTTACGAGTCCAGGTCGCAGTTGAACTCCTTGAAGACCCGAACTTTGTGAAGGTCAAGGGGTATTGGAGTAAACACAGAGCTTGCTGGGGGGCTACACAACGGCCTAGGTAGTTAATTGACCTAAGCTGGCGGGAGAGCCGCCTTACCCAACTGCCAACCCCTGCTGCCCCAAACGTACTCCGTCACCGCCGTGTAGCCCGTTCCGTTCTGGAGATATACGCGTTGTCCATCAAGAGCCGCAACATTAGATGCGGGGATGCTGTTCTGGATGAAGTCTCCGTCGTACCATCCGTTGCCGTCCGAGCACGTCTCCTTGATGACGTTGTTGGGGGCGCCATAGTAGAGCCGGATCCTGGGGACCAATTTCTCGCCGTCCCGCAACGTCACAGCCAAAGCCGCCCGCATCACCGGACTGTGAAAGCTGAGGCCTCCGGTGTACCAGCCGCTGCCGTCCCAGCATTCTTCAAAGATATCGAGATTTTGGGCCTGGGCGTAGACACTGCGCAAAGAGCCAGTCAGTACTCATCTTTACGAGGCGCTGCGTATAGAATGGAAGGCACAAGGAGGGAGAAGGCATACCGGATATGAATAGTGTCCGTGGCCCAAGTTGTGGCGGCAATCTGCGTACCGGGAAGCGCCGGTCCCAGGTTAGTGCCTACTTGCCAGCCATTGCCCGAGTCACCTACGGGAGCAAGATGTGAGCTGGGATTCCTTCGTGATTTGGGCTGAATTGCGCACTTACAAGTCCACTCCTGGATCGTGTCGTTAGTGAGCTGGGCATAAACCCGAAGGTTTGTAGTGCCACCGAGGAAAACCGCCGAGACGGATGAGTACGGGGCGACATCGTAGCTTCTCTTGCTAAGAACGCCGTTATACCAGCCCTCACCGTCCCAGGCGGCTTCGCCGAGATGGTTCCCGGTGGTAATGTAGTAGACCCGAATGTTCCTGAGGCCGAGCGAGGTGGCGGCAATAGGGGTGCCAATCTTGCCCTTGGCAATGACGTTGTGCGAGGTGCCGCCCGTCCAACCAGTGGAGTCTTCAAATTGTATCTCCCGGATGCCTCCGTCAACCGCCGTCACGTAGACGCGGAGGCGCGTGTTCTCCCGGATGCCGGCCACGGCGGTGCGTATGCTAATTTCGTTGACGGACACGGTGAGCCTTGCAAGTGGCCGGTGCTCGCGCAAGGGATGGAGGTCGCTGCTAGGGCGCACGTGTCAGTGAGAAGCCCCCAGGGTTAAGAAATAGCAGCAAAACGTACCGAGTTGTGCCATCGCCGCGTGTTGACGCGTCGTTGACCTCCTGTTCGAGTCGACGGATTGCATTATATTTCCCTTCGCCGTAGATGAGGGGCATGAAGACGCCAAAGATACCCAGGAGAGAGTATGCCCAGTCTTCCTCAACGGTGGTCTGCCGGGTTTCTGCCCAGCTGAAACGTGCCTCAGTGCCGAATTGACCTAGGTCACCGCCCCTGAGTGCCAGAATCGCAATGCCCGTTGCTTCGTGGATTTGCACCTCAAGAGAACGCTTGTCGCCAAGATACCGCCCGTCTTGCGCATAGAAAACAACGGATTTCGGCGCAAGGAGTTCTTGGAGGGTCCAGCCCCGAGTGAACCATTTGTGCGCTCGGAAAGCCGGTTCCCAACTAGACTCAGACTCTTCGTCCGTGCCAATACCAGGGACTGGGATATCCGTAAGATAGACGTAGCATCTGGTTGCATTGCTGTACCACCGAAACATTGAGTTGATGGCTGTCTGAAGCTCGGTGCTGTTGGTCTTATCGATGCAGCATGTATCCACCCAGAAGTGCTGCACTTGGTCTTTCCAGGCTTGATCCCCACAGAATTGAATCTTGGCGTAGCCGGCTTTATTCCTTGCTGTCCCGTCAACCATATCCTTGAAGGTAACCTCTTCGGGCCCCCAGACGTGCGACAGTATCGCGTACGGTGGGAGCATATGGTTGGGGAGGTCAGGTGTCAAGTGGAACTGGCCGTCCCCATCCCGTTCTAGGAGGCGCATGGTACTCGGTGGCTGGTCTTGACTACTTTAACGGTAATTCGATGGAAGGAACCCCTGATGTTCCGGGGGGGGAGGGGAGTGGGTTGAGTCAGTGCTCGCCAAGGCGACGAGTTAGCCCTTCGCAGTCAAACTCACGCTCTCGATTTCTCGATATAGAGAAAGGTACAGAAAGAATCAAGTAGTATCCGGCCTCACTCGAAGCAGCTGAACAGTATTGGACGGCCAAATCGCAGTTGGAGCGGCGATCTGCGGCTCACAAAACCCCCTCCCTCAAAGCATGAGGATCCGCGGCGGACCCCGCTCGATAGATCCGTAATCGGCCTGCGACACCACCGCCCGCCAGAGTGCCAACTTCGCACCGCAGCCACACCCCCCCCCCTCCCCCCCACTACAGAGCTTGCATCTTTGTAAAAACTGAACGCATGGATAATTAGATATAAGAACCTTATATGGTTCAGTTTCAATTAAAACGGTCAAGAATTAGTGTAACAGGATTTGTACTTCTATTTTGCTAGCTAAATATCGCTATGCGTTACGACCTGTGAGGATATTGAAGAATGGAAGTAGAAGTGCATGAAAGGAATACAGATATAAGATTTGGAGGGTAGAGGGCACAAGTTATTGGCAGCTAAGTAAGTAATATAAAAGAAAATATAAGAGGTAAAGGTAAGATTGTTTATTTTTTATGTGATGACTAATTTTAGTTATTTTTAGATATGGGGCTAGTTCCGGGCATATTTACTTAAAGTCAAAGGGACTTGGTATATTGTATTGCAGTGTATCGAAAATACTGTTCAGTTTACATAAAGGTGAGTCAGTTTGAGCAAATACCAAGTAGGGACTGAGCCGGGCACAATTTGGGGTAAATAATATATTACTTGGGCGTGGTATACTCGTGCCCAGGTTTGTCTCATAGACCAACTTGAACAAAAATCCCACCCTCAGCCACGCGTCTACCACAACTCACAAGTCGGCTCCCTCACCTTACACCCAAACGCCTCCTTAAACGCCCTCGAATTCTCCAACGTTCCCTTCGCCCTAACCAAACTAGGCGCATGACTCCGCTTGACCTCATTCTCAAGCCCCTTCTCCGTCGTCTTGTGGCACCAGACATTCGCATACGCCACAAAAAACAACTGCTCGGGCGTGAAAACCCCCTCTAGCCCCGGTAAATTCTTCAACCCACCCGGGGCCTCCTCAACGCTCTTCGCCCAGGCCTGATGCGACGCCACCAGCCCCGCCGAATCAGCCAGGTTCTCCGCCAGCGTCCGGTTCCCGTCCACTTTTAACGGCACCATGTCGCTCCCTGGCACCTTGACGGTGTAGTTGGAGAATTGGTTCACGAAACAGGATACCCGTCTGTTATATTCATCGAGTGTCTCATTGCCCCACCAGTTACGCTGGACGCCGTCCGCGTCATAGGTCATGCCCTTTGTGTCGAAGGCGTGCGAGACTTCGTGACCCGCCACGGCGCCGAACGCGCCGTAGTTGACGGCGGGCGGGAGGTCTTCGTGGAAAAAAGGCGATTGGAGAATGGCGGCGGGGAAGATCATGATGTTGTTTCTGGACGCGTAGAAGGCGTCGACGATGGTGGGGAGGACGTAGGTCGGCCATTGTTTGCTCAGGAGCTCGTTGACGGGGTTGGTGAGGGCCTTCCAGGAGCGGGTGGTGGCCCAGGCGGTGAAGGCCAGGTCGTTGGCAAAGTACGAGGTGGTGATGTTGACGCCGGCGTAGTAGCGTTGGAGGGAAAAAGGGTCCGAGAGGTTGATGGGTTCCTGTGACATCAAATGTCGGTTAGAGACACTCAGCCGAGGGATAAGGGGAAAATGAATTGTGTTTACCTTGACTGGATAGCCCATAAGTTGCTCCATGAGTTCAACCTTTCTGATGGCTTCGGCTTTGGTCGCGTCGTCCATCCAGTCGAGCGCCTTGAATCGGTCGACGTACACGGTCCGGATGCTGCGGATCATGGCGTCGGCAACCTCTTTGCCGTGGGCCGAGAATGCGTGCTCGACAAAGAACCGGCTGAGGATCCAGCCCAGCCCGTACTGGACAAAGTCGATGCAGAAATCGGAGCGAGGCTCCGCTGACGGTGGGATCGGGTTTGGGTTGGTCGAGACGGCCGCTCTCAGCTTTTCGAGCCGTGCAAAAACAGCTGGTGCTTCCACGATGCGGCTTGTTCCCACAATAGCCCTGACGATCAGATACGACTCGACAATCTCCTTGGGGGTGTCGGCTAGGACCTTGGTGATGTTGGCGAGAACACCGGATTTTGGCATCTCGATTCTGGCACCCTGGGGATTGTAGTCACGCGGCGCAAGGCTGGTCACGATCTTGTCAAAACGAAGCTCCCCGGATTCGTTTCTCATTTCGTCGAGGGTTGTGTTTCTGTCTGCGTCACAATGTCAGTTAGGGACAATACCTAGGTAGCTTGTGCACGCATGATTGCGGCATTCGGGATCACAGGTGATGATATCACTTACAGTCCCGGTCCATGTTGACTTGCATCAGGCGCTTCTCAAATTGGACGACATCATCAGCCAACTTGGCCGTATCCTGGGATTTGCGAGGCGAGATCTTGTCCAAGAGCTCGCCAACAACGGACGTGTACTCTTGCACCAGGGTGGCGTTTTCAAAGTTCTTGGCTCCCTCCAGCAACGAGTTAAGAAGAACTTGCACCGAGACATACAGGTTAGCGTCAGTTGTAAAATATACCTCCGGTCTGACAATCTGGGAATAACCAATTTGGTGGAGCATGACGAGTGCGTCGGACCAGTCGCGGGTTTCGGACGAGGGAAATGTGGCAATCAACTGCTCCAACAACTGCGTAATGGGCTGCGTTCCCGCCTCTTCGATTGCCTTTTCGTTCATGCACGATGTGTAGGCTACCTTCATCAGGTTGAAGTTCTCCTCGTCGACGGCCGCCGCGTCCTGATCCCGGGTTCGCAGTCTCTGCGGCGAGTAGTTGGAATGATTCGACAGGCCGGGATACGGGCCTTCGATTACGGCCTTGACGGTTTCCATGCCTTTCTGTGCATTTGTCAACATTTGATGGATTGTTTAAAGCCCTGATGGTGGTTCATACATCGGCAAGGAGGTCTATCATAGACAACGACGGCTCGCCAGGTTCTAAAGTGTGTCGCTCGCGGAACCCGCCACACACCATCTCGTGAAAGTCGCCAGCGCATGGATCGAGAGTCTTGTAGTTGGGCGACAGATTCTTGACGTATTCAGCACCGAGCTCAACGCACGCCGGCGTCAGGCACAATGCTCGTGCAAAGTTCTTCATTGCGAACGCAATAAAAGGAAGCCGTAGAGGTTGTCAACAACACATCCCAGGATGCGGGCGGTAAGCAGGGACGAAGGTCTCTTTTATGAAGTATTCTGGAGTTGCCCGACGCGTCGGGGGCACGGCGTGATGCCTTGCCCGTTGACGACGCGGTCCGGAATTGGCACCGGGGCTTGGACGTGACGCTGACATGCAGTATTCATCACTTATTCCCACAGTGGACGTGCGAAGGAACATGCGCAGCGTGGCACAGCGCGGCATTCAACAACAAGTCGGAGCCGGCTGATTGAACGAGCAAGTCCTAACCACCTGCCTACCCAAGTCCTTAACTGTCCAAGTTGCCAACAGAGTTTTGGTTTGCTTTCCGCCTGAGCACGCTTTGGGCCTTGCGGTGTTGAATACTTGAGATGATGCAGTGGTGGTTGGGCTAGGTACCTTACGTTGTCAGAAGCATAACCCTACTTTCGATAGGTAGGTAATTGGGCGCCCGCATCTGCAGCCTAATACGACATGGTCTACCTAGAAGGGCGGGGGCAGGGGCTGTGTAACGGTGGCCAAGACAAATTAATGAAGCGTCGTTGCGCTGTGTTCCGCAGTGACGACTCCAGGCTGAATCCTTCGTGGCTGATCACTTCCAGCAGCACAACTCTCTCCTTTGTGGCCCTGCAATATGTTTCCCATTGAATGCGAGGCGTTTTGCTTCTCTTTTACTTTATCCCGTCCTCAAATGAGTTTCCCGTCGGGGTTTTGAATCTCGCGATTCATCTTCGCTTCCAATGCCTCAAAGTCCTAGATCCGCGGATAATCAGCTTGAAGGATTACCGGGCCCGGGGCGGGCCCGGAAAATTGAACTTGCGTCTACCTCCAGAAGAACCAACCTGATATTCTTATCATAGCATTCCGAGCAAGCAATCATCTCTCAGTCCAAGAGGCAGAAAATCGGACTTAGCTCCACTTTCGTATTTTCTTTTTGGGTCATTGAGAGCTTAGATGTCTCCTCGCGCGGCGTGCAAATTGCAGTGATGACACGATTAACCGCAAAGGGGCGATGCCTGGCACCGTTTCTGTGCTCCATGTGCGACTAAACAAGGCCTAAGCTACGGCAAGTGCAGGGTTTCATGCCGCTGGGCAACGTGACACTGAACAACAGGCACATTGCAAGTTCATGAATGATTGACATGTCCAAGAAGTATATTCACTCCGCCACCCAAATATATAAATACAATAAGAATAATGTCTCTGTGGTCTGATACCCTTCGGCTTTTCTGTACCCATCATATCCGTATGGAAATGTAACATCCTCAAACATCGCCGTCTAGAAAGTGGGGGCGATCTTAATAGGGGGCCTATCACTGCCCAATCTAAATGTCCTCAACGAGTTGGTCGATGACTTGGCCGAGTGCCCCTGATGTGTGGGCACGGCAATCGGAATCGGCACCGATCTGATGCTCATCGCCCGGGCCTGTCGACCTCCACTGGTTGCCGACATGGCTGGCGATGGCGGCACCGAGCTGCCCCTTGCGCGGACGTTGAGCTTGCCCATCATGGCGTTCAACGCGGTAGTCGGGTCAAGAGGCGGTGTTGGCGGAGAGCGGACCGTAGGACCAGCCGCCATCGGGCTCATCCCGCCGCGTGCGTTGAGTGCCTTGCCGTTCTGTGCGGCCATCAGTCGCTCCAGCGTGTTGACCCGTGTGACGGATCCATTGCTAGAAGGTGGTGTGGGTGGCCTCCCAAGAGTCGGGCTCTCCTGTTGTGCGACGGCAGCTTGCAGCTGCTCTAGGGTCAACTGCATCGGCGGTACCTTGCTTAGCCTGCGAATGGAGCGCATGTTGGCATTGATGAAGCTGGACATGGCTCGCATCGCGCTGTTGTTCTCGTGTGTGGCCATCGCGTTGGTCTCGGCCGGCGGCGTGCTCGCCCGAGCAAGATGCATGGCATTGAGTGTCTGCGGCACCGGACTGGGCTGCGGCGCGTTGCGAATGCTTGCCTGGATGCGACTCATCACACCGTCAAAGTCGACACTGGTGCCACGGTTGTGAGCCGAGACATAGGCAGGAGCAGCGCCGAGAACGGTCTCCTGGGTGAGAATGAAGAAAGATCCGTCCTTGATCTTGCGACGAACAAGGTTCCACCGAGACCTTGCGGGGTTGCGCTCAAGCTCGGGCTTGTACACCTTGTGCTGCGCAAGCTTGGCGTAGAAAATCTCGAGCCGCTTAGCCATGCGCTCCAGGGTTTGCATCAAGAACGTGGCCAGGACCGACAGGCGCTGGTTATCAGTCTTGGCGTCCATGGCCATGACACTCTCAAAGGCGTCCATGCCGTGGCACGCCTCTTCCCGGATGTCCTCCAGGAGCTCAATGTCGAGCTCGACGCTCTTGGTCGCGTAGTTGAAGATACCGCGCTCGGCAAACCGGACATTGCTGCTGCTGTCGCACACATACTGACCCACAAGCGCCACCTCCTGAGACGTCTTGACGGCATCGGACGATGTCTTTGCGCGGGCAATGATGCCGAGAACATCAGGAAGACGCATCCTAGTTCCGGCGGACGACGCATCGGCGAGCGTGAAAGAGAGCTTGAGCACGAGCTCTTGCAGCTTGGGGCCGAACAAGGCTGCAAACCCGCCCTGAAGGAGACGCGACTGGTAGTCGTAGAACATGCGAACGCCAAGGCCGATGTTGATGAGGTGCTCACGCGACCAAACGTTCTCGGAGCCACGGAGATACTTATCGCTGGTTCCGTCATCACTGGCGCCCATAATCTCGTACATCTCGAACTGGTGAGCTACAAGCGTCTCGACAGTGGTGCGAAGGTAGGCCGCCCACAGATCGTACAGGTCGCCCAGCTCGGGGCACTGGTGGAAGTCGGGCTTGGGAGTCAACTGGCCAATGAAATACTTGGTCAGGAGACTGCTGACCTCGGGGTTGTTGGTGTGGGCCAGGTTGTCAAACGACTTGGAGCAATCAACACCGGCGTTGGACTTGATGATGAGGGTGCCACCGGGGTGCATTGGGCAGAAGTCGGTGACGTCGTAGACCTTGCCATGGACGCTGATCCACATGCGGCTGTCCGGGCGGTGGCCGGTGTGGCGAGCGAGCTGCGAGAGGGGGATCGTGGGAAGGTTGCAGGGGAGAGGCTTGGGCGTCATGAAGACGTCCAGCATGAACCGGCGCTCGGCGAAAGCCTTGTTGATGATCATCTCAGATGCCTCCATCGTCGAGCTGCAGTGGTTGTAGATGGCTTTGCGGATTCCATTCATGACCGAGTCAAAGACAGCGACGGATCCGCAGACATAGAGATAGCCGCCGAGACCGCCCTGCTTCTTAGACATAACAAGCTCCGAGATTGTTGCAGCTTGTTCAACGATGAGAGCATCGATGTAGCGGGGAGGCATCTCCTTCTCGACAAGATCATGAGTGCGTCTGTCGTACACGAGTCCCCTCTTGTCGCGAGAAAAGGCAAGGTGAACCTCCATGAGACCCGCGTCGATGTATTCTCTCAGCTCCTCCTCATAGCAGAATTTCTCCCTTGATTGCACACCAAGATACAGAAGATCGCGTCCGGCGGCGTTGTTGTGAGAGGCAAGACGGGCTTGCCAGAAGCTGCGGAAGGGAGCGATGCCACTACCGCCAGCAAAGTAGGCGCAGGGTGCAGCACGGTCAATGGGCAGCTGGAAGTTGAGAGGCCTTGATACGCCGATGAGCATGTCCTCGTCTGTCTCGATCATCTCGTCGCCAGAGCCGACAAAAGGGTTCAGGAAACCACTGCCAACACCGGCGCAGGTGAACTCCTCATTTCCAGCAAAGGTCGAGCAGAGCTTGTACTCTGCGCGGGAGATCGTGAGGTCGACAGTAGAAGGAAGCAGCTCCTGGGAATAGCTGGAGATCGAATACGTTCGGGGAACTTCGACAGGAACCAGCTCGCTGAGCCACTCAAAGTCGCCAGTCAGGTCGAACGCCTTGTCCCAGATGTGTGGGTTGGTGTCGGTCACGGCACCTTGCAGGAGGTCACCAAGCGAGCCACGGATGGGCCACTCCTCAGTAGCCAAAACCTTGATGACGGTGCTCGAGGATGCACGCAGCAGATCGTGAACGCGAAGAGCGAGATCCTTGGTGATGGGCGCGAGATGTCCACGTCTCAAGATGTCCTTGACCGTGAGCTGCGGTGTCGAGGTGTGGGAGACAGCGCCGAGGTGCTGGGCGAATCGCTGCCACTTGGCGTTAAGAGTGACACGATAATCAAGGTACTCGGCCAAGCCAAGGGCGGCGGCAACTTTGGCGCACTCGGCCCAGCTGTTCAAAGGCATGACGGCAAGACGGTCACCCGGCTGGAACGTGATGCCGGTGTTCTGAAGATCGAGGGTCACCATGGCGATCGAACGCTTCGGGTCTGTGTCGACGTATGAACGGGTGAGGACGCGGGACTTGTAGCGGCACTCCTCGAATGTGCCACGCATCTCGTTGGGTTCGATGGTGATGTTGCCCCTGAAAGGCTCGAGTCGCTCCTTCATGGCCTCGGAGAACTGCCTGTGCGTCTCCTCCCAGGGTTTGCCGTCAGGATCACTGTTCCCCGACAAGCCGTTGGTCTCGGTACGACCAGTCTTGCTGGCAATCTCGAGGATACCAAAGACCTTGTAACGATGGGTGCCCATGAAGCCGCGCTCTCCAGTGTACGCCTCAACAATACCATCCATCACGCCCATCAGCCTTGGGTCGCCGGACTGCTTCACAAATTCGGGAATGCGGTAGTGGTATTCGATAGCGGCGATGAAGGCCCTCAGGTTGGAAGGGAGCCAGGCTCTCAAGTGAAGGCCCTCAGCGCCGAGGAATGAGTCGTATTTCTTGCGGCCGAGGAAGGCATCCATGACGAGGAAGGGGGGGAACTGAAGCCCGGACGATGCAGGGCAGCGCTTGCTGAGGGGCGCAGAGAATTTGCCCCATCGGATCCACTGGTGGCCGGGCACGTAGTTTTCGCCGGAGCTGGGGTTGGTGTTGATGGAGTGGAAGGCGTTTGGCATCCGCTCGAGAATCTCCTTGAGGCGGATCATCTCTCGGAGGAGGCCCTCGACGTTTCGGTTCATGACGTGTTCCTGGCAGCTTGCAATGGCGTCGGGCCCGTGTTGGAAGGATGCTGGACCGAGTTAGCACCGCGAACAAACTCGCGCCGACAAACTCACCTGAGGTCTCGGCACAGCCCTTCTGGAAAGCCATCTCTGTCCTCTCGCCAAAGACAGGCCAGCGCATCTCCATGTTGTCGAATCGGCCAACATAGGGGTAGGTCGAGGTCGGATCCTTGACCTTCATATTGAACGAGGACTGATCGAAGAAGGTAAGGTGGGGAATGGATCGGCCTAGTCTCCGTGAAACCTGCCAGTAGGGGAGGGCGATGCACCGGGGAATGCCAACAAGCTCCTCCCCGAGGTCGTCTCCCATCTCGCAGTTGGGCTTGTACGCCTTGGCGTTGATCGTCACGCCCTCGTGGCCGTCATTCTTGTCTTCGTATCGGTAGATGGAGCAGAGCATGCCCAAAGCAACGACAGCGGCCCAGAGTGCCTTGTCCGGGATCATGTCCTCCGTACCGCTGACCAGGGGCAATGCGGCGATCGACTCTCGTACCCGTCCTCTGGCAACACAACCCGGCATCCTCTCACACAAATCGGACCATATCCTCCCCGGAGAGTTGGCGAGAGCACCAGGGGCTTCGCTGTAGTCGGGTGGGCAAAAGCCATGCTCGGCGCTGAGGTATCCATCCTTCCATCCCGTTGCTGACCCAATCTCCTCGGCTCGAATCATGACCTGGCGGGCAGGGGCGCCAAGAGCAACGGCAAGTAGGTCTTGCTCGCTGGCGTTGAGCGTGTCGATGTTCTTCATCTTGCTGATCTCCTGCACCGACGGGATGTTCCTGTAGAGGACCTCGTTGATAGACTTGCGCTCCCTCATGCGCAACCACTCCTCCGCGTCGACGCCTCTTGGAATCTGTTCCCGGTAAGCTGAGCCACGAGACATGGCGGGGGGACTTACATCAAAGGCAGCGTGAATGTCCCCCGGCTGTGTGTATCCCGAGAACGAACAACCGCGAGGTCCCACGCGGCTGCCCGCTCGACTCCGCCCGGCAACCGAGCCGGCGGGACACCGGGCGCCGGCCATGCCGGATACTGGACAGGACTGAACTGACATTATGAAAAAAGGTAGGCTTCGGAAACGATGGTATAAACAACAAATGCTAATAATATCGGGGAAACGAAGCCACCAGGGCAGACCACCAGGGTGAACGAAGTGAAGAACCCAGCAGATAGCCAGTCAGTTAGTTGATGTTGAGCGTGGTTAGCGATGTGTGGATGCAGGATGGGGGACGGGACGACGGGAGAGGATATATCGGCGGGTCGGGTAGGAGCCAAGACGCCGGATCATTACCGCGACGACGATGCAGCGGAGATCCCAGCACGTCTAGAAGACGACATGGGCCAACTAATTTTAGCTGGCCGTGTGTGAACAAGCTGGCCAGGCCTGCGTTTGGTTCCCCTGGCGGGTGCCGACGACGGAGAAAGCTTCGACCTTGATTGCAGTAAGCTCAATCGCGGGCAGGGGTGGTGCTGGTCGGTGGCCGTCCGCCTGCTGTCGTTTCTGAAACGCCCCGTCGTGCCAGCGCGTGGTACGAGGCGGTGGGACGAAATCTTCACCATGGCGTTGACGGTGTTTCATGGACGTCTGGTTGAGGCGGGGAAAGAGACGGGCTCGAAGCCATACGGAGAATTTCTGGTCGCCCTGTCGTTCGACGTTGGAGGCAAGCAGAATGCAAAGCCAAGGGAGAGGTCCCGCGAGCCAAGCTGGGGAGCTTCTGCGGAAGGTGGATCTTAGGTAAAATCCAGCAATTTTTGGCCAATGAGGGCGCTGTGCTGGTGGTGAAGCAGGAGCGCCCAGGGTGTTCCTGACGCTAGCGCGGCCAAGCGCCGCAGGGAAATAGATAGCCCCACCATCAACCCAAGCGAGAGCCTTCAATTTAGCCCGTCGCACCTGCCCGCAGTTGACATGGAACCAGACTGACACTGACAGACGGCGCCAGATCAGACGGTCAAAAGCCAAAAGGAAGCATCTCGTCCAAGCATCGCAGCCACCGCACATCTCGTCACCCCCGCGCGGCAGTCGCGACGCCACGACAGGAAACGAGCGACGAAACGGGTTTCGTTAGGTGTCAGCCAGAGACAAACAGACACAAACAAACACGCCGGCGCCTTTTCATCGCCGCCATTTGGCCGACGAGCAACAAGCTCCCAACAACCCAGGGTCATGATGCGGCTGGACGGGAGAAATGCTTGTTGGCATCGGCTTTGGGTGTTTTGCGCCTGCGGGGAGCGGCAATGGCAACCAGGTTTGGAAGCAATCCCCATGGCAGGGGTCCGTCCCCAGACTCGCCAAACTGCCGCCAAGCGCGCCAAGGCGCGTCGTCTGTGTCAAGATGCTGGCAAAATGCCCGTTGGTCGGCCCACCTCCGACTTGGGACGCGTGGCGTTCAGGAGAGAAGGGGAAAAAAAAGGAGAGCACCCCCCACATTCCGACGACAGCTTTCTTCTGAGCAAACATGGACTGCTGCTGAAGCTTGAGACGCACCAGAAAATGTGATGACAAGGAGCAATCCCTGTGGCGTCAACACAGCAAACAAAATCGCCATTCCCCTGGGCGAGCAGGAGAGGCACGGTCTTGACCGAGTCCAGTGCTCGGCCCGCGCGCTGCATCGCAATGTCATTGCGGGAGCACAACCCAGGCAGTTGTTCAGGGGCTGGCCAACCACGGCACACCACGGTGAGGAATAGGGGCAGCAACCCCGCATCACACGCCTCACCTTGAGCTCGGAGTTGAAGCAATTCCCATCCGCCCGCGGTGTAGTTGAGAACCAAACTTTTCAACGTGGATATTACCGCCGTGGATTGGATTTGATGCATCGCCAAACTGCGAAACTATATCGACCAAGGCTGCATGGTTCGTACCTATGTTGGCCTTCCGCCTTACAAAGTGCTTCACCCTTCACACTCCCTCAGCATCTCAACTTGCTATACTCCTCTTCATTCCTCCACCCACAAAGGTGGACCTGCTGTCTTGGAAACGGCTCCCAAACCAACTCCCCAAGATCACGAGTCGCAATCCTCGTATCGCTGCACTCCGTCCCCTGGTTCTGCCTCGTCAAATCCCACAAAGTCATATAATCCTTCGTCTTAATTACCCTGCGTAAGCTTGTCTCAACACGTAAAGGTATCCTCCTGCGAGACACAAGTCCCCGTACAATCGACCTTTCAGGTTTCGAAGTCATAGTCCCGAAATAGGGAGTAGCTGTTGTCCTCAATTGTTTTGCAGCGAAATACGCCCCGTATTTCGAGTGTGCAGGGAGGAATCCCCCGCGGATGTCCCGCCATGCTGTCGTAGTCAACGACTCTGGTGGCAGCCAAGAGCCGAGTAACCCGATGTTTGACTCCTGGTTGTAAAACAGGTAAAATTCTAACCATTACCAGATGCCTGATAAACTAACTTAGCACCTGGAGTAATACATGACCAGAAATTAATGATTGAAGTACATCCACCATCCCGTCCCAGTACTCCGGGAGGGGAAAGGAAGGAAAAAAACATCTGTCATCACCCCAAAAACATTCCACCCTCCCACCGTTCCTTCATCTTCTTCCCCGCCTTGAAACTCCTCGTACTCCTCTCAGAATCCAATCCCCATGCTTTTTATACTCCATCGACCTCAACAGCCTCACCTCCAATTTCTCCCTCGCCCGACTCATATCCCTCATAGCCTTGAGCATCTTGGCCTTTTCAATCTCATCCACAACCAACGTCTTGATCTTGGGCGCCCAATCCGTCCGGTCCCTGAGCCAGTTGAACATGTCCTCGCGGTGGTCGCAATTGGAAATACCTGTGATCTCGAGGTGTCGCAGCTCCGGGCAGTGCGCAAAAAAATTGACTATTGTCGCTGATGTAACTTTGTCACCGAGACCGGGGATTTCGACCCTTGTGAGGGAGGGACACGCCTGTGCGAGGCGGATGAGGGCTTCCTCGGTGAGATCGCGTGATGAGTTGGCCGCGTCGCGTGAGACGTCGCGGTAGGAGAACGTGAATATTTTGAGGTTTTTGAGGAGATTGGACTTGGCTGCGAAGGCGAGGAGGGTGAGGATGTGGGAGCTAGTGAGTGGTCAGCTAGGGTGGATGATGGAAAGGAAGCAAATGGATGTACTTTTTCAGGATGAAGCCGCATCGGAACTCGATGGTGCGGGTGGTGCCGAGCTTGGCTCGGTGGTTGGCGTCCTAGTCGGCGTTGTTGCTAAAGGAAGCAACTTTGTCGCCCTGGCGGAGTTTGAACCCAGAGGCAGTGGTGGGAGGGGCAAGGGCGGCGGGGGTGTTGGTTCCCTGGGTGGCGGAGTTGGTTCTTTGGGCGGTGGTGGTGGGCGTGGTTTCACACCCAGCCAACTTTCTAGGGCGGAGAGGCGGAGGTGACGATGGCGCGTCCTGGGAGGATGGCATTTCGATTGTTAGATATGCCTATGCCTGGTCGGCGATATCCAGATGGTTGAAAGGATTGTTCTGCCAGGACTGGCCGCTGGTGGCCATCACGACGAACCGATTTAACGCTTGCAGAAAGGCCTCGCTCCAGTCTGAGGCTAAGGAGAGAGTGTTATCTTCTTGCATCTCCCACGATGCCGCGTTCCTCGGTACTGACGCTGTCGTGGTGCGAGCGCCGCCCAACGGCTCGGCCTGGGTCGCATTCTTCTTTGCTCTTCGTCCCCGAGGCATGGTGATTTTTGAGCGGTAGAGGGGATCTTGCCTTGAATGCGCAATCTTTTTGCAGGCGAAGCGTCGATGTCTGGTGAACCTTTCCAGGGGAAAATTGGACTTTGGTCGTTGGTGGGGTGTTGGATGCTGTGAGACGCGACTGGGACTTGGGGGCGTATTTTCGTGTTGCTGACATCATTCAAAGTTTTGCTTTTTCCTATCCCTTCACCCCTGGGGTTGTCAAGACAGTCCTTGCCCCGTACAGTAAATTGAGTTAGGCTGCTGCTGATTTTGGGAAAATTAAGTAAAATAAAAATTGTTGTGGTTATCAAGTGATTCGGAGTCTTTAGGTGTCTATGAGTGCAGGCGGCACTGTCGGTAAGACAAAACCTGATCACCCACCATCCGTCAACTTTTTTTTTCAAAAAAGCTGTTTCCGCTCACGTTCATCCCATACCCAGCATACACAATTATTCAAGCAAACGGGTCTACGTAGAAGGCGATACTGTTTCATTTATTTAACTTCATAGGCCTCTTCAAAAGGGGTTTATTTATGCCTCTTCGAAACTATTGTATACCTTTATGAAGAGCAACAACGGGTAGCTTTGAGCGCCTACAGCCGCAAACATGGAATGAGACGATATAGGTAAGGGTGCGAGTAATATTGAGCTTTCTTCCTCAAGGGTCTACCTACCGGCCCAACGCCCCGAATTCCGAGTAAAGCGGTGAATGATTCCAGCGTCCAGAACCCGAGCCGTCCAGCTAAAGTTGCCGGGCCCGTCAACTTGCACTACGTAATCCCCCCCTTGCGCTCGCGGAGGCACCTGCGGGGGATGATAGCCGTACCCATAGGCCATCGGATCCATCGGATCCTCGGTTTCATACCGGGCGCTGCCCCCAGCATCACTCCCATAACCCTGGCCATCGCCGTGATAACCACCAGACGCACCACGGGATCCCCTCCGACCGGACTTCTCCCGTCCATGCCCCTCCCGACTCGCCATCTTCTCAGCTTTCTTCCGCTCCAGCCTCAACCTCTCCTCCTCCTCGGCCTTAATCTCCATCAATTCCTCCTCCCGTTGCTTCTCCCTCCGCTTCCTCTCCTCAACAACCACCCGCCCGGCTCCCGTCTCTTCAACAGTCATTCCGCCTCGCAGCTCAGCCATCATATCCAGCTCCGGCGGCCTCGCATTGCCACCAGGCAAACCACGCGACTGGTCCAGAACATGGATCGCCGACTCCCTCGTCCCATCAAAGCGAAGCACGTTACACCCGCCAGCACTGAGATCGCCCCAGTGCGTGCGCGAAGCCATGAGCTGTCCCTCCCGCTTCTCGCAGTCGGCGCGGATGGAGTCGGCAGGGATCTTGTTCCACATGGTCGTGAGTAGAATCAAGCGCGGATAAAACCTTTGTCCGCACAAGACACGGGCGATATCAAGATTCAGGCGGGCGGAGCCGGTTAGACGATTCTCGGTGATGTTGTGGGTGAACACGACGGCGGATACGGGCGGCATATCATTCGCGGAGAGAAAACCGGCTAGGGTGCCGAGGATCTCGAGATCGTCGCGGCTGGTGTCGTTGAAGCCGGGGGTGTCGATCAGGGTGTAGATCGCGTCATCATGTTCGAACTTGTGGCTGGCGCAGGTGCTTGTGTCTAGTTTGGTTGGTTGGTTTTTTTTTTTGCTGATTGGAGGGAGGAGGAGAAGCTTACAGGAGTCCAGGCCGTGGCCGATGATGTTTGACTGCGGGCCGAGCCCGGAGGCTGCAGCGATGAAGGTCGACTTGCCTGAGCCCGATGGGCCGACGATGAGGATACATATCTCCTGCTTTGGAACTTTGCGCGTTGGAGCGTCGGTTTCGATTTCGGCCGGGTTGGTGACGGTTTGTTGCGGTTCTTCCGTCATTGTCATGTCGATGGAGTCGGTGTCCGAGTACACGGAGGACTCCATGCTGGGCGGTATCTGCCTGGCAGTCATCTTGGTTGTGAGTCCGTTCAGTACTCTACCCCAAGAGGATGTGCAGGAGAAGGGCTTTTCTGGGCATATTCTGGGTCTTGAACATCCCGGAGGTTCAGAGGCTAGGGGCGGGCTTGCGAACCAAGGCACCCTATGCCGTCGCAACACATACCACTGCCTGTCGATCCGCGCAAGGCATCCTGCACATTACAGCCCTGGCTGACTGGAAATATTGATTCACAGCCAATTATTCCGATGCGCAGGCATCGAACCGCAGTAAGGCGTCGCGATTGGGTCCTGATCAGGGAATGCGGTGAGTTGATAGTTCAGCCCGAGAGCCTTACCTGTGAGTCTAGGCCTCGATGCGCCAGGTGGCTTGCATGAAGGGCACTAATTAAAGGGCTGTCATGAATGATTGGGGTGTGACAGCGGCCGTCTCATGCATCCGAGTCCAATGTCACAGGCGCCAAGCCCAACGTTGGCGTAAGGTGGTCGGGCTGCCGCGTCACAGAAACGGGCTTGCTTTATCAACCCATGGTTGGGGGCCTCACTGCAGTCGAGATCATTGGGCTGATATCAAAGGCCCTCTCTGTTTTGGATTCCGGGAGATCGAACTGGTCCGCATAAGGCCCTTCCCTCTTCACCACTTTTTTTTCTCCCCCGTTCAATTCAGAATTATCTCGTCGGTTTATCGGATTGCTCTCTTGTCTTATCCTCTCTTGATATTATGACGCGCGAAGTCATGGCACCCTCCGAAGTATTGATCGCGGTCATCGGCGTGACTGGAGCCGGCAAAACGACGTTTGTGTCTCAAGCAACAGGACGAAAGGACCTTGCCGTCGGCCATGGGATTGACTCATGTAAGTGTCTGTGTGAGCATGACCGCATGTCACCAGCTTACATGAAAACATAGGCACTCAAGATGTGATCCCCGTCACCTACACATTTGAGGGGAAACGCGTCACGCTCATCGACACCCCGGGCTTTGACGACTCTGAGCGCTCCGACACCGACATCCTCAGTCTCTTGGCCGCCTACATGGCCGACACCCACGAGCAGGGGATCCTCCTGACCGGCATTCTCTTCCTGCAACCCATCAACCAGCCGCGCCTGCAAGGAAGCGAGATGCGCCGCACCCGTCTCTTCAAGAAACTCCTCGGCGAAGACGCATACAAGCGCGTCATCATCGCCACCACCATGTGGAACCAACTCAGCGACAGCGAAGCTACAGCCCGCCAGAACCAGCGCATGAGCCGCAACGACGTTTGGGGCGACATGGTGTCCAGGGGTGCTACCGTCGTCCGCCACGATGACAATCCGCAGTCTGCTGCATCCATTGTCCGTCGGCTGGCAGCACACACGTCGCCAGTTGAACTGCAGATCCAGCGCGAACTCATCGAAAACGGAGGTAAAGTCGCCCTCACTTCAGCAGGCAAGCAGCTTGATCAGGATCTGGGTGCCGTTATCACAAAGTTGCGCGATGAAATCGCGGCGCTTCGGCAAGATCGCATGGCGACTATGGAGGAGATTTGTGAGCTGCGGGAGAAGATCGAGAGATATGAACTGCAGCGACAGGAGCTTGAGGAGTCTGACGTGAGTGCTTTCTTTTTCTTCTCTCCCTTCGGGCGATTCCCTCCCCTCCTTTTTCATGCATCTCACGTCGGGACGTGTACTGAGATTTGCTGGGAAGTACTGGGAACTCAAAAAGATCCTGGTAGCGTCGCTAGCGCGCGTGCTGCCCATGGTGGCAATGGGATTGGCTCATCAATGTGTCACGATGTGACGTGGATGTTATGTCGGTCATGATTTCCTTCCACTGTCTTTTTGGCCGCTGCTAACGCGTTGTAGGTATGCCCCAAGATCGACTGCACGGTAATGTAGCAAGGAACATTCGAGGGGGGTATGGGTAGATTTAGTCCCGGAGTGGGGTGTAATTTGAATAAAAGGAAGCCGTTTCCTGCATCACCCATTTTACCTTCCCTCACCAACCGATAACCCTCCCCTTCTTATATGGCCTTACCCTCCTGTCAAGCTCCCAATCGCCCCACGCCTTCTCCGTTATCATCGCAAGCCGAATCGTCATGCCACCCTCACCTTGCCGCAAGCTCTCATGCCATCCATGAACCCCTTTCCGTCCCGGCCATCGACCATCAAAAGCTTCAGCTTGGGCGCCAGCTCTGGGTTCTCCGCCAGCACATAAAACATACGGCCCGTACTATAGCACGGCGGGCCCTTCGACTGCTTGGTCATCTCCAAGTAGGTGAGGTTGGGACAGTTTGAGGAGCGGGAGCTTTCTCTTGGGCAAAAGCCCAGTCGGCTGCTGCAAGCTTGCTAGGTCTGCGGGTGGATCTGCGCAGCAGACTGTCGGCCGGGGTCGCATTCTTCTTTGATGTCCGTGCTAGAGGCATGATGACCCTGTAAGAGGCGGTAACCCCGCAGTCGTTGGATGGATGGCTTTTACGCGGGGATCCGTATTTGTAGGTGAAGCTGAGGGCGCGATTGATCGGGGGCGTTGGCGCTACTCCGCAACGATGATCCGACACATTTCTTTTTTTCGTCAGGGGTCGCCCCCTTATCTTCACCGCCTGCCCACCGGCTGTCAATATAAGCCCAACTCAAGCAGGTTTGCATGGCTCAGCCTGCATGGTCTGTTCTCTTGATCACTTATTCCTGAACACACAAGAAGGATGTTTTCATGCATACTACAAATCCCCTCACTGTGGGAGGCTGGGAGGGGCCCTGCTGTCTTGAGCGCGACGAGCGCCGCCGCGCATCTTTTTGCGTGCTACTTGGGCTTTTATCAAAGTCGGCCAGCTACGCGCGCTTAAATCTTTGATTCTTAGCATTAATATGAAAGAAATCTAATCAAAGATGGTAGTTACTCGATGAGCAAACGACAATCAACCCGGCGCGGAGCATGGGGATTGTAGATTTTAGCTTCGCAGCATTCTTCATCGTCCAAAACGTACACGCGGTTAATTTACTGGTTAGTTTTTGCATTGTATACTAGAGCGTCGAGAGGTTTGGTGAAAGGAGCTTTGTGGCTATTAGCCAACTCGTCAAAAATGAGGACATTGAACTTAGTTGCCCCTAGGAGTGTGAGAATACCGAATTGGGTATCTGTTAAATTCCGTACCAGCCCTTCACCAGGGTATAGTATAAGCCGATTCCCCATTGGCCCATATATGACGCATGTGCGTCGGGTGAGGGGCCAGACATTCTGACTTGAGAATATCGTCACTGGCGCAGTACTTCCCGCAGTTCAGATGCAGGCGAGTGATAGGCGTTTCCGATTCGTTACTGTACGCTTATACTGACAATCGGACGATCTTTGCCATTGGGGAACTCTTTACTCCGAGCAGAGCAGCCTGATGTCACAGCTACTGATCTCTTTCATATTATAGATCGTCACGGTTACGTCATAGCGAGAAATAAGTCGAAAAGTTTCAAATGACCTTGGCAGAACACAGCATCCGGGAGGAAATTGGTTATAACCTAAATTCTCGAGGGCTGTCCAGCAAGGCATTATTTGCTCCATATCCCACGAACTTCTGTCACGCCAGCTTCGCCCTCCCAGCAACCCCTTCACGTTTTACTCAGATGGTAAATATTTCCGATACCGCGCTGACGGTTGCGGAGAGCTACGCAATAGCCTGTCTCTTCGGTGCCAACTCGTCCGTCCCAACCAGCGAAGCTGCTGCGAGAATCGCCACTTTCTTCCTCCCGAACTCCACCCAGTTCTCCGCCGGCAAGATTACACAGTTCCCCAATGAGACGACTCTGGCTGCACCCGTCGTAGGAGAGATTGAAGAGAAGGCAGCAACCGGATATGGGAGTTATTTTACCTTGGAACACGTGCGCGTCGAGCCTATCTCCAACGAATCCGCCGCCGTCTGGATTACATGGCACAACTTCCCACTGATGGATTGTTTTGGCGAATTTTTAGCACTCGATCTTTATGGTTTCAGGCTTAACGTAAACGCATCCAACGGTTTAGGTGGGGGGTGGGAGTATGTCGTCCCAGACAATGCTCATTATCGTTACTTAGAAGCGCTATCGGGTTCATCGTGTTAGGTACCAAAGGGGTAATGCATGTTATACTTTTAACTATGAAACACCTTGAGGTTAAAAAAACAACCGCTTGGTGACTTGTAGCGTCGTTTGTGTTTTGGGTGGCTTGGCCGGCCGCAACAGTCAGGGGTCGCTCAGGGCTGGAGTTTTCATCTCTTATGCTTACCGTTTTTGTAATTAGTCTTCTTTCCCCCAACTTTGCAAGTTCGCGCCTCGAGGAATTCTCGCAATGCCTCCGATCGGAGGAACCGCATGTTTGCGATTTTAGGGGTGTGGTTTGTTTTGTTGAGTTTGGTGTTGCGTGTGATTGAACCCAGTTCACCGTAGTTTACGGAAAGCAAATCGCCAGGGAGAGGTGGGCGGATGCAATGTAATAGGCACATGCGTTCGTCCAATGTATAGTTAGCTCCATGTTTGTGGGTTGGTTATCGTGCACTCCTCCGACTATTTATTCTGCAGTCAAGATTGATCAGTGGCATCCAAGTTATATTCACTATAAGAAGGTTTGGTGTCGCTAGTTAGGGCCAGCCAAAATATATTACGACTTCCACGCTCTCTGCTTACCCAGTCTCAACTAACACCTATATATATCTACATCGTTTTAAGTCACCAGCTCCCAACGTGAGGACTCTTCCCGTTAACCTATAAACTGTTAGTCTAAACCTACCCACCATTTCCTGGTTAAGATTTTTTTTTCTTTTTTCAGAGTTCGTCTCTTTGCGGAGACCTAGCCGATGTCAGAGATTCCTATTCAGTCATCATCCAAATTGAACTTGACTCACTCATCACTCTCAAAGTTATTGTCCCCCATAGTCTCAAAGAGTGCCTTCTTGGCTTCCTTGAGCACCTCTTCTCGGCACAGGCATTCCGAGTGGCACGCGTCGACAGGGCACAGCTCGGTCATGATCGGCAGCGTGTCACAGCCCACGATGTTGCGAAGGTCCAAAAAGCGATCGTTGTCAGGCAACATCTTCTTGTCGCAGCTCGGCAGATGCCGGCATCCGTCGCAGCACGGGCAGGTTTTGGGACAATAGAAGGGTTTCGAAGGGGGCTTCCACGGCCGGAGCGCGGTAGTGTCATTCAAGGCAGGAGAGGGCGAGGCCTTGGATCCGGTACCGTCATGGCCGCCGCCGCCGCCGCCACCGCCTTCGAACAGCAGCTGCTGGATGCCGTTGAGCACCTTTTCTCTGCACAGGCAATCCGGCTCGCACTTGTTGATCGTGCATAGCGTGGTGGTGTCCACCGGCAGCGTGTCGCAGCCAATGATTTTGCGGAGCTTCAGGTAGGTGTCGCCGTGGGGAAGGAAGTTCTTGCGGCACCCGGAAATGGGATCACATCCCGCGCAGCAGGGACAGGCCCCCGGGCAATCACCAGGGGGGCGAGACGGATGGCCTCCGACGGTGGTTGAGACGCGAGGGTCTCCCTTTGGTGGATGATGACTGCTGCGTGCGTTGAGCGTTTATTCGCGTTCGCCTTGGTGGGGAGAAGGGAACACACCTGCCTGATGCAAAGACGGCTGCTTCCAGCAGCAGAGCAGAGATGTAGATGGAGGAAGTGCGCATTGTGTGTCCAGCTAATTGTTTGCTTACGATCAAGTCTCTTGGCTGGGATTACCAAGGGAAAGCCAAAATGGTGCACGCACGACTGCTGTGGCCATTCTTATACCAAATTTGTAGCCAACGATCGGTAAGGGAAAAGGTATCATTCTCGTCTTCACAGCCCCCGTGCGCCCCGATAATCCACGGCGTCCAGTCGGGGAAGTCGCCCGTTCTGGAGCCAATCGCTGCCGCTGCGGCAGGCCTAACAGGTCCCGTAAGTCGTGGCTTGGCACGGCGAACGTCATTGCCCGCCACCAGGCGACCAACGGCGCTTTTGACTTGTCCGACCCGTTGTGCCGTTGTCTGCAACCGATCGACCCACCAACCAGCCAACCGGTCAATTCACCGGACAAGGGGCCCTATTGGGCAGAGGAGGGGCCCGGAAACACCGGTGGTGTGAGCCCGTCATCTCGGTCGATCCCCGATCGCCGGCCTCCCATCAAGAATAGAGCGGCTGAGAGAGGTGAAAGTTACGGCGATGGTAGATCCTCTTGAGGCTCACACCATAGCATCGCCTCCTTCTTCCCACCAATAGGTCTCCCCCCCTCCTCCTCTGCCACCCCCTATTTCTATGTCTTGACCATGTTTTGCGTTTGCGCTCAGGGTTTTAAAGCATTTCTCACTCTTTTCTATCCTTGGGCAACGACCGCCGTTCGATGATCTCAAGGTTGAACCGACCTACTCGATGACTGAGACCATCCGTCGACAGGCCACCGGCGGGCCATGGCTACCCGACAGCAGTTTCCACCCATTTCCACCACCTAGCACGACGAGGTACGACGACCCTTGGGATAAAGCGGGTCACGAGCAGCGCAGCGATGATGCAGTCCGAGTCAAGGACAATGATCTGGATCTGGGCCTGAGGCCCCACATTGGCTGCACTTCGCTGCCAGCCCCCAATCGAGATCTCGGCACCCGAAACCTCAACATCGCTGGGCTCGCCGTCGGGTGGTGCGCTGCTGTGGCCTGCTTGACCGTGGGCGCCTACATCCTCGCCGTCGGGCCCATCGAGGTCCCGTCCTTCCTGATGAACCGAGCCGCCCTGGTCGGCTCGAGAAATTATTCGTGGGCCCCGATGCCGGACCCAAAAGACCCGAACCCGTATATCCCCGACCATCGCGTGTTTCTCATGTCGGAAGCGTCCGCGGTGGTAATCCCCCTCGCCGTCCAGGTTATCCTCACGCTGGTGTTCTCAGCCCTCAACTCGATCCACAGCACCACGCTGCGCTGGGCGCTCTGGCACGAGGGCCGACTGCGCTACAACAGCAACCTCCGGCTCTTTACGAGCTCCGAGCTCAGCTGGGGCAACAAGTGGCCTGCCAACACGGTCTCGACACTGGGCCTGGTGCTGGCCCACGGCGGTGCGGCCCTTTTGACGAAGACCATGTACATCACAGGCTCGATCGAGGTCGTCGGGAGCAAGGTGGTCACGGACCCCAACGTCACCGGCGAGCGCTACGGTATTGACTTTGACGGCTGGGGTCTCCTGGGGCTGGGCGTCGGTCTGTTCCTGCAGGCTGTCGTGTCGACCTGGTGTCTCGTTGGCAGCGGCAGTCTGGTCGCTACCTGGAGCACGAACCCCCTCGCTGTCGCTTGTGCGTGCGGCACCCCCGTCCGTCTACCCGACGCTCGGCGGGCTACCGACTTCGTCCGGTGCACCCACCCCAGCTTCATCAGCCCGCCGATCCGCGCGGCAGCCCCTCATACCCGGACCTTGACCCTCTTCCTCTGGGCGGTTTCCCTCGCTGTTGCCGTCTGGGCCGCCGTCCTCGCCGCCCTCGCCGTCCGCAGGGGTTCCGCAACGACCGCCTACGTCCGCGACCGGCTCGCCAAGCAGTTTGGCGCCAACGAGTCCTCCCAGCAGCCGGGCGTCATCCACACCTGGCAGCTCTTTGGCGAGGTCACCGTCCCGCTGGCCGGCAACCCGTACGAGGACCGTCGCGGGTGGGTCGGCCTGGTCATCCAATCCGGCGCGCTGGGTCTCTTCCTCCTCGCGCTGCACTGCGGCGAGTTGATTGTCAACCTGTCGCTTGACGAGGCCGTCTGGCGCCGGGCGGCGACGGTCGGGGCCAGGCCGAACGGCAGCATGCTGGCCGAGAGCGCGCGGCACGCGCCGAGCTGGGGGCTGTTCGCGTGCCAGGTGGCGGTGCCGTGGGTGTTTGGGGTAGGCTTCGCGCCAAACATCCGGGAGCTGTTTATGTCGCTGCCGTCCTTTGTGACGCTCGTCGTGTTATTGTCCGGGATGGCCGGGCTGGCCGAGTGCCTCGTGCGGATGCGGCCCAGGGGCACGCAGCCCGCAACGTACGGGGACGTGCAGGCGCTGGCGGCGCTGGCGGATGACTGGAGCCACGATAGAATATTTTGGGGCGATAAGGGGGAGTACCCGGGCGCTGGAAGGAGAGGGTTGAGGATGGCGGGGACGGCAGGACGGAGGCTGGCGGATGTGAGGGAGGGCGTGTTGTATATTGGTCTCGAGCCGAGCTAGGAGATGGGAGTGGCCTTCTCCCGTGCTCTACCATGTGCGATGGCCGTTTCCTTCTCGGCAGCTTCAAAGCGGAGAGCCATGGTATCTAAGATGCCGAAGACATCGAGCCAGAGACCCGGCTCCGCGAGGACGCGAAGAGACGCAGGTAAGCGCCGTTGTAGTGGCAAGATAGAACGTCTAGTCGGGCATGCTGCGTTAAGATCGCACTGGTATCAGCCTGCGGATGTTCAGATGGAGGTGGCCTATCTCACAGTGGTGTTTGAGATTCGAGGACAGGGTATTTCGGAGCTCATCCCATTCTTGGGCTTAAAGGCTTCCAAATTCAGCATGCATTACACATACGACCATAGGCGCAGGAAAACTCGGGATCCCGTCCGCTCTCCCATAGATAAGCCTGTGACCGCTGGACTAGTAATTGGGTCGGTGACGACCAGTGAATCCCCGGTGTTGTATGTTTTTTGCTACCTCTCCGCTCCCCAATCCCACCTCCAGGTAACGAAACCTCCGCCCGGGTTCCAATAGCACGAAGTCCCTAATGCAGTGTTGATGCAGTCGTCTGCCGTGTCACCCTCCACGACCAAACGCCAAGCTTTTATTCGACAAGCTTTCGACGATGCAACCCCCTCGCGGTCGGGTCTGCACAAGCTGAGTCAGACCCCGCGTCTCTTCAAGTCGCATCGCCAGAGACGCTTCCGGCGACGAGTGTATTTCTTGGATATCGTCTATAAATCTGCCAAGACCTCCGATTCCCCTGCCAAGATGTTTGCTCCCATATCTCAATTCCTCCCAGACCCCTACCCAAAATCATGAAGGGCCTTGCTATCCTCGCCGTGGCCGTGTCGTTGACGGTCGGCGTCAGTGGGGAGAGGGGCTTCGAAATCGTCTTTGACCACAGCGTCAACGACTATCGCGTTCTCCCAGCTAACAGGCGTACGCTTCCCCCCTGATTCCCCTGCTCCCTCCTAACTCCTCTGCCCCAGGCAACTGCAGGGAGAGCAACGATGCTCGACCCAACGATGGAAACTCCGAGTTTGACAACTTCTTCTCCTGGACAGACCTGTGTGGCCAGGACCAGGTCAACTTTTACAAGGACACCGACGGGTCCAACAAGGTCCGGGCCTACATCCACAACGGCGACGGGAAGGAGGTGGCGCTGTGTTTCTATGACAAGATTGTCAGCGACATTCATTGTCGGATCTCGGAGTGCAACTGCGATGATTGCCCAAACAGACAGTGTCATACCATTTTGTATGACATTGACAAGAAGCTGCAGTGTCATTGGGAGTGGTTTGCCGACTGTCAACTGTGAGAACTGGGCTGGAGGATTGTAGATCTCCCATTGCGCAGATAGGCCGTAACATGAATTGGTTGGTTGTCCTCCTGAGTCCTAGTCGATGTAATCCTGGCGGGTTGAGTGGATGCATCGACGAGGGAAACGATCTTGTCGTTCTTGATGCCGTGCTCACACAAATCCGACGTCTGACAAGTATATGATAGCCGTCCGATATCATCCGCTTGATCACCGAGGCAAAGTTCGGACGTAGCTGCAAGTCCGAGCAGACAATGTCTTCCGTGGCCTGATACGACGGGCTGCTAGAGACACAGGCAACAGTCTCCTCATCAAAATGGTGGCCGAGTCAGCGCCTGGAAAGGTAGATCTAAATCGCTGGGTTTCTGGTAGTAGACATGGTGGGCGGCTGGTAGAGAATGAAGAGAACGATCGTCTCGAGCTTGGCGATGGAAGCAGCTTGTTCTTGGTGGCTGAGGATGCAACCTGACTTGACAAGACGATCTGAGAAATGGCGCCGCTTCGATCAGACACGCCTCCAACCGCTTTTGGTGACTTAGAGGTCTTTATGCCCTCCGACATAGAAGAAGCCATACTGATCTCGAAGCGCACCCGCCAAATATTGTTCCGACAGATATTCGACTTGAGTGCCGTGTCAACCACCGGCCTGACGCGTGCTGGCAGGGTAATACCGTCGTCCGTGATGATAGTGGCGGGAACTGACCTCGGCGCCATGGGCCGACCAAACATTCTTGTAAAAGTCTCCAGAAACCAGGAACTAGACTCGGGCGATGCTGTTGTCAGGGATGAAAGGAAGACGGCCAGTCTCGTTGGTGAGACCTCGTCCGGTGATACCAAGGTATACTGTGGCGAAACGGCGCCGTCTCCCCTGGCTGCCCAGCCAACGAGGGCAAAGATGTACTTCAGCTGGGCGATCCCTTCCTTGATGCGTACATCGCCGTCAAAGTAGTAAACGCACCAGCTTCTTGGAAGTTCGCTGGCCTCGAAGAAAGCCATGTCGTGCTCGTCCCAGAGACCGGGCGGGTAAGCCTCAAGCTTCCGAAGACCACCGGGGTGTGGCAATGCGAGCCAGTTGTCTGATGTGCCCCCTGGTGCTAGAACCTGCAACCCGACGGCGCGATTACGAAGCACAATGTTGTTGCTTTGGCCTCGACTCACGTCGGTTGTGTCCTCATGAGCGTGGTTAGCAATGAAGCAGCGGTGTTTTGGGACGCTCGCCATGATGTAAAAGTCTCTCGCCTGGCAGATCTCGTTATCCGGTTCCTCGTATGGCAGAAAGGCGAGCTTCTCCGGGTTCATCCGGACATACAGGTCGCTTCCACATTTCCGAAGGAAGACGCCTAGAGTTGGACTTGAGCCGTTTGAGCAACCCAAGCTCATTACGTAACGATACGCAAAGCTTGTCGAGCTGACGGGAGACAGGTCCAGTGGCCAGCCGATCCTCAACCCGCGGTTGGTGAGGGAGAAGTGGCCAGGGATGGATTCAGTGCCTCTTACCAAACGAATATCTCCGCAGTTCTGAAAATGCCAAGGTAAGTCGGCAAGAATTCCGTGGTACTCGCCGTGATACTGGCGTGGAGCTGGCTTGTAGTTTGGAATTTCGGTAGGCGAGTCCACGAGGTGTGCTTCGCAAGAAGAGACTGTCTCTTGGAGTTTACTCACATCAAGCAACCCCTGGATCGCTCTGAAAGGTGACGGCCACTTGTATAAAGAGCGGTAAGCGGGCCCTGGTGACAGTCGTGCCCTTGTGTTGTCGGGAGGATGGTAGGTCCACGCAAAGATGCTGAGATCGCAGGAGCTCTGGATGATCTTCTCTTGTAGTCGAATGAAAGCCTTCTCTCCTTCTCCATACAGCATGGGCATGTTGACGTCGAAAATTCCAAGCAAGCAGTAAGCAATGTCCTCGATCCTGGTAGTTTGTCGTTTGGCAGCCCATGACATGCGCTTGGCTACAGAGAGGTTGGCGAGCGGAGTCGTATGGTCCAGGACGTCTTTCTCAATCCCTGTAATCCTAGTGATGCAGTCTGAAAGGTTTGCTTTGCTGCCACGGAAGCTCCAAGCTGCGTCGTAAAAGTCAACGTGTCGTGGCGCGATCAATTCTTGCAGGGTCCATCCACGCGTAAACCATCGGCACTTGTCCAAGCCCTCGGGCAAGTCCAGGTCGTTGCCAGGCGCTAAGTCCGACAAGTAAGCAATGCACGCGCCAGCGCACTCGTACCATCGATACATGGAGTTGATGGCCTCGGTGAGCTCCGCGCTGCTCGACTTGTCGATGCAACATGTGTCGACCCAAACATGGCTGAGACCCCGCGCGCGCGCGAGCTGGGCGGCTTTGAGGATTTTGCCGTAACCTTTCCTCCGTTTGGCGGCGCTCGGCGCGGTCACCATTTCGTGGAAGAGGACCTCATCATCCTCCCACGTGTGCGAAAGAACAGCGTAAGCGGGGACGTGATACGCGCTGGGAAAATCCTCGAGCTGCAACGTCGTCGCGTTGATGAGTCGCATCCTGGCCGGCTACTGTGGGAAAATTGAAGACTTTCCGATTGCTGGGCATTGGAATCGTCGCAAGTGGGCATTCTCCGATGTCGCCGAGAGTCGAAGTTTCTCACCGTTCCGCAGTTGTGATGCGTGCGTTTGGAAGGTGCGATGCCAAGCCCACCAACCTCTCCGCGCACGCTGCAGTCTTGGCACCCTTTCAGCTTGACCCCTGAGATTTATCAGCCCATGTTGTCCGCCAGAGCGGATGGAAACCGAGCCTCCCCGTGATGTCAGCTGAGTTCCCGATCACTCACCAAAGGAGGCAAATCGCTATAGGAGGAAAAAAAAAAAAAAAAACGCTCGATAAACCAGTGCATCCCAATTTAACTGGTCTCATTGGGCGGGCGTCTCCAAAACAAATTCGCGGCGCTGAAAAACCCCTCAAAGTCTGGGAGATGTTGAATGTTGGCTCAAAGTATTGAGGGATAGTCCGTCGATTAAGCACTTGAAGGAATTTCCTGGCCATTGACATACGATGAAGTTCAACAAGATGTATTTACTTCGAACAAAAACAAAAACTTTTATTCAGTCACCTCACTCACTTCCAAAGCAGCCTTACTCTTCTCCAAAGCAACCTCGCTCTCCTCCTCCACAACAATTTCACTCACTTCCACAACAACCTCCCCGCCCTTAGTATCCCCAGGGACCCCAGATGACCCTCCAAAATCCCACTTCTCGTCCTTCAACCCCCAACCACCCACAACCCTCGACAGCCACACGCCCACATCCAAAAGCTCATACTCCTTCCCCCCTCCACCCTCTCTAGTCCGCGGCACCTTGACCGTCTTTCTCCAAGCCTCGGTCCACCGCTTAGCATCCCACCTCGGCAACTCAAGCCAGTTATGATCCGGCCCGCAAAACATCGCCATCCGCTGCTTGCTCTGTCCCTTGAGCGCGCCCAAACACGCCCGGCAAAAGTGCATACTATAGCAATACCGACATGCGTAAAACTCGTGCTCGAAATCCCATAGCACCTGGCAGTTATCGCAGGTATAATACCCGCCCTCGGAGATGGCCTCGGCTACGTTGGTGAGGGTAGCGCGGATGGCGGGGTACCATTTGTTGTTCGGGGCTGTTTGGGTCAGGGCATCAATCTGACGGGTAAGATATTTGATGTGTTGGACGGCGTCGTCGTCGGGTGCGAGCTGGAGTTTTTCCTTGGAGAGGGCGATGATTTGGGTGACGCTTTCGCGTTCTGAATCGGTGACGACGTCTTGGCGGGAGCCGAGGTGTATTTCGGAGAGGATTTCCTTGATGTAACGGGTTGGGACGCTCCCTGGGAATATGAGAGAGATGGCGGCCGCTGCATTTTCTGCGTCGCCGGAGTGCAGGAGGATGATGTGGAGGAGACTGAGGCCGTAGTTGTCGTTGCTGCCGTCGCCATCGGAGAGCATGCCCAAGACTTTGTTCATGTCTGTTGTGAGGATTTCACGTGCTTTGGTGAAGTTGCCTTGGGCTGCGTGATAACTGGCCAGGTATGTCTGCGCGGGCGGGAGGTCGCTGCAGCCGCAGTTTAGTTGGCGGTGGAATGTCTTGAGAATGGATTCAAGTTCGGTTAGGTGGTCTTGGGCCTCACGTTGGAGCCGTACGAGCTGTGTGGTTTCTGGATCCTGGCTCTTTTCTACAAGCGAGGCAGCGTTCGACTTGGCCAGGAGTTCGTCGAAATGGTAGCAACTCTGAAAGAAGCACACTTGATGGCAGATGTTGGTCATGGCGCATTTGTTTCGGGAGAAGTACTTTTGTGCCACCATGCATGACTCTTTCCACAGGCTCAGGGCTCGTGCAATGTCTGCATCCCCGGTGCCGGGGTCGGACCGATAGCGATAGAACCTCGCCATGCCGTGGTAGAGTAATAGTGCTGCCCGTTCGCAGTAGCGATTCTCGATTCTGGCTGTGTCGGTAGCGGTCTCGACATCGTTCAGCAGCGTTTCGTAAAAGCCAGCGCTGAAAGCGACTGTCAGGATGTATACCACAGCAGTTGGTCTTCCCTCATCGTTCTCCGGAACCGCTAGCGAGTTCAAGAGCGCTGCAAGCTGGCTCCGGTCACGTCCTGTGGCCGTGCACTGGTGAACATGCTTTGACGCCGCCGCCAGGAGCTCTCGCGCATCTTGGTACCGCTTGAACTTGGAGTAGAACTTGAAGAGGAGGCATCTGCAATGCGGGTCCTCTGGCTGCAGTTCAAGCGCCATCTTGCAACTAGAAATGGCCTGTTCGGGTCGCCAAAGCATTGCATGACTTTCAGCGACACGGCTGTACGCCGATATCTTCTCTGCTTCGCTTAGCCTCTCGTAGAGTTGCGGTCTTTTGAGGGCTTCTTGCAGCACAGAGGAGGCTTCCGAGAGACGGCCGCGGTACCAGAGGGACGTCGCCAGGCCGTCGAAAGCCGCCCACGACGGATTGGGCAAAGCCTGAGCAGCGAGGAATTCCTCACTTGCCTTGTCGTTGATCCCCATGTTGAGATATGTGAAACCGAGCCGCTGATGCCAAAGAGAGTTGATGTCTTCCTCTTTGAGTCCGAGGACTAGGCGGCACCATTTCGTGGCCTTCAAGACCGCCTCTCTGTTTGAGTCGGAGGCCGAGATTATAATTTGACTCTCGTCCAACACCTCTTTATCAACTACTGGATCCGTCTTTGCATTGGCGGCACTTGACTCGGCAGCTGATGGCGTCGTGGGGGGAGATCCGTCACTCCGGCTTGCCCCAAGGCGGAGAAAGCCCGCAATCCATTCAAAGGCAATTTTGGGTGGGCCTGTTGGACTTCGCAGCCAGAGGCGGGCGACCGTACGCATGACGGGGGAAAGAAGAGCACGCCCGGGATTGCTGCTCTGTCCGACTTCGTTCAACCAGATCCTGTCGTTCCGCGAGAAGTTGCTGTTGGCCGCGTTGTCCTGAAGCCAGCCGAGAAAGATGGCTAGCTGGGCCTGATCTTTGAACCAGGTGACTTTACTGCAGGCATCCCAATGTGTCTTGACAATCTCGACGTCGTCAAAGAGATCGAAGACGCACTTGGCGATTGCCTTCCTGTCATCAGCTCCGATGCTGTCGAGTCCCGTTGCGTCTCGGAGAGCTTCAAGGTGCTGCGGGAGGCATTGAAGCAGGTAGCTTCCGATTGACTTGGCCTTTGGATCCGTGGGCGCGCGGAGAAAGGTCATGGTGTTTTTGACAATAGAGAGATGAGCGTCGATTTCGTTGGCTCTGATGTGGCCCTTTGGCGATTGCTGCGAGCCCACCAAGTTGTTTGCCCCAAACGTAAAGCTCTCGAGTGTTGAGTAGCGTGTAAGATCCCACAAGAACCGTTGCGCTGTCTGAAGATCGACGTTTGAGATCTTGATATCCAAGCTGATCATGGGATGGTCGGCGACCGTCCTAGGCACTTCTCTCTCTTTGACTACGACCTCCTTGATTCCGTCGGCAAATAGGATACGTCCTGCGGGATTGGTGGTGAAGATTTTCTTTAACCTTTTCTCGATGAAGCTGTCCAGTCCCTCGAGGATGGTTTCCTTGAAACGGAGGAAAAGGGCGGCTTCCAGCTGTTCGACGCTGAACGACTCGCGTCCGCACAGAACCCAGGCTAGGAGCTCGTTCAAAAGACTGATTTGCCGCGCGTTCAACTGCGCCTCCAGCTTTTCTATCTCCTCCTTGGTGATTTCTTTTGGATCTCGGCTCGATTTGGCAAGGATTTGGTCGAGCTCCTCGACAGCGCCGCTCGACTCGATCAACTTCCGCACATTGTCCAGGGCATTCTGAATGCTGCGAAAGGTGTAAGAGGACTGGGCGAGCAGGCGGTCCTCGATGTCTTGTTTCTGTTTCTCCAACCGTTGGTCCGGGAACAACGCTTGGAGCTCGTGGCGGATGTACTTGCGCATATCCTCGGCGAGGTGCTCGCGTATGTTAATAACTGGGGATCCTTTGGCCTGCATCATCTCAGGATCGAATGCTTCAAGATCGCCACAGGCTAGCACCCGAATGGTGCAGGGGTCGTTGCCGCTTGCTGCACCAGGGAGCTCACGGAAGACGTCCCGCAGCTGATCCAAAGACGACTTGGGCAGGTTGTCCAACCCATCGAGCAGGATGTAGTGAGTGGCACCACGCATCGGGGATCCTAGTCTCAATATTTTCCAAAGGGCCAAGGAACTAGTCGACCTCACAAGCTTTTCGGTATCTGGCTGGGACAGAATGTCGTACACTGCCTTGGCGTACGCGGCATCCTGCTCGGCAAGTCGCAAGCAGATCCACTTCAAAGCCACTGCAACCGGTCTGCTCTCGTCGTCATGTTTCCCCGTCGGCATGGAAAAGAAGTGGTATGCGATGACGGACCGGTCTGGGTCTCCTGGGCGTGTTTCCTCAGACGCTAAGTGCTCGATCATGGATGAGACAGCAAACGACTTTCCGACACTCGGCGGGCCTGACAGGTACAGCACTGCTCCTGCGCATGCGCGGTGCCTGTCGGCCCAGGCCAAGTAAGAATCGGAAGACTTCAACCACTCGCCCGTCCCCGGTATCAACCTCCGCACCCGGTCCTCGTGCACCCCTCTCGATCCCTCGGTTGCTTCCTCGGCGAACCCAAAGCAGCTCCGGATGTGTACCAGCTGCTGCCGTCTTGACGCATCCTGCTTCCGGGAGCCTTCGGCTTCAACGAGGATCCCGACCCCGGTCTCGACCGCCGCCACCTTGACCTCGGTCTGCGATAGTTTTGCCAGGATACCAGTGAGCTGGGCCTTGTTGCCGAGAACCACCTCCAAAGAGACGGCATTTTGGACGTACTGCTGGCCGCGAACAAGGCTCCTTAGCTTCTTGAGCTCATCCTCGAGCTCTTTGTCTTCGCATAGGACGCGCTTAGCGTGGCCCTTGAATCTCTCCCACCTGCCACTGTTCGAAATGTTGATGCAAGCGGCGCAGATGTCGACAAAACTGATCAAAACACGGTGGATGGCCATTTTCAGATCGCCATCGATCTGATCTAGCATGTCGATCCTCGCGTAGATTTTGAACTGCGATAGCGTGGAGAGGACTTCGAGGAAAACTTCTTCAATCATCTCGTGAAAGTCGCGGATCTTTTGCGGAATGTCCAATAGGAGGGAGAGGGCGCTAAAGCATAGATCTGCTGGCGCGACGACCTGATCGCGTCAGTCGCTGGTAGTTGAAGACCGTGGTGGAAAAAGAGACACAAACCAGTGATGCGCCTTTGGCAGCAATACCGCCGAGCATCTTGATGCACGACAGGATGTTCAAACCGACATCTTTGCGCTTTCGAGCCTCGCCTGATGAGGCCTCTTCCATCTGGTGGAGACGGGCGTCGATCAGCCGCTGGAGCTCGCCCAACCCCGCTTGGCTCGTGAGAACTGTGCCCGTCAGTTCGCTGAAGCGAAGCTGGGCTTCCCGCCACATCTGATCCAGCGTTTGGTCCATCGCTATCATGGGGTCATTTCAAGCGGAGTCGCTGTGATGAATGTGAAGGGAAGTGGGAAGGAAGGTGCAGATTTGAAACGAATGAGATTGTGCGGCTGAACTGACCATGCAGGGGACTTGTGGTCACCCATCCAGGTCGTTCCTTCTAGTCAATAAACCCATGCTCGCGAAATGCGCGCCAGAACAATTCGGGGTGGCGCTAATGTTACACTCGCTATCTTGTCCCCATTCAGTAAAGCAATTCGGATCCTGCCACCCCTAAAGTTCACGATGGCGATGTCCATCTGACAGCAGCAAATTTTACAACAGCGTGATTGACTGATGTATTTTTGCTATCGCTGTCTATCACTAGCTTCGTTTAGCAACAGGATGCCCCTCGCATCTCCGTATTGATCGCAACCACGAGAGCCGTAACTTGACCAACTGCACACAGAGAGTAGGTTTTTTCGACCTCATTGATCTTTATAGTCACTTCGAGTGAGGCTAGCGAGATCAGCGCAAAAACCGCAGATCCTGCATAGTTGAGGCTTCTGGTGGCGGATACTCGGGAAAACCTCAACCTCCCAATGGCATGGAACTTGCCAGTGTTGCAAACCTCAGGAGTGCCGTCGGAACTTGCCAGCGTACCCATCAGCATCACTTTCGTTACTGGTGACTCCAAGTGCAGCACTCGTCCTGAGGTAAATCAGCGACATGGTGATTTTACCTGCTGGATTCGTCCCGAGACAACGACATTCTCTTCTTGCGGGGCGCAGTTATGCTTCGGAGGGAGAGGGATACGCCTCTCAAGGTCTCGATGCCCAGTCCTTGGTGGTGGTTGGAGGCAAAATGCCGTGGGAATCTCTCAGTACTGGTTTAATCCTGGGTTCATGAGCCCCTTAGCTGAATGCCTGGTTTTGCCACTCCCACTGGACCCGGTTTGCTTCCCGCTGTCCTGTTGGCGCGGGTACCGTCCGCTCTGGCGCCTCGCTCCGAGGTCTTGGCTGTGGTTGCCCCATTTTCAGCTTTTCTGACAGGTGCGCTTTGCAAAGAACTCCATCTGCCGCGGCAATATGGAAGCCCCAGTCTCGAGGCGACAACGCCAAGCCCGCCCACCTATCCGGCTGCCCTTGATTCAAGTGCCGTGATAATTGCCGTGACACGCAACCCGGCCCATCGGGACCGGCTGTATAGTCCCCAACACCCTCATCTCGCCGTCCTCGACACCACCACTACACTCCCTACACTCCCTACACAATTACACAACCCAGGTCACACGACACCAAAAATGCCCTTTCTTTCCGATCCCCAGCCCCGAATCCTCATCGCCGGCGCCGGCATAGGCGGCCTAACCACGGCCCTAGCCCTCCACGCCGCGGGCTTCAGCGACATCCACATCTTCGAAGCAGCCGCCCACCTAACCACGCTCGGCGTAGGCATCAACGTGCAACCCTCGGCGGTCCTCATCCTGCGCAACCTAGGCCTGCTGCCCGCGCTGGAAGACATCGGCATCTCCACCGCCGAACTCAACTTCTACTCCCGCCACGGCAACCCCATCCTCTCGGAACCGCGCGGCGTCCACGCAGGCTACGCAGTGCCTCAATTCTCGGTCCACCGCGGCGAGTTCCAAATGCTCCTCCTGGACGCGGCGAAATCCCGTCTCGGCGCATCCCACATCCATCTCGACCACGCATTGGTTTCGTGCTCGCAGGACAACCATGCCATCACGGCGAATTTTGTGCGAAGGAGTAACGCCGATGAACCGCCCACACACCCATCCATGACGGGCGCTGTCCTGATCGCGGCGGATGGCATCAATTCCACCGCTCGTCGGTTGTTGTATCCGGACGAAGGACCCCCGCGTTTCTCAGGCCGCATGCTCTGGCGCGGCTGCGTCGAGACGGAACCGTACCTCACCGGCGCGAGCATGGTCTGGGCGGGCCACGCAAACCAGAAATTCATTGCGTATCCCATCAGCGGACGGGCTGCGCGACGCGGCAAGTCGTTGGTCAACTGGATCGCCGAGCTGCGGGTGAGGGATGAGAATGATCCGGACTTGACGCCACCTGTGACGGATTGGACGAAACACGTCCCCAAGGAGCGGTTCGAAGGACCGTTTAAGGAGTGGCAGTGCGGCGGCCTCAAAATGGCCGAGTTGATCGATAGCACGGAAAGTGTGTTTGAGTTTCCAATGTGTGATCGCGAGCCAGTGGACCGATGGAGTTTCGGACGGCTGACGCTGCTGGGTGATGCGGCGCATGCAATGTATCCGATTGGGAGTAATGGGGCGACGCAGGCGATTATTGATGCCGAGACGGTGGCGGAGAAATTGGCGGGCGTTGTGGGGAGTTGGGATGGGGAGGGCGTGGTGGAACGGGCGTTGACGGAGTATCAGGAGGTTAGACTGCCGCCTACAGCGCGGATTGTCATGGCGAACCGCGCGAATGGGCCGGATCATGTGCTGCAGTTGGCTCATGAAAGGGCGCCGGATGGGTTTGCGAATGTGTATGATGTTATTCCAAAGGAGGAGCTGGAGAGTATTGGGGCCAAGTATAAGGCCGTTGCAGGGTTTGAGAGGGAGGGTGTGAATGAGAAGGCGAGGGAGACGGAGCATTTGGTTAAGAGGTTTGAAGGCGTCAAAGAGAAGGGTTCATTGTAGGTCAGAAGAGGAAGAAACAGGGGGTGACATTGTACATGGGAGAGATATTGTATATAGTCCGTATGAATCTTTGATCAGCCCTTGACAATCCGCTTCCACCACAGCTCCGACCTGACGCCCGGTTGAGTTGTAATAACGGATATCGACAGATAGACGGCCCCATCCTGTTCAATCACAGTGTAGTTGCGCCTCTGAGCCTGTCCGAACAAGTAGGGCACACTCGCTGTTGCCAGGGGACCGTGAATGATCTGTCCGCTGTACTTGGTCAAAGGCACCGATGTGTTGAGACTGAAAGGCCCTGCATAAGACAGCGAAGTCCTCCCAACCAAAGCCCAGTCTTCAACGCTGTCCGTGTCCTTTGGTGGCCAAGTTAGGTTCGCAGGTCGCACTTCCGGGTCGTTGGAGTTGATGACGGCCAACATGTAACCATAGCGCGTGTAGGTGAGCAGACCGCTCGGGTTTGAGCCCCAAGGCGTGGCAACTTGGACGCCATCCCGGAGTCTAGAAGTCAGCGTGCTAAAGAAAGAGGCCATTCTTAAAGTCTAAAACTTACTGCGTGTTATTGAGAAAGGCATACGTCCCTGCCAAGAAATTGATGATCGAGTCGGTCTTCATAGTGTCAAATGGGAGGTGTGGAGAAACTTTCCAGTGCCGAAACAAATGAGGACCAACAAATCCAGGGCAGCCACACACCCACTTAAATCAACCTGGGTACGCAACCCCCATCTCTGCCTTGCTTCAACTCTGCCCTCGTACTCGAATGCGCATGGCTGCGGCGTGGGTAGGCGGAATAGACGCGGCAAGAAGTCGATCTCCCACCCTCGCTGATCTTTGACCAATTCGGTTGTCAATAAATCCCTTTCGCTTCCGCGGTTGTGTGTGTAGCGTTACACCGTCCCGTGTCCCACGTTGCACATGGTGTGACGGGGAGATCGGGGACTGGCTGGAACAAGATCTGTGCCGCGTGCAATGGAACCGAAACTCCGGATTGCCCACCGCCTGGTAATAGCCCACATGAAGAACCCCCAGCGCAATATTGGCACTTGGACACCAATACAGGAGATTACGGAAGCAGGAGTTGTTCGGATTCGGCTGAGGACGGGTGCATCGAGAAATAAGAAACTGACAGCACAGCCCAGCCTCCAACCGTTGCACCCCGCGCATTCCTTCCTCCTCTGCCTGGCCATTGGGCATTTGTCCCGGATAGTCCTTCTACCCGCAGGCGGTGTCGAGTGGGAGGAATGAATCATCCTAACACACCATAATAGGCGTTGGCATTTCAAAATTGGTACAACGATAAAGTGGCGTGGCCACCCAATAGGGATGAGTGCATGCGCGCCGTTCCCCAGCTCCTTTACTAGCCTGCGAGGAGCGGGATACACGATAAGTCCTGGTTCTGTGCTACACACACCATTTCTCTATGTCTCACTTCACATCTGGTGCGAAGATTGCTCGACAAATGAGGTATTGCTGGAATTCGGGATCTCAAAGACATGTACGCCACCTAGCATGAACACTCCCCGACGGGAGTACAAGCAAGAACGGGCCATGCTTTAGGTGATACGTTAAAGAGAGAGACAAAACCCACTTGCCTAGCTTATAGAAACCCCGGGAGAGCCGCATGCTTAATTCCCCCAGATCATCTCATCTTTCTATCTCCAAACAATTGCATACCACACCATCCACCATGCCAAAGACCGTCGCCGCAGATCTTTCCGTCGGCAATGATGCAAACCAGTGGTACGGCACCCTCGTTGTCACCAACATCCGGTACTCTGACGGCTCATCCGTCGCAGCACGCGAATTCCTAGGCGTCCAGTTCACGTCACCCATCACTATGAGTCCTATAACTGTCAATGCCCAGCTCACTCCATGGCAGCCGACATCGTCCGAAATCAACAGCGAGAAGATTGACGACAGGTCGTCCAAGTTGACTGTCAAGCTTGTTTTTGACAGCGCTTACATCTTCAACCCCACGGACACCATTACATTTGGGATTGATGGCGACCTGACTGCTACGCCGGATACATGGACTGGGTCGTTCGAGTTTCGTGCGGATGCTCTTCCTAGCGGTGTTGTGAGTGGTGCGGTTGATGCCGATTGGGATGAGCCGGTTTTTGTCCGTCGTTAGTAGGCCCTCTGCCATCACCTTTACATTTTCAAGTATCTTCAAACAAAATTGGTTTCCCCACAGCGCCTTGCCTCGAACGGGATGTTTCGGACAAAAGATGCAGGATAAGTGGGCACTCCCCAATCCCGAGTCATGAAACCCGATGGGGTTGCGTCGGCGCGTCGTACGCCCTCTTCTGAGCATCGGGATTGTAACCAGCCCCGCCTAGTTTGACAAGGACAACTCAAATAAGACCAAACATAGTAAACGAACTAATCAGAAGTCTGGGGCCTCCACTTACAACGGTCGCCTCATGTATCATTGGGCTTCGATTCAGCCCATGACAATCTACGAGCCCGGCAGCACCGTGAGCCAGCAAATGCGGTGTTCAAGATGGTGTAAAAAGGCAGACGGCTTTAATAGGGCGCCATTCAGTTTCTATTCCTTTAAATTGTATTGGTCCGCTTTCGAGAGTTTGTTGATACTTTGGCCCCTGAATGAGGCAGGAGACGCGGTGTGGATCTGACCAAGGCCCAGGACTGTGAACAAAGCGGGCTATGCATGAGCACATGAGACGGCCGGTTGGATCTCAACCTTCAACACGATCCACGAACGGTGCAACTGGTGAGAGAGAAGGATCCGACGTCATGTCCGTCCCGAGGCAGCATCGCAGAGCGACCTCCACCACGGGGATCGTATCCTCATGAATGGAACGTAGGTGTGAACATTGATTGTCGTCGAAAGACATATAAAGCACCCCGATTCCCTTCTCTCTAGGGCGAAACCATCAACATCATCTCTCATCATCTTCTTCTCTCAACACAACAACCAACACCACCAAACATCCCGACTCACATCCCAACGACCAAAATGAAGTTCACCACCACCCTCCTCTCCCTCCTCACCACCATCACCACCGTCCACGCGGAATGCTACAGCACCGGCGACACATGGCAAAACGCCGAAGCCGCCCGCTGGCACATTGAGCGCGCCTGCAAGGGCTACGACGGCAATCAGGGTGCCTTCCAGGGCTATTTCCTCCCCGGCGAGGCCAAGTACGCCTGCGTGCAGCACTCGGGCTCGCAAAAGTACGAGTTCTTTGCGCAGAATCTCAACACGCGCACTGGTTTTGATCTCGGCGATGTGGACTGCGTTTTCCGCCTGCAGATGGAGGTCAATAACTGTGCTCGGGGTGGTGAATCGGAGGTTGCTGGGTGGCGGTTCAGGTGAGTTTTCTTTCTCCTGTCTTTTTTGGTGGAATGAATGACTGGGATGGATGTGATGGATGCTAACGGGAGCAGATCTGACCCTGGCACTGGATTTTGCTAATGGATTGGCGTCTAGTTAACTAACATAAGGGGGAGGAGGGTTTGCCGGTGGTTCAGCGGTATGGACAGGGTTGAGGACAGAAATGGGGACTGCTAAATTCGACATCAAGTGTAACAACAGTTTTGGCTTTTTTCCCCCAAGCAGTGAAAATAAGACGGGGCTATTGGCAGCGGAAACTTTCTCGTTCTCCGCAACTAGGTGTGTTGTGAATTTTTCATGCTGCGCGGCGGCAAGGGGCGTAGCGAGTCCATAAGAGCTGATGTTGCACTTTGCCGACGTCATTGAGCTTGTCAGATTCCATCCCTCGGCATTACAGGGAAAATCTTCCCTTGGCGGGTGCCATGTCTCTTCCCTCCTCATGTCAACTTCGTTCGTGTTTTTCACGCCCCTTGATCCTGTCCTTGGCTTGCGACCGCCGGCCTGGTTGCATAATGGCCACACCGATCACCAAGGTGGACAGCTTAAGCCCCTGCTGATGATGGATGTTGTATGCAGGATTTGGGAACCCAGGTGGTACGGTCTAGGCGGCAATGACTATTCCAGAACATTGTCAACAACCCACCATTCTAGATAAGGATCGAGGGAGTGGAAAAACCAAAAAGACTGGGCCGGGAGATGGTATTATATACCTAATCAACTTGGGCTATTCAGCTAATAAGGGCTATGAAAGGGTGGAAGTAACACCTGTATAACATCTCTCAGTGGAGTGTAAAATAAGGGCCCATCAGGCCATCAGGAGGAGCCGGGATAGGTCATTCCATCCGCCATCGCTCCGCTGTCGAATTGATCGAATGCGTTCAAGTCTGCCGTGTTGAAACCACACCCGCCAGTGTCTACACCCGGCATCGGCACAAATCCCGGGTCAGTTGCCAGACTGGCCTCATACAATGGCAGCTCAACGGCACTGCCAAAGGTCTGTTCACCAAAATATGAAGAAGGTAGATCATATGATGGAACGTCAGTCCCAGACAGGTTGAACCCCTCGGCAGGAAAGTCGCATGTTTTCATGGGTGGATAATTCATTCCTGGTAAGACAAGAACACCAGCTGGGGCCAGGGTCATCCCCATCAGTCCAAGCTGTGCTGCACCGTGCTGCCCAACATGGGACTTGGTGAGCCAATGGATGGTCTCGTTGATGGACCTCTTGGCCACCTGCTTGGCGCCTTGCTGTTTTGCCCAGTCTATCCCTTTGGACCGCAGCGACTCCTTGGCGGGTTGGTATGCGTCGTCAGGGAGACACAAAATGGGCTGGACCACCGCCCTGTCTGGAAACTCTAAGCCATCGGGGAGGTCAACAAGACGCAACCAGAAATAGTTGTCCTCGCAAACGCTTGTAGCCAGTTTGTTTCCAGCAGCAAAGAAGCAAAGATAACAGACCTGCTTCTCGTCGAAAATGGATGCAAAACTTGGCACCGCGTTGTCATATGCTTGGAGCTGTCAGCATCGAGCATTTAGTTCTAGATGTACTGGAAGTCAGTCGGGAAGTCGGACAAGACTTACTGATGGAGCATACAACACAGGTAGACATGGAATGCCCACTGCATTCACCTGCGCCAGGCAGTACGAGCACCCTACGCATGGTGGTTCCAGATTCGCGGTCCTTGCACTTCTCCATGTGCGCTTTATCCCTGCCATGGATGATGCAGATTTGGCAGAACACCGCCCTATCCCCCACAGCCATGCAACCATCGCAAACAGCAAACGCCCCTGCCTGGGGTTGAATGTGGTCACAAGAGGAGCACAACACAAGAGGCCTCTTTGCAGCGAGAACCCATTCCGTCGGGCTGACACGGAATCTCGGCGCTGTCGGCGTGTTGTGCCGTGTTACGCAATCTATATACGCGATGTTGCTGTGGGCTGCGTCACAGGCGATGCATGTCGTTAAACCACAACTAGAGCATGCGATCTTCGTGCTGAACCATGGTTCTTCTGGAAATTTGGTTAGCCAAACACCTCATGATGGCGCTCAACTAGCAGTCTTACCGGTCTCCCCGTCCTGACAAGCCTTCGCCTCGCACTTCCAACTCTGGTTGCAATCGACTGCCAAGTCGCACAGAGCAATCAAGTCGTATTTTTTGAGCCTTGCTGCCTTGCCTGCTGACTTCCAGCTGTCAGAAAGGGAAAACGCCTTGTCACTGATAGAGCCCTAGTACAGCTCTTCATACCTTGTTTCTGGGTGAAAGCCGGGTCAGTTACCAGCGTGCTTTTCGGTATTGTCAACTCAAAGCTCCCAGGTTCGACGAACCTTTGCCACATGAGACACAGTAACCTTGGATGTTGACAAGCCTATGGCCGCCACAGTCAGCTTCGGCACAGCAAACTTGGGGACCCGGTGAGCTAGCTCCATCAACGATACTTCCGCTGCTTGTTCATGGGTATCAAGGACTCGACCAATGACTTTGAATCCGATTTCTTGGGCCGGAGGCTGCTCACCTTCCGCTCGAGTTCCGTGCTGCTCAGCTCCAAAACATGCGGAATTACCAGCCCCTGATGCAGCACCTCGGCTTTCCCGTGCGCAGCCCCCAAGATCTTGTCCATTTTGCTTTCCATGCGATGGTACGCCACCGTCATCGAAATTAACTGCCCAACGACCGGCTTAAGATGGACAAGATCGACTGACGCGTCCACTGTCGTGTCACGGACTGCATGACACGTCCGTTTATCAGCGACGGTCCGATCCGTGACCCATCCGCCAGGGCCTCATTCCAGGCTCAACACACCCAATGAAGATGGACCAATGCAGCTTCTCAAAATCACTCCACCAACTTTGCTGTTTGGCGCGAGTGCTCCTGCAGTTGATGCCAAGATCTCGCTTGATTCGTTCAATGGCATTCAGCTCAACGCCACAATCCGTGTTCCGCCATCCATTATTTGGTGGCCTCCATGTCTGTGGTCCAGACCCTGCTTATCACGCCGCGTCGAGTTCTAGGTCTTTCGCCGGCAAGGCTCCGCTTTTCGGGCAGAGGTTTCCTGCTTCGTCCCGGTCGTGATCACCCCTAAACGGGTTAGTGTTATGGTTCAGTACCTAGAGCAGTGCTAAATGAATTAGCAATGGGAGTGGCGTCAAACTAGTTGTCGCTGTGGAAGCGTTGGACAGCAACACAAAGGCAAAACAATCTAAAGCCTCTAGGATCACGCTAGCTCTCTCCCGGTGTACCTGGTCAATCAGAGGGCTACCGCCTCCCTAAACGTTTGAACTTTTCGACCTTCTTTGCTGCCACCGTGCCCCCTGAAACTTGTATGTCAAGCTTTACTTCAACCTTAGGCGACAGGATGGGCTAGCCTTGGGAACCAAACTTGTGCCACGTCATTGCGAAGACTTGGATGGCGATTCTTCAAGGACTCATCCATGTCGCTCTTCCACCGGTAGCATCTTTACATCGCAGCGATGACCCGCTGGCCGGCCAGTAGATCGCCATCCTTTAATAGGAGAATCGACTTCGCTATGCCTTCTCCTGGGGGCCCCATTTCGGCTATCGCAACCAACACCGACTCAGCGGCTGACAACCTGTCTCCAAGACAGTTGAGCAAGAGACGAAGTAGGCTCACGGCTACATCGCGTTCAGGGTGTTTTGCTGCTTGGATGACCCACGCAGTTGTTACTGGCAGCTTATCTCCTCTCACTCTGAAGGGCTTCTCAAGCAGGGAGCACGCCATGAAGTGGCGGCTTACAGCCGCCATGACAACCGCCTCGGTGATGGGCATGGAGGCGCCCATTTTCTCCTCCATGTAGTCAAGCACGTCCAATTGTATCCTCAGATTCAACTCATACCCTACACTACAAACCACCACAGTCTCGGTGACTGGTGGCTCCCTCACGCATGCCTCGAAGAGAAGATCCAGCATCGTCTTCTAAGAGGCAAAGAAATGCCGGTTTGTGACCGCCGCGATGATCGTCTTGTCCGGAACCTGTGATTTGTCTGCGCCCCGTGCCTCCGGTAAGAACCTCATCGCCTTTGGGTCCCCCGCTGCTGCAGCTTCGAGGAATGCTGCAGTGATTGGTAGCCGTATTCCGTCTCCCGTGCGTTCAAACAAGAACTTGATTGCATCTGTCCCCCATCCGCTTGCAGGCGCAGAGACGACCTCCTCGGTGACGAAAAACATGTCAAAGTCCCCGATGCTGACAATCGATTTGAGCATCTGAGCAGCATGCATGTCGCGCCTCCCGATGACCATGATTGGAAGGTTTTGCATAGCCACGAGTCTAGGCAGGCACAGCCTTCAGCGCTTGCCATAACTACCCCGCATCTCTGAACCTCAATTTTGCCCCAGACCGAGGGGACTTCGCGGTCGAACACGCCACCATGGCTGACACACTGTACACTTATTCACGCATCGACCTCTCAACCAACGCGATTCGAGTCCTTCGGCTCTGCCGTGGCTACGAAACGGACCCGATTACCTGCGAGCTCGTCCAGGTCCTTCTGGAAGATGATGGCATCCCGTACGAAGCCTTATCGTACACATGGGGCGACGCGTCAGTCGAAGTCGCCGTTATTCTCGACGGCCGCAAGAAGATGATCCAGGACAATCTATATACTGCCTTGTGTTGCCTGCGTCGGGCCGACGAAGACAGGTGGCTATGGGTTGACGCGCTTTGTATCGACCAGGTTGACGATAAGGAAAAGACTCACCAAGTTGGGCGCATGCGGCAGATTTATGAGAAAGCCGATCGGGTTCTCATATGGTTAGGCACCGCGACCGACGAAATCTCGCTGCTCATGGAAATAGCGGCTTCGTTTGGCAAGAGCGTCCGGCGGGGGAGCACCTGCCGGGTCGACAAGTTGGCCGCCTGGCAGGAATTGTGGGCAGCTTTTGTCCAACAGCTGGGAGGGATCCACACCGAACTCAACGTCAAGCGGAGGAATGGCCTTGCCGAGCTTCTTCAGAGACCCTGGTTCCGGCGAGTCTGGGTTGTCCAGGAGGCTTTCAGCGCGAAGCGTGCAGCCGTCCTCTGCGGATGGAACCAGGCCCCGAGCGAGGTTTTTGTGATGCTCCCGACGTTAATGGACGTGAGTGTGAGCGATCACGTCCAGCCCGTTCTCGATGTGATGCCGGGCTATTTCCGCCAGTCTTCATGGCGGAGCGAGGAGACAGACCTTCGGACCTTACTTGGAAAGTTTCGATACAGTCACGCCACTGACCCGCGCGACAACATCTACGCCCTTCTCGGCATTGCGTCCGACATAGGATCCCGGGGCGGCCGCCAGCTGGAACCTGACTATGCTCTTCCAGAGGATATGGCAGTCCAGAGCGCTGTCTCGTACCTGGTGTTTGGACTCAACACGGAGCCGCCGCTATGTTCTCTCCCTCTCTGGAACTTTCAGTATCTCGCGAGGTCACTGGATGACCTTACTCAGCGTCTTCTTGATTGGGCCGTGTCAAACAGCAAAGAGGATACAGTGAAACAAATCTTGGAACTCCCGGGCATCGTCACCGAGTTTCCACGTTGGGAAGCTAGAGCGCTTGTTTTCGTCGCCGCTCAAGGCATTTCACAGACTTCAGCGCGAATCTTAGAGATGCTTCTTCGTATGTTCCCCATTGATGTCAACGAGCGAGACGCCCGAGGGGACACCCTGCTACACTTAGTGAGCGCAGATGCCGTTGCAGTCCTTCTGGCGCAGGACAACATCGAACTAAATCCTTACAACAACTTAAAGCTGACCCCTCTCGGATTGGCCCTCGAACGCGGTAACACCAAAAAGGTCTGCAAGCTCATCGAAACCGAGGGTGTCAACCTCGGTTTGGTGAGCCAGATATACCAGGTGATGGGATTTCCCCCTTCCGTTGCTAAGGGGGGCCCTCCGCAGAATAGAGCTGCTCGACCACTCCTTCTTCCGACACAAGACCAATTCGCGATCTCCACCATGCTTTCATTGGTCCAAAAGATCACCGACGCTACCCTCGCTTGGCTCGGAGGAAAAACTCCTCTTTACGTGGCGGCTGAACATGGAGACGTTGAAGCCGCTACGCTGCTCCTGAAACACGGAGCAGGTCCTGAATTCATGGACAAACACAACACCACACCCTTATGGGCTGCAGCCAGCGAGGGGAAAGAGGGCATCGTGGAGTTGCTTCTCAACAGAGAATTGCACACCGATGACGGAAGCCGGCAGCGATGGGCGGGGGTTGCGCTATGGGCCGCGGCAGAAACCGGCCGAATAGAAGTCGTCCAGCTTATCTTGCGGCTGTGTACTGGTCGCGGCCCGGAACTGCTCGAAGCCAAGGAGCTTTCTTTTGGAGAGGAAACGACCCCGCTGCAAGTAGCGTCGCGGTTTGGACACAGGGCCGTTATCGATGCGTTGGCTGGGGCTGGTGCAGACATTCAGGCAAGGGATGGCCGGGGGTGCACAGTGCTGTGGAATGCCATCGCCGAGGGGCGGCTAGAACACGCGAGGTTCCTACTAACACGCGGCGCCAGGCTCGAGCACGGTGACGCGGTTGTTTACAGGTCTCGAGAATTGTACGGAGCTCTCTTGCTAGAACCACGTTTCGGGCGATGCCTCTCACCGGACTCGTTGGGGTGGTTCAGCCTGGAAAACATATTTTTGGACGCGGGGCCGCGCGAGCTGGAGGAGCAAGTCGCACGTCTCGAAAACTACAAGTCTATACGTTCCGTCTACACAGCGTACATCTTCAGAAGTCGTTGACTTTTAGGCAAAACAGAGAAAGAACTCCTATAGCCTCTAGATATTATTTGTTGCTCTTTCGCTGCTTTGGCACCCTCGCCAACCAATACACACCCAACGCTGCCAAAGCATTAAAGAGGGTATACGCCCACAAAATCCCAAAGTTCCTCCACCGGTCCTCATACCGAATCGACAACGCTTCAAGGACCGTATCCGTACGATCAACCGGACAATACTGACATACATCACTCCCGGGAATGTCAACAACATACCCGCCACGTGTCTGTATATACCCGCCCAAGAACTGAGCGCAAGTCTCTCCCGCTCTGGGCACAAGACTCAACAACTCAATCTTGGAGCACCGCACCTCAGCATGCGCCAATCCATTTGATAGCACCGCATTCACGAGATACGTAAACGGTGAAAGATAATACATGAACTTCCAAAACCCAGGCATCGCATCCGGGCCGACAAGAACTCTGCTCACAGTTAGCACCACTCCATTGCATCACCATCACCATCAAACAGATCGCAGAGGAGAAAGAAACGAGAGAGAGAGAGAAACTCACCCGCAAAAAACCAACCAAAACGTAAAAAGCCCACTCGCCGCGTTCCCCGCCGCCTCGGCCGTCTCAATGGCCGCCTGCACGAGATACGCAAACGTCGTGGTGAACATCAAGAACACCCACAGCAGCAAAAACACACCTGCGCTGCGCTCATGCACTGTATCCGTCGCAAGAGCATTTCTGTAAAACCCAATGGGGTAGTACCACGCTATAAACATGAGGACGGAGACAAAGCTGTTCCAGAGGATTTCGACAATCATGTTGGAGAGGAAAAAGACGGGCCAGGCGTAGGTTTTGGAGGGGCGTTCGCGCGCTTCGTAGAGGGCGCGTTGGGTGGTGAATGTGGGGAGGAGTTGGGGGATGAAGTTTGGGAAGATTGTTCTGGACATCACAATAGTTAGTGGGAAGGGCGAGACAGAGAGGGGGGGAGACGGACAGGAGCATGAATATGCTAAAGAATTGGCTGCGGATGCCTTGGATTGTGTTGGTTGTTCCTTGGAAGACGAGGCCGAGGAAGAGGCCCTGCAATTGGTATTAGTAAGACGATCAAGGGGAGGTTGTGAGCATGCTTACGTCGAGGGTTGTCAAGGCGAGCTTGGAGTAGATGTAGGTTGGGGAGCGCCAGTATTGCGTCGTGACGCGCTTGATGCAGACCAGCATCTGGACGTGGTAAGGGGCAGCGAACTCCCAGTAATCGGGGCTGTCAGTGTCTTTGTTGGTATAGGACTTGACGGTCTCCAGGGCATCTAGCTCCCTGCGGACGCTGGCGAGTTCGGGGCTTTTCTGCCAGACAGAGGGCCAGTCGATTTCGCTGCGTGAGCCAGGGGTGCAGCCGATTGTCTCCATGAGCCATTCGGCTGGATTCCCCTGGGGCAGACAAGGCCTGGCGCCGTTTCTCTCAAAATAGTTGATGAGTGCTTGACAGCCTGGTCCAAGATCACCAAAATACGCCGTCCGGCCGTTGGGGCAGAGGAAAAGGAGTCGATCGAAGCGCTCAAAGAGGGGTGCCGACGGTTGGTGGATGGTACACAGCACCGCTTGGCCATGATGTTTGAGGGTGGCGAGGAGGTCGAGGATAGACCACGCTGTCTGACTGTCAAGTCCTGACGTAGGCTCGTCAAGAAAGACGAGAAGCTGTGGTCGGGCTGCGAGTTCCACGCCGATACTGAGGCGTTTGCGTTGTTCGACGTTGAGACCTGGGAGGCATGTCAGTCACGACAATGTCTGCGCACTTTCATCACTCTCACCTTCTCCTGGCACGCCAACAACAGCCTCGGCATACTCCTCCATGCTAAGCAGCTTGATGACATCCTCCACGTAGTCCAGCTTTTCTTGCTTGGTATACGTAGCAGGCTGTCGCATCAACGCACTGAACTGCAATGCCTCTCTGACCGTGTCAGTTGCCAAGTGCAGGTCAAACTGCTGGACGTATCCTGTCTTCCTCTGAAAGGAGGTGTCGCGGGGCGAACCGTTGACGAACACATGGCCGGAAACAACACCGACTGTGGTGCGTGTAGCAAGAACGTCTAGCAAACTCGTCTTGCCGGCTCCGGATGGTCCCTGATTCTGTCAGCTGAGTCCTCCATGGGTAAGAGTACGCGTACCAGAAGTGCGGTGATGGTTCCCGGCTTGATCCACCCGTCCACATGATCAAGAATCCTCTTGGTCTCTTTGCCAGTCGTGATGTCGAAGCAGACATCTCGCCAGTGAAATACCGATGCATGCTTTCCAATGACGGGTCCATCAGAGGCCGTCTTGATCTCAGAGGATGAATGGACAGACGCCGGTCCACTGCGTTGTTCAACATCCGCTACCGCTGCCACGCCATGTCCTCGACGAAAGACAAGAACCTCTCCTTTTGACTTCTTGGAAGACACCAACTCGGCAGCAACAAGATATGTCCCAAGATAAAAGGCGGCAAACCCCACCAGGATCCCAAAGTTCCTATCCCAACATCAGCTAGCATTCCAATCCAGGGCACGTCACGAAACTTACCGCCACAGATGCTTTTTCTCATACCCAAAGCTCAACCTCACAAACTCCTCCCCGGACACAACCGCCTCCCCAGCCCGGGCCCCAACAACCCCACAAATCCGACTCGTCCCCTCAAGCCCACCATACCCCGGCCCCTGCGGCACAAATCCAGCACAGTCAAACTCCCTCCCCCAAAACTCATTCACAACCAACGCCTCAAACGCAAACGCGATGGGATTCACATGCCTAATCCACCCCAACCAACCGACCATATCCCCCGGCGGCACCACAAAGCCCGTGAAAATAATCAGCGCCAGCACAATCAACGCGACTGGAACCAAGGCTTGCGCAAGCGTCTTGCTCAGCGCGCCAAAAGTGCGATACATGTGCGACATGACGAGGGTGGTGAAGAAGGAAAATAGCAAAAAGATAAAGAATGCTTCGGGCGTACGCCGGAGGTTGGTCATGAAATAGAGCACCAGGTTGAAAAAGATGGCGTTGCCGGTTTTGTAGGGCATGTCCGTGACCAGGCCGGCTAGGGCCTCGGCGGAGGGGCGGTAGAAGGCGTAGCGGACTTGCTTTTCGAGGATGGGGCGTTGGGCGTAGAGGAGGAGGATCTAATATCCATGGCTTCCGTGTCAGTGAACTCCAGAATGACGGGTGGCACAGAGTGGGGACGAGATTTGGGAGGAATCACACACCTCCATTGCGCTGGCAAAAGCATTCAGCAACAAGGACAAAAAGATTAGTACGCCTCGGCTCTGGAAGCTGTTGGTTGTGTCGTCGAGATTGTAAAAGGCACTGCCGACGACGAGGGCGAGGAACGAATTGACAACAACGCCGGTGACGGTGATGGATGCGTCACGGCGAAGCCGTTGAAAACCACGTCGGACGCAGAGACGGACTTGGTCAGGGAAGGAAAGCACAAAAGCTGATCCGGGTCGATGTGCTCTTGTTTGATGGATGGGCTTGTTGTTGAGTGGATGGGCTGCGTCAAATGCCTGCATCTCATTGACCAGGGACTTGTACTCGGGACTCTGCTTCCACCGCTGGACAAACTCTTCTGGGGTTTTGGGAACCATGTGCTCGCGCCCAGCTCGAACCCGGCGTTCAGAGCTTGTGACGCTGGCGAGAAAGTCGGGTGTTGTTTGCCTTGGTGCTCTTTCAAAACCCAAGCTTTCGAAATATGCGACAGCCGATGAGCAAGGACCAAAGTAAATCTGCCTCCCGAGGTAAAGAACTGTCACTTTGTCAAACATCTATGCCAAGATTCCCTGTCAGCATCAAGAACGACAAGGCGGGAGCCGTGGGAACCCACATCATACGCGGCCTGCGGCGCTTGATACAACGCCACCAAAGCCGTCGTCCTAGCCAGGTCCGCCACAACCTTGAGCGTCTTGCAGAACTCGACGGCGTTGGCACTGTCAAGCCCGCGCGTGCTGTTATCCCAACACTGAAGCGAGCTCCCGCTCAACATGGCCTCGGCGATGCTGACGCGCTTTCTCTCGCCCCCGGAAACACCCTTGATCAGCTCATTCCCAACATTAGTGTTGGCAACCTCGGTGAGCCCAAACGTGGCCATGGCAACGTCTTTGAGACGCGAGGCAAAAACCTCCCGGGAGACACCGGGAATCACATTGCCAGGGGGTGCCCGAGCTGTAGCGGCAAACGACAAAGTTTGGTCGACGGTAAGCTGAGGAAAGTGAACATCCTGCTCAGCCATGTAGATTGCCTCTCCACGGAACTGGCCGTGCATCTGATGGGGTGATACACCCTGATAGTTGAGGTGTGAGTCCTGTCCGATGTGCAGTCCGTGGGTGTCTCCCGAGATGGCTTTGAGAAGTGATGAGCAACCTGCTCCGGGACGACCAAGCACAAGGAGCATCTCGCCGTTCCGGACGAGTCCGTTGAAGTCCTGGAGGATGGGGATCTCTCGTGATTTCGCACCGAAACCGCCTAACCAGCGGATAAGAGACCCAATCTCCAGCATGACGTTGGAGACGGTCTTTTGGTAATCGGTTGGCGTGCCATAGCCCGAGACTGAGAGGTTGCGGAAGCACACGCCGAATTGTTGCTCGAGGTTCCCGGCGCTGTTGTTTGCGACGAACTCTCGAAGATTGGCGAGCCAGTCTCGGATGTTGAATGCTGGGTTTTGAGGGTCGAGGTTGGCGTTTTGGGGCATGCCTGAAAAGGAGTCCACAGTGTCGGAGAGGCCATCGGTTGACTTTGTCGTGAGCGTTCCCTCAAGTTTGGAGACTCGATTCCGCTCTTGCTGAACACCCTTTTCAGGGAGACCTATGGTGACCTTCATCTTCTTGAGCTATTGTCAAAACAATGAGATGGATGTTCAACCAAAGACCCTCACGGATGGTGGAAGTGGACAGGTAGGTCACTGCAAAACCTCTTTGGGTCTTAGCTAGCTGAGTTGGCAGAGGTACTGTTACTAGAATCCTAAGTACCTCCCTGTGAAAGCAGTTGAGTCCGGTGTGAATTCAGTGTCCACGAACCGGAAGGAGTTTGTCCCGGTGGGCGGACCTTTCGTCGGGCGTTCCTTATCGTGCTGATGGGGGCCTGATTCTCGAGTGTCGGCCTGCGGCACAGTGCATTCCAATCCAACATCGCAAAACGATCTGCGATTAACAACTTGCAGAATGATTTTAACGACCCTAGTTGCATCCAACTCCTTCCCGTGCCGCTGCCTAAAGTTCCTGGATTGCCACTAGTGAAGCAGGACGACACCATGGGGGCCAATTGCACCTGTACCCGCATGTTCGGACCTGAAAACCACGCACCTGAGCCAAGGATTCGCACATGCCGCATGCGCGAAACTCTGGGTCGCATGAGCCGAACGCCTCAGCGACAATTGCGGTCTCTTGATTGGACTGTGTCACCACAACTTCGAGTCTTACGCCTTCCAAGTGCATGAGCTCCTCCGATGGGGAGCTTGACTTTGAAAATGCTGCGGATATCGGCCGGCAGCTTGCAAGCTAGGAAAGCCGTCTCTTCCGACTTTTCGTGGTCACATCAGCCCCAGCAGTGCCCTTGTCTCAATCACAGCGACCAACCCAGCTAGTAACAGCATCCCTTCTCTCTTCACCACCACTCTTGTCCCACATCTCCCACTGTCCCCAGCACTTCCCCCATCGCGAACTGAATGCCATCTGCCACAATCCAATCCAACAAACCGTCACCATGTCCAAAATTCCCTACACCCACCGCACCTGGCCCACCAAGCCCTTCACCCTCATAACCAACACCCACTACCTCCGGCACACAACCACCCTCCCCCAAGGCCAAGCCGCCATCCGCGTCGCCCGCCTCATGGCCCTAACGCACAACACCATCTTTCGCGCCTTCAACGCAATCTACACCCAAGCCCCTGCCCTCAACCCACTCAGCAAACGCGACACGTCCGACTTTGCAACCTTTGCCCTTTCCGCCGTTGACTTCTTGGAGAACCATCACAAATGCGAAGAACTCGTCTTCTTCCCCATGCTCGAGGCGCAGGCTCACAAACCCGGTCTCATGGATGATAATGTAGAGCAGCATCGGGATTTCGATGTCCCGTTGAGGTCCCTAAGGGATTACTTGGACGATGTGCAATCCGGAAAGGTCATGTTAGACGCCAAGGCTCTGCAGGGGAGGATTGACACGCTCGCTGGGCCGCTGCAGAGGCATTTGAACGAGGAGATACCCACTATCCTGGAGGCGGGCGGGGATATGGACGATGAGGCTATGACGGCGTGTTACAAGGCGTTGCATGATGAGGCGGAGGGGACTACGGATCCTTTTCGGTGAGTTTTTTTTTTTTTTTTTTCTTTACACATCGATATTGTTGGCTGATCAATAATGAACCGGTGAAGAATCGGACCGCTAGTTATGGGATGTCAGGATAGCACATTGTTGGTGGATGGGGTGAGGATGCAATTTCCCGAGCTGCCGTTTCGGCTTGCGCCGTTTGTGGTTGAGCATGTGGTTGCGAGACGACATGCGGGTGCTTGGCGGTTTTGTCCCAGTACGTTTCACGGGGAGCCGAGGGAGACCGAGTTTTTTGCTTTTGGTGGGGGACCCGTGAAGTGGAGCGTGAAGAACGGGGATGGTTTCGGGTGGGTGCTTTGGGTTCTTTTTGCTGTGCTGATTGCGTTGGCTGTGTACTTTGGACGGGTCAACCAGTTGGATTTTGATCTTGATTGGAAGGTGTTGGAGGAGGCGACGGTTGGCAACTTGTCGACTTTCAAGAAGGGGTATTTCTAATTTCCTCTCTCGTATTACGGTGGTTGTCGTTTATACACAATCATTATCTCCAATACTCTTCGGTCACCAGTCACATATGCCGTCGTGGCCGAACGCTGTAGCCTCCGACGGCAACATAAAGTCGGAATAAACTTTACTTGGCGTCGAGAACAGGTGTGATGAGTCAGGCCACTAACAACGTCGAAGGCGTTGAAATCTCGGCGCCTCCCGAAATGAGATCAAGTTTCATGCCTCTTGCATGCATTGAGATTGGGATGTTACACGAGCTGCACAACATCGCAGTGACCATCTTGGCAGGGCCACCACCTTGCGGCACAGAGGAACGGCTGGAAATGCTTTCACAAAATCAAGGGTTTAAATCTGAATTCTCATCTAACACATACACACCCAAAAAAAAAAGGACAGTAACGTAACAACAACCGCCCCGAATCTCTTGCTAGGGAAACTCTTAGCACTTGCGTCTGCGCACGCGAATCTTGGCCCCAACAGGAGGCCCAATCGTATTATTCAACCACGGGTTTGTCGGCCGCTCATCAATTGGCTCAACATCGTAGTTCATGACCACCCTAGCCAAGAGGATCTTGAGGAGCGAGTTGGCAAAGAACCGACCGGGGCTAATCATTGTCACGTCAGTCATCATGCATCCACCACTCTCATCAACAGGGAGAGAAAAACTCACCAAGCAAACCGCCCATGGCTAAACCCCATATAATGCTCACTCGTCGTAACAAACCCAAGTCCCGGCTTGGCACCCTTCTTCTTCAGCACCGCACTAACCTCGGGTCTCGTGAACCGAAACGGATCATACACAAACGGATTGGCCTCGCTGGTGCCATACACATCCCCATCCAGATGCGGCCCGTAGCTCGCGATACCCACCTTGGCTCCATAAGGGACGTGTTCACCAGTCGGGATGGTGACACCTCCGCGTGCAACAACGGCCTTGGTTACACCGTGCGTGAGGATACCCCACAGTCGGAGCGTTTCTGTCAGGACACTATCCAACTTGGGCAGACGAGCCAGTGAGGCGCGCGTCCAGACGTTATTGGCTGTTGCGACTTCGCTTCTCAGTTCCTGCTGGACGGCAACGCTGTCGGTGCAGGCGGCGATATCAATGATGGCGTTGGTGATGGTGATGGCGCTGGATTGGACGGCGGTAAAGGTGATGATGGCGAGTCGTTTCGCGCCGAGATGTTCGGCGTCGTAGGGTGTGTCGCCATGCTTGATGGCGTCGCGGAGGGTCCACTGGATGTAGTCATTTGGCTCCGTGGTGGCGGTGGACTTCTCCTCGTCGCGGTGCGTCATGATGCGCTCGCGGAATAGGGGCCTGGTGTAGGACGCCATGCGGTGGTATTGGAGCTTGTCCCACGACGTCAGGACTGGCCCAACCAGCGGCTTGAGGAACGAAGGAAGGAGTTCGATGGCCATGGCCGGCAGGAGGATGTACTTGGAGAAACTGGTCGAGGCTTGGATGTAGCCGGGGTGACGGCATAGGGGAAGCCCGACCAGCACGCGGGCCACGATACGGCCGACGACTTCCAGCATGATGTCGTAGAGGACCATTTCGTGCCAATGCTCGGTGTCGCTGCCCCAGAGGCTGCGGAGGGCGTCGTCGACTTCGTCGAGCATGGCGTCGGTGAAGTCGTCGATTCCGTGCGTTAGCTCACGCTTGGCGCGCTCGTCGATGCGATACCAGCTGTGGTTAAGGAGGTCCAGCATGGTGTAGTCGCCCGCCATGAACTGCCGGTTGGTTTCGAACTGGGACAGGACGGATTCGGGTTGTTCGAGCAGCCAGGGCATGTGAGCTGTTGGGATGATGACTTCGTGGCCGTTGACGAAGTTGGGGAGCACAAAGGACTTGTCGTTCTTGGAGTGCTGATCAAAGTCAGCACAAGTCGACATCATCGACATCATGGAGGCCTACCTCGCGATATCCGTCGAGAAGCATCTGACGAAGCCCAAGGAGACTACGAAAGGATACTTTGGCACGGAAGATGAGCCCTCCCCCGGGGCCACCGACCCAGGGGAGGGACCTGGGAATGCCTTGGCGGGAAAAGGCCCTCCACCAGAAATATCGAAATGATCCAAAGAACCAGAGGATGCCGACTGCGATGAAGATGTTGGCGCTGGTGAACAGCGGGCCCTCTAAAACTCGGAGTAGGGTAGCCCCAACAGACTCCCAAAAGGCGACAACTTGGTGCGGCATATTGGGCTATCAAGGGTGGTTTATTTGTAGGGTGGTTTTGGCAAGATGGAAAGAGATATTTGGCAATGGGGTTTGTTGGAAAAGACAGATCAGGATGTGGCCCGATGTGGACAACGTTGAATCTTGCCTTTCATGATAAAGGTGTGGCCTTCTTCACATGTCAATACCCAATTTCAGTCTCACACATGCGCCGCACTCATCCTGTTTCCATAAAACACCAGCACAGACTGGGCTAAGCGCTCCGAGACGGGACAGACGGAACGTCCGGCCGTAAGGGTCGGTGCCCGTAAACTTTGTGACGGGAGCTCGAGTCAGGTACCGCTTACGTTTGTGATTGGTGTAACTGCCCACATGCATCAAGCTTGTTCTATCGATATCTCAACCGCCGAGTCAGACACGGCGGCTGGAGCTAACATTACCCCAATCCTTTGAACGTAGAGGTGCAAGTTCAACCGAGTGGCACAGCCAGATGAGGAGGAACCAGTCCTCGATGCGGATAAACCCTCTGGTTGGTGGCAAGTTGCATCTATCTCGAGGTAAGGTCCTGTCTTTAGAAAATATAGCAAGGTTTTTTATGTTGCTGTAGGTGACAGTGGTGCAGGAGGATGGTATGCAGTTGGGCATCGGCTACTGTTGCCTGGCCAGTCGCTATGACACTAATTCGTTGCTTCACCGGAGCGCTAGGCCATCCATGGAATCCAACTGCGTCCTCCTCTTGACGCTAGCCCCCAAATCGGACACAAAACTGGCACACCCACACCGTATCGAGTTGGACTTGTCATGCATGCCATGCAGTCAGCACGGGTCGTGCCGCGATTCTGGTCTGCGCGGTACCTTTGCGTCGTGATTTGTCGGAATCGTAGTCCGAACAGCAGTCCGATAAGGAGCTACGTTGGAGGATCCGGAGTGCAACGCCGGTATGATGCAAAACCCCCAAACGAAACCGCCACGAGGGAATGATAGACGCCGGTGGCAACAGGGACGGCCAAGCGCACACCATCTCGTCCACTCTCTAGCGAATGAGGTTGACGTATTTGCTCTCCCGATCCCCTCGGTTGCCCACATGCAGGAGGAACCGATATCCCCTCACTCATCCTGCCGCAGGACCGTGATCCTGGGCTCTGCCTCAGCCGCAAATGGCCCCCATGGGAGAGAACTAGTGCAAGAAAGAGCCAATCCGGAGAAAATCCCTTGTGTCCGCGCTTCACCGAGATTTATCACCAGACCTTTCGTTGACGCAATTAGCTGGGATTACGTTCTTGATACGCGCGTAGGCGCCCTTCGAGGAATCCAGACCCCACAATGTACTCATTCCTGAGGTCTAAGTAGATCTAGGCGACTAGGGTGTCTCCCTTGCAAGTTATCGCGGCAGGCAAACAGCTCACACTCTAGGCCCGCTTAGACCTGCCCATCGGGAAAGTCCAAGTTGTTGTCAAGAAAGGCCTCAGACACGGTACATCTGATTCCTGTAGCTTCATGTACCAGTCCTTACCGCCAGCACCACCTTCACCCTATGGTATACCCATTGGACTCCCTGTTCAACTCCGGCCAGGGCTGTCCCCAGGTTAAAGTCCCTCTCCCACAGCCCACCTCACTACCTCCCGACCTTCTCCTTCGCCCCATCACCAAGAACCCATCCCAGGAACCCATCTCAAGACTCTCTCAAGGCTCCCTGATCATGGCATCCCCCAAAACCCAACTCGGCTCTGTCGTCGTCGTAGGTGGCTGTGGCTTCCTCGGCCACCACATCGTGCGCGAGCTCCTCGACGACCCAACCGTAACCTCCGTCACCGTCATGTCACGCACTCCCACCAAAAACCTCCACTCCTCCCCCATCCTGACCTACATCGCCGGCGACATCACCTCCCCATCCGACGTCTCCCACCTCATCACCACCACAAAGCCCAACGTGGTCATCAACACGGCCTCCCCAGTCGCCTATCTCGACCACCTGCACGCGCCCGACTACGAGGCCGTCAACGTGCTCGGCAACCAAAACCTCCTCTCCGCATCCCAATCCGTCGGCACAGTCAAAGCCTACATCTACACCTCGTCCGGCCCCATCATCGCCGGCAGCGGGGGCGCCTACGCCCAAGCCGACGAGACCTACCCGACCCTGGCGCAAACCGCCAAATCCAACCGCGGCATCGACGTCTACCACCTCGCCAAAGCGCGCGGCGACGCCCTCGTCCTCGGCGCCAACGACCCGTCGCCCGGCGGGATCCGCACCGCCACCATCCGGCCAACGGCCATGTACGGCGAAGGCGACCAGCAAATGATTGCCAACCTGCTTGACGTCCACCGGACGCAGCAGCAGACCGTGTGGCTAGGCGATAACACGGCACTCATGGACAGCGTCTACGTCGGCAGCGTAGCGCGCGCCCACGTCCTCGCAGCGCACGGCGTCCTAGCTGGAATTGACGACCCCAATGCGCCCAAGGTAGACGGTGAAGCGTTCAACATCACGGACGACGCACCGTTGCCGCCGTGGACGTTCTTCAGGCTGTTTTGGATCGAGATGGGCGATACGACGCCGCTGTCCAAGGTGTGGATGATACCGAACGCGGTGACGCTGGCCATGGCCGAGGTGGCCGAGTGGTGGACGTGGACTTGGTCGTGGGGTAAGTACAGGCCAAAGCTGTTGATCAAGGAGCGGATTGAGTTTTTGTTGTATACCAGGACGTATAGCATTGCCAAGGCGAGGGAGAGGTTGGGGTATCAGCCTGTGATTAGCATGAGCGAGGCGGTGAGACGCGCGGTCAAGTGGGCGGTGAATGAGTGGCCTGAAGGGAGTGTCAAGGCAAGTTAGATCGCGGTTGTGGACCGGACGGTATGGGATGGGATGGATGGAAGCGGAATGGGATGTGCGTGAAATGACATTTTGAAGAATATCCGCTATGGCAAACTATCTGTATCCCAGCAAGCAAGCCCAACGCTGAATGCTCACCAGTTGTGAAAGTGGCTAATTCTATATTCTACCCGTTCAGGTATGGTAGGGAACGGTTTACGTGAATGCGTAGACCATGACCGTGCACCAAACCTGATCCGGTCAATCTCAATGTGCCGGAAGGTTGTGATGAGCGGAGTCGGCAAATGCCGAGCGACGACGACCCTTTGCGGAAAACGCTCCTCGCGACCTCCTCTGGCTTTCCAGAAATCTTTCCCTTGGTCGACCAAGACGGTGTTGGTCGCATCCAGGGCATCCTCTCTCCGCCTCCACCAATTGTATCCCTGTAGGGTGTCGCTGTCCTGAAACACTGTACCATCGCCCCGCGTGAACGCAGGCCTTTCTTCCTGGTTGAAACTCGAAAAGATAGCCACGTTCTCAATCCTGAGACAAAACTCGCCGACAGCCCGCAGGGTCTTGTTGGAGTCCTAGCCCCCGACGCAGACGAAAGTGTCGAGGTTCACGCATCGTTCGAGGATCAGTGATATTAGCTGATGTGGTGTGTCCGCATCGAACCTTCCCATGAGGCAGAGCATCGTAACGTGTTGGAATGACTCAGCTCTCACGGCCGCTCGCAGCTTGCGATGGCCCCGACGGCTCTCAGGGAACCGAATCTTGATTGATCCAGTGAGGGCGAACCCCTTGAGCCTGTAGTTGAATAGCCGGCTGATGAGCCGAAGGTGGCTGACCCTGAAGCTGAGGTCCTCGAGAATCTGTGTGACGTCAGTTGAGAATCAAGTGGAGAATTGACCAGCGACGTACGAGATCGATCATGTAGTTCTGCAGGTCTTTGATGAATACTTTCCGTCCCGAATACCTATATATAGTGGCCATCGTGACTAGTTGTGGTCTGGTGTTGTAGTCTGGCGTATCTGACGATGTTGTTGACGATGGTTGCGGATGTCGTTGGGATGTAGGCCCGAAATTGGACGTCAAGCCAATTCAGATAACCCTAACCAGCAGACGTGGTTCAATCAGCCAAGACAGTCACGACTTAATGGGGTGGCCCCGCCTTTTCGAGTTCAAGGTTCAAGCCAGCACTGAAAGTGAAGGAACGAGGCAGTTTGAGAGAGAGCAAGGTGGAGTTCCTGCCGTTGACCTCGCGAACACCCGTGTCATCCCGACATGCGACAAAACACATCACTGCCGCTTTATTTCTCTTGTATAACTTTGGGGGTCTCATCTAGACATCCGCCACACTGCTGAAAGCGTTCGGTAACGACTGGCCGTTTGTTCATCCAAAATCTTGCCCATCCTCCCGTCCCTACGCACCTTCCACAATCATGTCCCTTCCCAGATCCACCACCCTACCCCAACATCCCATCCATCTTACCTTCCCAGATCCAACCGCGGCACCGGCAACCCCTCTCCCACCACACCTCGCCTTCCAACTCCAACTCAAAGTCCCAAGCCCTAACAAACTCCCTTAAAATCACAAATCGAAGTCCTTGCATAATCACACGTCAACACAACCGCCCCAGAATCCAATTCGCACCACACCCGGTCCGACCGATTACTCGCGCAGTCGGCCAAATAACCCTTGGCGTTGTCGAAAATCGAATAACCCCCACCCCCAATATCCCCCACGCGCAGCGCCTTGCCGCAAAAGTTGCGCACGTGCCCTGTCTGCGAGTTGATGATGTTTTGCGTGTTGTAGATCTCGGCTGGGTTGTTTTGGAAGTAGCGGCACCGGTTGCCGTCCCAGTCGCTATCGCGGATCAGGCGGGCTTCTTGCCATGTGTCGCGGCTGCATTCAGCACTCGAGCCTTGGATGATTCGGAAGGCTTCGGACAGGGCCGGGGTAACGAAGGCCAGGACGGGGACTAGCAGGGTTGGAAGGTGCATTTTGGCGGTTTGGGGGGGTGTCAATGCTGGGTGTGTTGTGGTGAGGAGGTGATGAGAAGGGGAGTTGGTGGGTATTTTATAGAGAATAAGAGTCCTAGGCTGAACTTGTTATGAAGCTGCCCTCTTGGGGACGCTAGATTGTCTAGGAACACTTGCATCATTAGGCCTTCTTAGCTTCCTCGTATTCTCCCAAGAATTGCTTTGGGTGAGGATATCCCTGGTGTTTTCATGCCGATGGTAGCCTCTGGTCTTGGAAATATTGCCGCTGAAGCAAGTTGTTGGCATTCGGGGAAGGTGTCATAGAATACCCCTCGATAATAGAGCTGTAACCGACCTCGCTGAGCATTACAGACTGAAGAATTTGGACCATTTAGACTTGGCGTAAGCTGGCCTATTCTCTTCAAGGCTCTTGGTCGCTTGCACTGATGTGCGCGATTGGCCCTTATGTCAGCCTGACGTTGTAGGAGACCAAAAGGACTCCTGTTGAACGCAACGGTCATGCCATTGTGGCAGAAATTCAAGTTACCTCTAATAGCTTACACCTTGGAGCAGAGGCCGCGACCCACCCTCAATATAAACCTGGTAGGGTCGTTTTTTGCAGGCCTCAGCTGAGACGTCTTTAAAAGCACCCGGACTTGGAGTTCGGCGACTGCGACACTGTTTACGTCCGTTCATGGGTCTCGTAATCATACCGTGGGTTGTTTCAGCACAGATGAATTGATGTAGTTTGTGCGATAAATGTTTCTGGACCGTGAAGAAGTCCGGCTCATGATCTACAGCCGAGACGGGCGGGAGGAACCACCCGGGAATCATTCTGTCCTCCTTCAACAGTGCAGACGGGACAAATCCCCGAACCCTTCCTCGCATGTTCAACAAACCACATCTGCGCGTCATCGTCTCTTTATGGCGAAATATCATGCAATGGGAGATGCCACAAATTCCATCACAACTGCCATCCCCATGTTCCTTGCACACTACCACGGTGAAAATGTCCCACATTGGCTGGCGACGGAACCTAGAGTGGTCACGCAGCCATGCTCATATCGCGGCACTATACAGGCAAAATACCCCAAAGACAAGCCGGCAGATCAAAGCTTGACGGCTGCACCTACCGGCCTGGTATCACCCCAAGCGCGTAATCCCGAATTTCTTGTCGTTCCTCAAAAGTCGGCACATATCCAAAATCCCCGATCCCAGGCTCCAAGTTCCGATCTCGAGGGCTTCCCACCGTCCTGGAACCTTCATAGTCAATATTTGCCAAGGTTCGGCCGAGACGCTTGTCATGAGCCTCAAAACAGCACTTGCAGCGTTGGCAACGTTTGCATTGGTGTCAGCAGCGCCACAGCAGGGACCCAACACGCGCATCGGCTTCCACGATGCCGTGACTCCGCACTATGTCGCCATGAGCGGGCACGCTGTCCCTCATGCGCATGAAGTCCATCTCAACCGCCGCGACAACGTCACGACAAGTCTCGTCAACGTGCGCGACATTTACTACATCATTGATCTGAAGATTGGCAGCCAGACCATACCTGTCAGCGTCGACACCGGATCAAGCGACACATGGATCGTCAAGCAGCCGTACACATGCATCTCGATGCGATTTGAACGTCCCGGGACTGTAAGCCACTCCGTCTCTCCATCCCTCCCCCTTTCCCTCTCCCTCACAAACCCCGACTCACCATGACAGAAACCAAACTGCGGTCTAGGCGACGGCCTAACCGGCACCCTAGCAGGCGGCACAATCCCCAACGTCACCTTCGGCCGCGCCTACGCCGACGGCACCTTTGTCTCGGGCTATTTTGGCTACGACGAGGTCGTCATCGCCGGCTTGACCGCACACCACCAGCGCCTAGCCATCGTCAACTACACCTACTGGTACGGCGACGGCCGCACCTCTGGCCTGTTGGGGCTTGCATACCCCTACATGACCAGCCTCGACGGCTCCTCGCCCGACCAGCCGCTGTACGACCCAATCTTCACCACGCTGTGGAAGGATAAGCAAATCACCCCCATGTTCAGCATCGCTTTGTCAAGGGCCGTGAACAAGACGGGTGTCGATATCAGCGAGACCAGCTATCTCGCCTTGGGCGGATTACCACCTGTCAAATACGAGGAGGAGAGTTGGGCACGGGTCAAGATCCAGAATATGGGCGAGGTGAAAGCCTGGGGCCTGGAGACGGAGGAGCATGGGTTGTACGTGATCACGGCGGAGAATTATGTTTGGGGAACCAGAGATCAAGATGGAAAAGGGGTGGAGGGGTTGGCGAGGAATGAGACGCAGTTTCCTGTCCTGGTTGATGTGGGGAGCACGCTGACTATTTTGCCGAGGAGTGAGTACCTATCCCTTCCGTCACTATTGGGGGGAGTTGCTGATGAGAACATAGCACTGGTGAATAAGCTGTACGCAGCTTTTGATCCACCGGCCAAGTACATGAGTGAGAATGGGCTGTTTTATGCCCGGTGCGATGCCAAGATTCCCGAGTTTGGCATTACTTTCGGTGGACAAACGTTTTTCATGGCACCCGAGGACCTGCTGCGTCAGAGCGTGCGCGATGAGAGCGGCGAGTATTGTCGGATCGGGGTTACGGATGGGAGTGATTCGGGGGTGCAGATCTTGGGCGTGACGTGGTTGTCCAATGTGCTGGCTGTGTTTGATGTTGAGCATCACGAGATGAGGTTTGCGAGACGTGTCAAGTATTGAGATTGAGATTGAGTTATAGGCTATCACTATTAGGTAGAAACGGTGTACTTGGAGTTGCCGCCTGCATTGCCCCAGCCTGCGAGACAGACAACATGTTAGCCCTGTAGGAAAGAGTCTGGGTCTATTTCTTACCTTCTGTCGCCAAAACTTGGTAGTCGTGAGCACCCAGGTTGAGACCGGCCTTCTTCCATGCGGCAAAGTGGTTGGCGACAGTGATGGTTCCGCCTCCGGGCCGCTTGTCGACGCGGTTGGAGATGTACTGCCAGAAAGTGGCGGTACCCGTGATAGACGGCTGGTTGACTTGTTGGTGCTTCCAGATCTCGTACGTGCCGCCGTCGCTCTCAAAGGTTCCGAGCTTCTGGCCTTGGGCCGACCCCTTGCCGTTGGACGTGTACTCTTGCACGTAGTATTCAATCAAAGGGTTTTTTGTCCAACCATAGACTGAGACGAGGACCGTTCCCGAGGTCTGGGTGGTGCTGCCGGTGAAGGTGATGTTTCTTTTATGAGTTAGACCATGTACGAGACGAAGTGCCAAGATGACATGCCTTTCGGTACCCTTCTTCCATCCCTTGCCGACGACAAAGTCGCCAGCACCCGAAAAGGTGACCGAGTAACCGTTGGAGCTGGGTGAAAAGTTAACACTGCCACCAGTCTTGTAGTTCTGATTGTAGTCCATCTGTCGACGAGCAAGGTTGTGCGGTCCGACTTCAAAGTCAGGGGCATCGGCCGACGGCTCAGCAGCAGGCGCCGCAATGGCCCGGGAGGTGACAGCAGCAAAAATAAGATAATTCAAGGCAACCATGGTGTCGACTTATAATGGCAAACTTGCAGGCCGTTCAGCCGGCATTGTGGGAGAGAGATTGTTCGGTTTTATACCTGTTGGGAGCCCCATCCCACGGCGGGTAAAGGTGCACATGGAACTACGCGTATGTCCCTTGTTGGATCTCGTATATCCCACATATGATCCCATTCTACGAGCAGTGCCCGGTATGGCTCCAAAGTCCATTGGTTGAAAGCGGTCCAATGGGTGTGCAGTCGGCAGGATCAACGGAAGGCCAAGTCCGGGTTTCCATGCCGTTAATGAGGGATTCACTCACACTTGCGTTTATTGCGTTTGCGGAATTGACAGTGGTCAGCAACGTTTCATGCTCAAGCACCCACTCACACCAAGGGTCACGCTGAGACAGGACCCATGAAGATGCTTGGCGGCTGTTTTGCGGCTTTCATCCGCCCCCACAATTTCGGAGCAATGAGAAATGAATTTTGCGGGGAATGCCGGTATTTCGAAATGAGATAAATGAAATCACGCCGGGAATTAGAAATGCGTTGCCAGTTTTCGTGACTCATGTGGTCGAGAAGATCTCGTCGAGATCCGACTCCCAGGAATGGGAGATGGGCAAGCTTTTTGGCCAAGCACTTGGCGCTTGGCGGACTTGGCGATGAGATCAGGAAAGGGATATTCTTCAGGAATGAACGCTGGCCTTGGAGCCCATTTGATTGCTAAGGAATCGTGGTTTTCTGTCCTCATTCGCTGTCCATCCGGTATATATTGCTGACGTCGGAGCAGCGTGATTGATCGTCTGTGAAGTCACTTCCCGGTAGAACACTGCCCGTAAGCAGTGTCACCTCTACGTGCTTGACGCCGTCAACTGTGTAAGGCCTGTGATTACCAGACGGGCAGACGCCATTAGTCATCCCTTCTTTTGGCCTCGACGACGTTCCAGGAGTCTTCCTCGCGCTCCTATCTGCGTGCGCCATATCTTCAGCTTTGTCCCGCCCTTTGCCGGTCCCCCCGACCTGATCGACTGCCATAACCAGACGCGTCGAACCTAGTCGTGGGCGAGTCTGCGTATTTTGACGTCGTCCTCAGTAAGTACGTAAGTCCTCAGTCGACCATCTGGGGGCCGCCGGCGCCTCGGCATCTGGGATCGATGTGTTGTGACTCGTGATCGATCGGCTTGGTCGGCGTGGCGTGGAACTTTCTCAACAGACGGCCCGCTTGGTGTGCCCCATGGTACCCACGTCCCACTTCTGGTCCAAAAGCCGTCTTCGTGTCTGATGTAATTCGCCCCGGAGCCGCTCAACTCCGTGGCCCCGGGGCGCGTAGACCCGGTGGACCGATTGACGGATGTGCATTTGCAAACGTGAACAGGCATCCCGCAATATCGGCAGACAATCGCACCGCAGTGACTAGGAAGTTATATCAGGCTTCTGCGCACTTTCCCTCGGCGGTTGAACTCACCATTTGACACGACCGCCATTGAATCTGTACAGCGCTGCGCCAGGATACATTTCCGAACTTGCGTTAGACAGAGATCCCTGACAGGGACCGCAGCGCGTTTTCTCGCCAGCGCTGTCGAACCAACTACCTTCATCATGGTCCACTAAGTTCTCATCACTGATCAAATCGCTTTCTTCATCGTGATTGTCGGGCCAGTCTTCCTCATCCACTGAGCTCTCCTCATCCGTGTCGGTTTCCTCCCCATCATTCGCCAAACCGCGTCCTTAACCTTCAAGCTTGCTATCAAATGCCGTGAACTTGCATGGCGTGGTGTTGATGGTCGCCCCTCCAGTTATCTTCTCGGCGGTCTCCAGCGCTTGAAGAGCAGCCCCTAGCAGCTTGCTGGGGAAGCACGCGTCGCCGATTAGTCTGCGGATTGGGTTCAGCCAGCCGCAGAATATCCCTTGATGACTCGTTTTCCGCAGACAAAAGGTACAAAGCGACTGGAAAACCACGACTCGGGCGGTTGGAGGGTTGTATCGACGGCCCAATACCTTAATGCAAAGGTCAGGGGTGCCCAGCCTCCGACCCGCTGCCACCTCGTCAGGTTCCTGTTCCACCTTGCGAAACGTCTGTATCAAACACCCTGAACATTTCGCTAGGCCTTGCCAAACCGGAATCGCGGTCCCCGTAACCATCAACTGCCCGCCTCGCAGGCTATGACCCCTTGAGCAGGTCCATTGGCCGCTTTGGAGGTCAAGGATGACGTTGGTGACGTAAACAAGAACTGGGTCTCTTCTCGCCCGCGCTATCACCTCCTTGTGCGTCAAGATATCGGCATCCTAGCAGCAAAGAAACTTCTGACATGACGACGGGGACAGGAGGTACAGAGCAAGGACTTGGTACAAGCAGACACCACAGATGTAGTGCCCGCAATTCATGTACTCGTAAGGGTTCCAGTAGGTAATCACCTTCAGGCTGCAAACGCTGCATGCCTCCACGACGAAGCTGTGTATGGGCCAACCCCTTTTTGATGGGCGAACATCAACTCGACTAGCATAACAATTAGGCCATCGCAGTTGATCTATCGCGTCGTCGACACTGCTCAGCGCAACCCCCAGAGCTCTACCGCCGAACCTGCTGTCAAAACCTATTTCTACAGCGGTAACACGGACCGAGCCCGTTACCTACTTCTCCTCGCCCTATCTCCAGGCCCTGTCTCCAGGCCCTGTCTCCAGGCCCAGCAAACTCAATTTACCGTACGTGAAACCGGTTCAATACACGTCGCCCACAAATCGTACCAGCCGCTTGGCTACCTCCCTTGGGTACCTAAGGTATTGTACCTAACCAACATGTGGCACTGAGCCAAACCCCGGTGTCGCGAGAAAAGCATCGCCCGGTTGATACAAAAGCGACCTACAGGCCTCGATCATGATGAACAGCCTCGCCGCGACATACGTTGCCTCCAACACCCTCCTTGCAAAGGCAAATAACCCCGAACAATATCCCATCGCTTTGCTCGTCCTGAGCTTCCAGTGCCACAGCATCAGCACCGCCGTGGGCATGGGGGCCGCCACGAGGACGATGCACGAAGCCCTCCAGCACCGCCGTTCTACATCCGACGGAAGTGCCAATTCCAACAAAGGAAATGCACGCCACCAAATAGCACGCCAATAGCGCCCGTCCCAAGATATATGAGGACATTCGTAACCCCGTTCTCCTGGGTCCCAAGCGCAACGTTGTGGAGACAATCGTTTCCAACCGACAGAGGCACGCGTCAAAAGTAAATAGAGCTGGGCCCACAACGCGCCATCTCCATCATATCTTTGATAGTCGGATTCTTAGCGGCTTTGATGTGGAACCGGGTCCCCACGTCCTTCGGTTTAAACAGGTACATGATATAGGTGATTGCGCTGCATGCCGCAAAGGCGGCCGTCATGACCTCAAGTTGAGCTACGGTTAGGTGGTCTGTTTCGCGTTTTACAATCTGCGCCCACATCCAGAGTACCTGGATGACTGCGAAAAGTTTGGTGATCCAGTCGCCTTTGCTCTTGTCGGAAATGTCGGCCTCGGATACGTCCGGCAGGGACGAGATCAGGCCGAGATCCCAGGCGCAGAGAAGCTGAGCGCCATCGAGGATCCAAATGTTGCCGCGCGGGGCCATGAGATTGTCGGAGTACGTCGTGGCGGATTGGGGCCGGAGGTTATCAAGTGTGATTTCCAGTAGAGCTTGGTCGATCTGGGCCTGGAAGCTGTCGAGCCGCTTCCAGTTACCCTTGGCGAACGGTGGGATTTTGAAAATGAACCATCTGTCTTCCCGATACGCTTGCCGCAACTGGTTTAGCCTTGTTGTTAGCTCCTTTGCCTCCTGTTCTCGTCGTTGTTCTTCGAGGCCCTTTGTGTTTGACGCAGCACCAGCCTGTGAATTCTCGGGACGTCCCCGGCCACGCAACGGCGGTAGAAGCTGAGCTTCAATGTCGGGTTCCACTGCTGGAGTTGGTACCCGCGATACAGGATCAGGCTCAGTGGCAGGGCACACAGAGAGGGGACTGATCTGCCTCTCGTCCGAGCCGGCGACGGCGCGCGGTTCATCTTGATCAGGCTGAGACGTAGGACGCATTCCCTCGTCGGTTAGAAGGGTTGGTATCTCAGGATCTGGCGCCGGTTGGTCCTGAGCCGGGTTGTCGTTGCCGCCGTCAAGCTCAGACTGTAGTTTTGAACCAGGGTCAACAGGTGCATGCGCGACAGCGCCAAAGTCGATCGCTCAGCCACCCATGTTCGCAAAGAATGCATGTCGAAGTGACCATTCAACCTGAAGACTAGGGTGCTTTACCCTGACATAAGTCAACAGCTCCTTCTTCCCCCGAAGGGCATAAGCCAGCGAACCTATCGCTTTCCCGGCAAAGAGCTCTGGTGCGAAAAGGGCCATCAGAAAGGAGGATGTTTTACGCATGAAAAGATAGAAGCTGAGACGACGGGTCTTGGTTCTGTCGCCTTCAACAGGGATACACTCGTGCAATACTGCCCATGTGCACAGCGATACGACGGTAAGGCAACTCCACACGATGTTAAGAGTGCCACGAACGTCAGGGACTGAGACAATGCCAGCCGAGTCGGGAGGAGTGGTGCAACGGGACTGAAGAAACCCATTTTGTTGGGTGACAGGTTAAAGTAGAAAAGCACTCAAGCCCATATATTTGCGACTGGAACGGTGGCATGGGGGTAACCTGGAAGCTCCAGAATCGGGCTTCGGTGCACTGATATAACTCTTATCCTCTACATTTCTTGGCATTTGCGAACAAGCCAAGTGAGAGCCATCTTCAATTCCACAGGATTCTAGAGACCTGGAGACCTGTGTAACATATATTTTGCATGGGTGCCAGATGTCTCAGACGTGGATGCACTAGATAGGACAGAATGATAACTCCAATTTCATTATGATGAGTGGGCTCGAGTTGGGAATCACCACCCGTGCATCACAGCATTTCCTCCCGACTGCCGATGTCAATCCAACCTCGTCAAGACGATCGTTTTGCACTTTTGACTTTTGTCGACCTCCACCCATGCAGACAGAGGCGTTCGACGGCGGTTAGGTAGCTTGCTACAACGCATGCACTAAGCCAATCTGGCATTGTGCTGTCATGCCGCGCCAGAGGGACAACAAAACGCACATCCCACAACCCCAACAGCCCCCTACGTCATATCAGTAAAATAACTCGCTCATCCAGAAAAACCGCGCCTCTGAACGCTCTGTCTCAGGTACGCCGCAACAATGGCGTTGCTGAACCCATCATGACCCGCTCCCGTGTTTTCCGCCCTCGACGCAGCCACCGTCGCGGTATCCTCTCCTCCGGTCCTCTCGATCACGAGATTCTTGTTGTTGATTGTGCTCAAGCCATAGACAAACAAACGTGAGTTTTTCTCGTACAACACAGCGTTATCTTGGCAGTCAGACGTGCACATCTCACGTTTGGGACCAGCCACAAAGTTCCAAAACCCGCTACTATAGATACTGATGTCGGTAGAGTTGCTGATTCGCTGATACAATCCCATGCGGCACTGTCTATCATCAGCCCAAGTATCTGAACAGGCAAATATCCTCACAGTCGCATCATCAGGCGCACACCACCCGAAATCTGGATCCGACGGCAGCAGATACTCGCCCCACGGCTCCGGTGCAAGCAATGTATTGCCTTTACCCTGCCAATACGCTGTCTCGCCCTGCTGCAGCCCGATAAACACATTCCTGGCGTTGTGGATATTCATCTGATAAAGCACGTTATGTTCTTGTCTCGTCAGCATTCCTTTCTTTCTCTTCCACTTCCTACCACAGTTTCCAAGTGAACTTCAAACCCCAACAAAGAGGAGGAAAGAAAACTCACCAGGCCCGCTCCCCAAAACCCAAGTCCCCTCCCGACTCTCAATCAACCACCCCCCACCCGTAGCAGGATACGTCTCCCCCTCACCATCCCCAAGCCCCACCTCCCCCGGCCCCTCAGGATCCAAATCATGATCCGCAGTCCACCCCCACGAGTTCTCCCAGTAACTCGAGCTCGTTTCGCGCAAATGAACCATTAACCGTGCAGCAAGACACCCATCTGGCGTACGACACTTCCGATGGAGCGTGCTACCCCTCGCCCCGCCGACTCTGAAATGCGTGTTGAAGAAACCGACATCGCCTGGTTTCCGTCCCTTCATGTTGACTTCCACCAGCACAGCGCCGGGGAGGATGTCGGCAACGGTGAGGATGAAGTCGGAGAGTTGGGCTACGCCGATGTCCCCGGGGTTACCGACGCGGAGTAGTGGTTTGGGGTTCAATGGGTCGGCAAAATAGGAGCCGCGTGCCGAGATCTGGGTCCAGGCTTCACCGATAAGACGGGCCGAGGGTGGGATGTGCAGAGTCGAAGTGAGAATGTAGATACCGTGAGGAAAGTAGAGGAGTTTATCAGGGGAGGAGGTGATGATTGCTTGGAGGGAGACGGTGTCGTCTGTCTTGCCGTCGCCAAAAACGGGGTAGAGGGGATGGGTTTTTACGTTGATGACGGAGGAGAGTGCTGTGTCGGCGTAAGTTGGGGGTTTGACGGTGTGATAGATACCTGAGGGGTTGGTGAGGGCACTGGGACGAGTGGTGTTCAAAGAGATGCCGGTTGTGCGGGTGAAGTTGGGGTTATAGATGCTACCGCGGGTGTATGTGGTGTTTGGGAGAATGGAGCCGGTTAGAATGGTTTCGTTTGCCGTCTGGAGGGTCTGGCTTGGTTAGTTTGGACTGAGACACGGGGGACGGACTTACTGCTGCCACTGTTGAGTCGACAATGATATTCTGCAAGACCAGTGAGCCTGAAGATGTGTCGTCTGCCGAAACATGGTCCGCTAAAACCACGGTGGTTGTGTTGGCTGCAGTCGAGTCGATCAAGCTGAACATACCAGCACCGCCTCCAGTCGCGTCAATCCCGACTTTGCAATTGTTGAATCGTAACCCTTGGCCTGTCCCTTGAATCATCCTTGCCAACCTTACAGCTGTCTGAACTCCTGCAGAAAACCATCAGTTTGTCCACAAGGGCTTTCGGAACTCTGGGCCACCCACCGTCAAAGAAAAGATCCTTGAGATGATACTGCGTCGATGTCACCAGGACACCAATACCACCGCCATAAAATTCCAGGTCATTCATAATGAGAGAAGAGCAGATCTGCGGCATGGCAATTCCCACATGGCCCGCAGCCCCAGGCGTCATGTTGAACTTGACATTCGACAGGATATTATTCTGGCTGACACTCCACTCAAGCAGCGTGACGCTTCTCGTTGGAACTGCTGTGCTGTCAAGGGCCAAGTTCTTCACACCATAGTAGAAGCCAACAAGACCAGCAAACCGCTGACCCCGGCCAATGACGAGATACTGTCCTGTAAAGTTGGACGCAGCCTTGATCGTCGGTCGATCGGTTGGGTCTCCCATGAGAACGGTACCCACAGCGCTGCGAATCGTTGACTTGATGAGATATGTCCCAGACGGGAAGTAGACCATGGCAGGCTGTCCTGTCGACCCGAACTGTGGCGAATCACGGAGACCAGTGCTGTCGCCTGTACTGATGGCAGCTTGAATGGCCGCTGTATCGTCAGCAGTGCCATCTCCTTTTGCACCAAAGTCTTTGACATTGCGGAAGACGGTCCAGTTGTGGCCGTTTGGGATGGTGGGCGAGATGCCATTATGAACAATGTTTTCGTACCAAAAGGTGCCGGCCACGGCGAGTTGAGCCCCACAGAGAACCGTGATGAGGAGCATCATGAAGAAACGACAAGATGAATCTTCAAAATGCCAGACGAAGAAAGTCCTGTCAGACGCAAGATCCCGGCGACTTGCGTCTCCAGGTTTTCTTGACCAGCCATTTGCCAAGAACCGGTGAAATGGAAAGGACGGCAGTTTACACCGGTATTGCTAAATCCTCGCTGCAATAACCACGCATTGTTTTGTCTCCGAGGTGTACAACTCGATCCTTGAGATGACGTCTACACAGCGCGGAAAGTGGAGGGCGTTTGTTTACAGAGTTCAGGCTGGAAGAATCTCCACTTACCGGTCTTTATTTTCTGACCGGGGCTAATAAAGCCACTTCCTTGCCGAGACTGACTGTGACCGATATCAGCCTAGTTCTTGAATTATCTGACAAGATGTTCGCATCAAGGGAAAGTTGGCAACATCAAAGTCAGCCCTCAGGGCCGTCGGCCTCACATGTCTAGACACTCTCGCCCCTAGGCATAGGCAGCCATGTTCACAAAGATGTGGAGTCGTGTAATATGAAATACCATGAAACAATCAGGTTCAGTGAAAACTAAAGCATCTACACTCGCACAGCTAAATCCTCATCATCTTTCCACCAGCCTGACTCCTCGGAAAGAAAGCCGAGTTCCAGACTCTCCCCTTCTCAATCAGCTCCCAATCCAGCCCCTTCCCACCACCAGTGACATACATCATCTTGGTAAACTCCGCCTTCGACTCATACTCGAAGCCCACTCCTGGCGGCACAAACACCACATCACCCCAAACTAACCTCACCGCATCGTAGCCCTCCACCCTGACCTCCAGCTCCCCCTCCTCCACCATAAACGCCGTAGCCACCTGACTCTTCACCCCCGGCGCACTCCCCTTTTGCACCCCAATCGTAATCGTCCCCTGCGAAAAGGTCCCATCGGTCTCCTGTCCCCTCACAAAAGGCGCAACAATCTGATACCGGCCGCCCTCCTCACTCAACCACCGCGGTCCATAATTCTTGGCCACCCAAATCGGATTGTCCATATTCCCCGGCAACGCATTCACGCCATCGTACCAGTTCCCCGGCCCTGCCTTGCCATTCACCACGTCCCGTCTCGGAACGAAGCCAAGTTCAGGATAGACATCCCACTTCGCAAGCCCCTCGATATCAAAACCGCCAGCACCGGGTAAACCGCCGGCCGGGTTGACGGCCATGTTGAAGAAGAATTCTTCAAATCCACCGGGCACCAACACGCCCGTCAGCTGGGTGTCCGGCTCGAGGAGAGTGAACGTGTGGATAGTGTTGGGCGGTATCGCGCCGATGTCACCCTGCGACAGGATGCGGGTGGTTTGGACGGATGTGTTGGCGCGGAAGGTGTCGACGTTTTGGCCCCATAGCTGGACGCGGCCTTTGAAGGCGTAAAAGTTTTCGTACGTTTTCTTGTGCACGTGCGGGAAGAGGCCGGGGGAGACGGAGAAGGAGCCCGCGGCGTTGGTGTTGAGGATGCAAAAGGCGCCGGCCGAGGAGTTGCCTGTTACGGGGAAGGTGTTGCCGCCGCCGAGGGGGAGGCCGTGGCCGTTTTTGACGGCGTAGGGCTGGGGTGTTTGGGGGGTTGTGGGAACCCAGAGGGTGGCTGCCGATGCAGTTGTTAATAGGAAGAGGAGAGCTGTGAGAGGTGTCATGGTTCTTGTGGTGTGGTGTTGGTAGTAAGGGCAGCGAGCACTTGGCTGGAGGTGATCTTCAGTGATCGTCCTTTTGAGCCTGGGCAGTGGTGCTGATCCCGAGGTCAACTTGAAGCCGGAATGTGGTGCACTCAAAGTGCCAGTAAACCCCCCACCATTCCGGATACCACGATTGCGGATGCCATGATTAATACCGGTTCATCAGGAACAAGGCTTATCGGTTAAAGATCCGGACCCCCAGACACCCGCTCTCCATTCCGCCACTCGACAAAGTTCTCACCCGACTCAGACCCAATCCCTCCACGTCGGGGCCAATCTCACCCTCTCAGCATCACTAATTAAGACACGCGAAGGTAACAAAACCCTTGCAATCCCTCCGCAACGCCAGCAAAGAGCACATAGTCCTCATCCTGTACCTGCAACGGGCTCACACTCGTTGAACTTGAAGCATGCAAAGAGGGTTTGCATCTCGTGCCATCTTCCTTCCTCGCGTGTCACGTATAAAATTAACGGCATTCAGATAACATATATCTCACATCGTATCAGCAAAACACAGAACCCCAACTCAGCACTCCCTGATCAGCCACTTGAGGTTCAGCGTCGCAGCATTATCGATCTGGACCGGTACACCCGAGCCCTCGTCAATCCAGGAACCGGCCTTCATGGCGGCGGGCCCACTCGAAAAGCGAGCGTCTGCCTCGAGGCTGTACGTGAGAGTGAGGTTTCCAACCTCCCCGTTGGCGTCGGCGCACGGCGAGAAGGGCTGCGTCGGACCCATCCCAAAGTTGATGGTGGCCGCCCATTTGTTGTACTTGACGGGCGCGTTAGTTGGGTTGGAGCCAATCCTCGAGCCTCCTTGGGTCTTTTGCGCAATTCCTCATGTCAGCTAGAACTACCAGACCTAAGGTATGCATTGCACTTAGACAAGCACTTGAAGATATTCTTGACACTCACCCCCTTGATTAACCCTCCCCACTTTGCACTGCCCTTCATGCGCAACTCAGTACCCCGTGCCATCTCCGCATCTACATCCAAGACCCCGTCCCACAGGGAGACCTGCCACCCGGGACCGAGCTTGTCAACGGAGAAGGTGATGGTGCAGTCAGCTCTAGCGATACTCCCAGGTTCGGCCGCAACGTTCAAGCCCGGAATGAGAAGCTGCACATCGTAGTCGCGGCTGCAGCTCCATTTACCCATGTAGTTGTGGCCGATCTTCCCGCCCGACTGGCACCCGGTGCCCGAGAAGGTCGGTGTTAGAATCCGAGGCATCGGCGGTCCCGTGTACGCCCTCTCGTTGGCTCGGCAGAGTGCCTCCAGCTGTTCCGGCGGGAAGAAGCTTTGAGGAGCGCCTTCTGCACCAGTGACCATGAGGCCGATTCCGCCCAGAGCGAGGGAGGAGAGCAGCCGCATCATGTCTAGCTCTGGCTTGAGTTAGCCGACTTGTATGAAATCAATCAAATATGACAGACAAAGAGGAAAGCAGAGCAGAGGCGGGAGATGCCACTGGGACCCCTCTTTAAAAGCATTTTTCCTGGTTTTTTTGGATTTCCAATCTTTTCTTGCCCACGCCGCAAAGCCGATTCGCATTGCCGAAATGTCTATATCCGACCCGGGAATGTGAGCCAAGTCAACGGCACATCGGTTCCAACCAGACGCCGCAGTTCCGGGTACTTCGCTACCTGCCGACAAGGAGTACCGAATTTAGCCAGAAACACAGAGATAGCATACTTGATTCCAGGAACACTCTATACGATCACTGCAGACTAGGTAGGTAGACTCTGGGAAACATATTTTCAAGTCCGAGTTCAGCGCTCCCAGCCTCTTCCTCCTGCTGCACAATACATGGAAATGCTACTTGATACAACGTACTGCACCAACCTCAAATCCCAACGCAAGCATACGTATTCGCCCACAACCCCGTACAAGCCGTCCCACCGACGCCCGTATTCCACGCCACAAACTGATTCACTGTGATCCCACTCCTGCTCGCAATGGCCGCGCACGTATCCCCCGGATTCACAAACGCAAACTTCTTGCACCCGCTCACCATGCCCGGCTGCGTCGGCGTCGGCGTCGCCACACCCGTCGGTGTTGTCGTCGTCGGGCTGGGCGTGGGATTTGTCCCAATCACACCCACGCACGCATACGTGCTTGCCCAGAGGCCGGAGCAATCGGCGTTGGCGGCGGGGTTCCATTGCGTAAACTGGGCGGTGGAGATGGAGTAGAGAGAGGCAATCACCGCGCAGGTTTGGCCTGAGGCGACAAAGTGAAACTTGTTGCAGTTGGCGACCATGCCTGCTTGGGTTGGGACGGGGGTTGTCACGCCGTTGCCGGCCGAGGTGGTGGTTGTGGTTGGGGGAGGCGGGTCGACGCCGATGATGGAGACGCAGGCGTAGGCATTTGCCCAGAGGCCGGAGCAGGTGGCGCCGGCGGCGGGGTTCCAGGCTAGGAATTGGGCGAGCGTGATGCGGTTGGCTGATGCGATGGCGTCGCACGAGTCGCCGGGCTTGACAAAGTAGAAGGCGTCGCAGTTGGTCACGAGGTTGGGTTGCGTTGGGAGGGCTGTAACGCATTAGAGACAGGTAAGGTAAGGTAAGACAAGGAATAGCTACGCACGAGTGGTGATGCCGTTCGATGGCTGGGTTGTTGTAGCTGGGGGAGGCGTGGTTGATGTCGTGGACCTGGTGCTGGTCGTAATGACTGTTGTTGACGTTGTCGATGGAGCGGGCTCAAAAGCGGCCTCAACACAATACGAGCGGCCGGACTGCAGGGTGGTGCATGTCGCGGGAATCGAGGGGTTCTGAGAAGAGGCATTATCAGCGAATAGTTCGAGGCCAAGACGTGCGGAAGTTTGTTACCCATCGACGGAATGTGTCCAAGGTAATAAAGTTCTCCGCGATGAGGGTTTGACAGGTCGTCGCTGATGTCAAATCAACCCACCACGTGCAAAAGCCGGTGGTATTGGGGTCAAACGGCAGTCCAGGTGTTGGGCCATCCCGGGCAGCAATATGGCCAAGGGCAGCTCCAAAAGCCACATGGCTGAAGGAGGCCGAGCCCAAAAGCAAAGAAACGAGAGAATGGGTCGACACCATTTTGAATGCTACTCAGAGAGCTGAATGGGATGATGCGGTTCCGGGTTGCTTGCTGGACAATTCCATGACAACATGTTGGGCCTCAAAGTCAATTATATACTTGGGTAGCGCTACACTATCAATAACTCGTTCATTCTCCTTCCTTCACTTTGATGTTGTCATCAGATGCACAAGGCTACCCAACACCTCGCTGACGCGTTGCGTCAACAAACCCCATTGTGTCCTACCCGACATCCGCGTTGCGCGCTTCAGAGCCAACATTCAATTTTCCATGCCCTGCTACCCCTGATGGGCTGGGCGTCAAAAGGCACCTCCGCGGTCCTTGTGTCACCTTCCCTTCTCAGCTGCAGGTAGAAGTCAAAGCGGTAGCTGCAGCGGCAGCTGTCCCGAGGTGAGCGAAAAGCCCAACCGTTTCAATGTAACCCTTGGCTCAAAGAAGCCAAGTCTTCTCAAAGGCGCGGAAACAGATCTCGTACCCCGTATGAGTGTGGTACCGAGTCTGGGAGGATTCTCACCGTTGGGTCTGTGTTACGCGGTGATGCTTGTCCAGACCGCGTCCAGGAACCCTGTCAAGTCTGGGGTCGGCACCAATGTAACCAGGTCAGTGGGACATGGCCTTCGAGGGCTGGCGATGGCAAGGTAGACTGGATTTCATCTTGACTCACTTCTTGGTCCAATATATTGAGGCGAAGCTGCGGCGTCTATTATTTTCTCTCTGGGGTGCACCTTGCGAGCCTGGTGTTGCATCGTGAAGGACATATTTTTGATGTTGGTCTGGCAATTGAAATTTTAGCAGGCGAGAATGCAGGTCCTTCAATAGATCGAAGCAGACTTGCGGCACGGAAGACTACCTTTCTCATTGTAACGGGAAATACACCCGTGATGCCACCATTTGTGTTGCAGCGGAGATGTTCGCGTGTCAGCGGATTCTGCCAAGGTGGATCATCACAGCCCGGCAAGGAGAGAAGAGAAACTTGCGCCTTTCTGTGCTGAGCAATTCGCCCATTGTGATGACAATTTCAGAAGTATGGTTTGAGTGCGGGCAATGATGAATTGAATTGACGGTGTTAACACAAGATTCCGCAGGCGAATCCCCGATGTGTCGTGTAAACAGCACCAACTAGGGTAGAATAGAATAAGTACAAAACCTTCTCCCGGTGTTACAAGCTCAACAGAACGACAACGACACGAATCACAAAACCGCGTATAGCATCACGCCAACAATCCCAACAACCCAGCACACGCGTGCCACGGGAGTCTGTCAACGCGTAGTAGTTCCACTCGTAGAAGCCCGAGTACTTGTACTGGGCACCGCCGTCCCAGTGCGAGTTGAGGTGGCACTAGTCTCCGGATGAGCACGCATGTAACACTCAGCATGCGCCATCGCGACCTTGAGCCACTCCGCATGTAGCAGATCGGGCTTCGACCAAGCGACGGGGCAAGTGTACGACACAACCGACATGGTCGAACTGCTCGCCTTCCAGAACGAAGTGACGGATGACAGGTATGTCGAGTAGCTGGAGAGAAGGGCCGGAGGCGCGGCCGTCGTAAACCCGCACCACCCCTTGTAATCTGTGATGCTGCAGTAGAAGGCGTCGATGCCGGTCGCTGTTGCTCGGCATGGCGCCGCGGCCGACGCGGCGAACGACTGGATGCCGCTGAGAACGTTGCCCGTCGGCCTGGGTGCGTTTTTGAAATACTGCGTGACGTTTTCCGTCGCGCAGTGCCAGGGATCGGCCGAGATGGTGTTGATGGGAGGACCCAAGGTCGATGTTGTTGGGGTTGCTGTTTGTCTTGCGAAGAGGCCCGTCAGCGGTGGCTGGTCGGCGGCGAATCGAGCAAAGACATCACCGGCTCTGGCAACGATGAGCCCGGCGACAAGGAATGACTTGGCAACGAAGCGCATGGTGAAGAACAAGATGAAGGACGATAAGTTGAGTTCGGAAACGACTGGAGAAGCGACCACTTAGTTCTCCCGTGCAGCTGGAGCGTGCTGTTGGAAAATGACTTGAAGATGAACCTGGCATGAAAAGGTCAGGAGGCCTTGTTTGCTACCAAAGACGAAAATGGAAACCCGTCGGGGACGACGATTAGGGTTCCCGGAAAAGGGGTGCATCCATGTAACGGTGGGCTTGGTGCCCTGTCGGTATTACACAACGGGTATTGGTCCCTAGAGCTTGTGTAACGGGACTTGGTCGCCACGCCGCTCTCGCGCTTGGCACAAGGTTACACCAGGCGGCTGTTTTGATCGGCGAGGTCCATGGACATGTATAAGGTCCCGGTGTGTCTCATTTCCCTCCCGTCCCTCGTGTCCCATTTCAACCATTTCAACACAGCCAACCGACCTCAATCACACCCGACCAGGTTGACTTTGACTACAATCTTACAAACAGAGGGTGGTCCATCCTAAGTCCCGACAGCATGGAACACTCGCGCAGTGCAACAATCGCTGCGGTCAAGAGCTATTACGAGTTCCTGACCAAGCTGTACCTCAAGGATTCGCAGGTCATTTGGCCCCCTGCCGAAGGATGGCCTAGCATCACCAATGTGGACAGCGCCGTGATAGCCCCCCTCGCCAAGTCTGACGAGGTCCTGTCGCTGCTTGCCCATCTCCCGTACATTCACGACGATGCCGAAGGTGCTCCCGGTTGTGTTTTCGCCGACTGGCAGAAGCTCATTGGGTACCTCACGCGGCCTGAGGGCCCCAGCACTGCAGATGATCTCCGCATCATCACCGAAGGAGGAGTATTTGCCCCGCTGGCGCCTGCCCATGTTGTAGGTCTGACCAGCGGTGGACGTGAGACTCCGATCATGGTGCTCGACACAAAATATGGCATCGTCCATTGGGACAATTGTCCATCCAGCATTGAGGACGCACATTACGCCACGGCCGTCGACTACGAGACACTTGACGAAGAGCACGGCGACAACGGCGATGAGGATGAGGATGAGGATGATGACGAGAACGACGACGATGACGACGACGATGACGGCGACGAGGAGCCCCAGGATGAACAGCGAGAACAAGAGCTAGAATGGCGTCGGGACGCCACCGCGTGGAGTGTCCCAGAGTTCTTTGAGATTCTCAAGGGCCAGTTCATCAAGCTTCAATGGATACCCATCAGTCACCGCGCCGTGGTGAGTGCCGACTGGAGCTTTGCCCCCAATGGCGAGGGTCTTGCTGCCATGTTGCAGAACATCTACCGTGAGCACGGCTGGCCCGACTTGGCCAACTATCGAAAGGAGGAGTGCTTGGCGGCTGTGCGTAAAGCCATGGAGGAACACTATCCAATGCATGCCGATCCTAGAGCCAGCAGTGAATGAGGGATTCGCCCCCATGAACCGGCTCACATGCCCCGCGAGAGTCGTAGTTTAGCCCAGAAAAATAGAGTCAAATGATCAATATTGTGACGTTGGCCGGGCCGTTGTCAAAGTCGATTCGTGTAACACAGCTCAGACATATACAGTAATAGTCAGGTCAATTAGGTACGCAGCTGGTATGCCTTGTGTGACCCGCTAGACTGTAACCCGTTACCCCTAACTGTTGCAGTCCACAGGCAATATTGAGGCACAGCCTCGGCCAGCGCAAAAGGCATTCCGCACAGAGCGGGAGAGTACCGCCCATGCACGACGATACAACCCTTGACTCCTTGCTGCCCTGCTTCCGCTGCTCCCCGGTCTCCGGGCCTAGAACTCAGGGGTACGTACCGCTTTCGTCGACAACTTGCGATGGCCACCGAACTTCTGACTTCCTTTTTTTTCCCGCTGCCTGGGTTATACATATCAACGACATCTTGTCCATCTCGTCCAAGCTCACCATGTCTTCTCCAACCCTGTCACTCTTTTTGTCACTCTTTTCGGACATCCAGCGCGGTGACAGCAATGAGGGTCACCCGCGTCTTGTTGCGCTTGGCGGCGAGCATTACCATTGCCCGTGCCGCCGTCGACCTTGATGGGTCCCAAGTCGTCGACCCGGTCTCGGAAGATGACCCCTCCCCCATCGCAGACCCCATCACCTACTATCCTGACCAGCACGACTGTCCGCTCCCTTGTGGCGTTGACTTTGCCAACGTCCACAAATGGACTCCCTATCATTCCGTCGATCGACTGACCCGGTGTGAACTTCCCATGCTGGTGCACTTCTCAGTACCGCTCGCTTTGGATGACCCCAAGACAGACGTCCTCCTTCGAAGCTGCACCTTGACACCTGACCCGGATGCTGCTGGGGACAGGACCATTGCCAACGCCACGGCCACGGAAATAGAAAACCCAAAGACCGACACCGCGCTCTTCCAAGTCAGCTTGGACACTGCTCCCGCGTGCAGCATCGCTGGTCGCGAGACAAGCGGCGCACTTAGCCTCACGTCTGGCGGCGGCGCCAGCATCGGCAATGGTGCCCAGATCCAAGGCCTCCTGGATGGACTTGACGAGTTCTTCAGCACCAAGGACAACTGCGACGAGTCGTTTGTGGCTGCCTACCACAAAAAGACGATTGCTGGCGTGTACGTCGGGCCCGGTTTGGGCAAGCCAACCGTCAAGTCGGCTCTCCAGGCCGTCTCAGAGCGATTCCAACTGGGTTCGGGTGCATCGCCCATGGCAAATCGCACCGTCGCACAGCTTTGCGGCGAGACAACCAAGGAGGAAACCGTATTTGGCATTTCCATCGACAACAGTCGCGACCTCGTGTGGGTCCAGAAGACGGCCCTGTCTTGGACACAAGGAAAGTGCGCTACTCTCGACGAGACGGAAGCGTCGGTGTCGGAGACGCTCCCTGTCAAGCTTTTCGACATTGCATCGGCTCCTTTCGACGACGGCAGCAGCAGCGGCAATTTCAGCAACGCGGCAGGCACCAACAGCAGCACACTCGCGTCTCGCTCACCGCCCCGGCTCAAGGAAAGAGCGGATGGGAGCCGCCACAATCACCATGGCTGGGGCGCCTTCCTTCCCCTCCACAAGCGCGCAACCTGCAGGTACATCCAAGTCGTGGCCGGCGACGGATGTGCATCACTCGCGGCAAAGTGCGGCATCCGAGGAGCCGACTTTACCACATTCAACCCCAAGCCGAACCTTTGCTCGACACTGCAAGTGGGCGACTACGTCTGCTGCTCCGCCGGGGATCCGTATACACCGCCCAAGCCAGATCCGCCCAAGCAGAATCCCGATGGCACCTGCGCATCGTACCTGATCCAAAACACAGACACGTGCGCAGGGCTCGCAACGCAGTATGGTCTGACGGTCGACGAGATCGAGTCGTACAACAAGGGCAAGACGTGGGGATGGATCCAGTGCAGCAGCATGCTGGCCGGTTACAACATGTGCCTGAGTCCCGGTGATTCGCCCCTTCCGCCACCACAACAGGGCACCGAGTGCGGCCCCACAGTCCCGGGAACTCAGCGCCCAACAGGCCCGTTCAACATGACGGAACTGAACCCGTGTCCCCTCAAGGCGTGCTGCAGCAACTGGGGTTTCTGCGGCCCCTACCCCGCCCACTGTGATGTGCATGCGCCACCGGGCGGCGGGCCTGGCACCAAGCTACCGGGTTTCGAGAGCACCTGCGTCTCCAACTGCGGCAACGAGATCAAGCAAAACTCAGGGCCGCCGGCCATCTTCTCCCGCATCGGGTACTACGAGTCATGGAACCTCGGTCGCAAGTGCCTTTGGCTCAAGGCTGAGAATGCCAACACCGACGGGTCCTACACGCACATGCACTGGGGCTTCGCCGAGATCGACCCCGCCACCTGGAAGGTCGTCATCACGGATCCGCACAAGCAGTGGACCGCCTTCAAGCAGCTGCAGGGCGTGAAGCGCATCATTTCGTTTGGTGGCTGGGCTTACTCGACAGAGCCCGCGACGTACAACATCATCCGCCAGGCCATCATCACGAACCGCGAGACGTTTGCCACCAACATTGCCCAGTTCCTCAACGACGAAAAGCTTGACGGCGTTGACATCGACTGGGAATATCCAGGGGTAAGTTTTTTTTTTTTTTTTGCCCTCGCTAAAGTCTCGACAGACACTGACAAAAGTAGGCCCCGGACATTATGGTGGGCGGCGTGCCGATCGGACAACCCGGAGACGGCGTCGCATACCTCCGGTTTTTGACCTCGCTCAAAGCCAAGGTCGGAGCCAAGTCGGTCTCGATTGCAGCACCTGCTTCGTACTGGTACCTCAAGGCGTTCCCGATCGACAGGATTGCGGCTGTCATCGACTACATCGTCTACATGACATACGACCTGCACGGGCAGTGGGACTATGGCAACGTCAACGCCTTTGACTCATGTCCATCTGGGAAATGCATTCGCAGCCATGGTATGAGTCTTGTCTTGTGCATGTCCTGAGGAAACAGCCGCTGACATGGTGCACAGTGAACCTGACCGAGACCCGCAACGCGCTGTCCATCATCACCAAGGCCGGGGTGCCTAACAACAAGATCTTTGTGGGCGAGTCCAGCTATGGCCGGTCATTCCACATGGCAGTGGATGGGTGCTGGGGCCCCATGTGCGACTTTACTGGCACCCGTCTTGAGTCGGACGCGCAGCCGGGACGGTGCACCGAGACCAAGGGCTACATCTCCAACGCCGAGATCAACGAGATCTTGAGCAAGAGCGGCGCCCAATATTTCCACGACGGGGCCTCCAACTCGGACGTGGTGCTGTACAAGGGCGACTACGTCAGCTACATGACGCCGACAACCAAGTTTACGCGCCGCAACGACTGGAAGGCTCTCAACTTTGCCGGCAGCATTGACTGGGCCGTCGATCTGCAGGCCTTTGGCAGAGATGACCTTGACGCCCCAATCGACGCGCCGCCCAAAGGGACCCAGGGCTGCATTGGCGGCGAAAGCGGGGACTTCAACGCTTACGACCTTTGTCAGTTCAGTTGCGGCCTTGGATGGTGTCCGGGGCCCATTTGCTACTGCACGCTCGAAGGTCCCGTCAAAGGTGTCCCACCACCATATGACACAGGCGAATTCATCGCCTGGGACGATTTCGACGTGCAGCTGGGTCAGCTGTGCCGTTTCGCTTGTGCGAGAGGATTCTGTCCAGATCATACTTGCGGCCTACCAGTTGTTGACGAGTGGGAAGACGGATCAACCGACCCTAACAACATCGCGTTGCCGGCAGGGGAGGCGTGGCACAAGGAGGAGATACGAAACGAAAATCAAATGAAGTGTCCCATCTTCAAGTCAACCAAGTTCCGCGACATCAGCGTAGACACGTGCCGTCCGGTGTGCATTGAGTCCATCAACCAGGCTGCTGCCGAGGGCCGGACCACCAATTACGGCTGTGTGGGCCACTTCCCGCTCGACCAGCCGATTGACTGGCAGCCCTTTATCGACAATGATATGGAAAAGCTGAGTGTCAGGGGAAGGTGCTCGTGTGACAACATGTTTATCAACATGCTGGCCGACACGATCATTGAAGCGCTGCCCGTCATTGCGCAGATCGGATGCTTCATCGTCATGTCGTCCATCAAGCTTGTCCTCGACATTGGGCTCCAGTTCATTCCGGGAGCGGGCAAGATCCTGGACTCGGGGCTCGACGCCGTCACGACAGCGGCTCAGTTGTTGGCGTACGCCTACCCACCTGGCGAGGATCCGGCCGGGGCGTTTGAGTGGTGGCTGAGCCCGTGCGGTGACACCAGCTTGGTGCCTGAGGAGATCAGGCGCGTCTTTGATATCCTAAGCACCGTCGCCGACGGCGTGTCCAGCTTCCGACAGCCCAAGAACATCGGCAAGCACAAGGGCAAGAAGGGTGACTCGACCAATCCGACAGACCGCTCCAAGCCCAAGGCTGGCAACGGAAGCGGCACCAACGGCCTTGGCGGCGCCGGCGTCACGAAAAGGAAGAAGTGCAGGGTCCCGCCGGCAAAGTCGACCTTGATCCAGGGCAGGCTCAAAAACACGCTTCTGTCGCAGTCGTGCGTGGCCGCCGGCGGGGGATCCTCGACGACCCAGAAAGAAATCACGGTGGTCACGTCGGTCGCCTATGGCCCCACGCCCACAGTTGTCGCGTTGACATGCAAGAAGGAGTGGAATCAGGCATGCTACGCCATCAGCTCGGCCGTCGCGTACAACAACCAGTGGGCCGCGATCCCGTGCGTCAACGGCGCGGCCAAACAGGAGGAAGATGCCAGGCCGGGTCCCAAGGAATGGTACAAACAACATGAAAGTTCGTGGCGTGATGCAGCGCACCGTAAAGAGCCCGAGTGCGATGTCGACGAGTTCCCCCCACGCTACCTGCTGGCCGACGGCAGCGTCGAGTTGACCAACGTCGGCAAGAAGGGCGGCCAGGTCATGCGATATCTGCCGAATGGAGTTAACCGCGCGTCGGGCTCCGCCATGTGGCTTGGTTCGTGCATCCGCCCTATGCTCGAAGACTACAACGTCGCCGAGTTTAAGCGAAGGTGGGCCACCGGCTTCAACAAAAAGCCCAAGGGCGGCGTGAAGACGAACCATATGGAAGGAACCATCAATGTTGACTTCAAGCCGAGCATCAGCGTCAAACATGAGGTCAACGCGCCTCCCGACTACGGTCTTCCCGACAATCCCTGCTGGCCATCGAATATCGCTGTTGGAGACCCAGGCTTCGCCCTTTACAACAACGACGAATGGTACTCGAGGAATCAACGCAGCCCCAGGTGGCAGTACAACCAGCCTTATGTCAAAGGCTCGAACGGAGACTAACCGTGCACCTACCATATGCCTATTTTGTCAAAGTTTTATTTTTCTCCCAGGCCGTCAACACTTTTGGATGTTTTATTTGTATCCTGGTATTGTTTCTAGGCAGTCTTCCAACTTCAGTCCCCTTATTTTTTTGTATCTATGTATTCACGCCCGCCCGACAGTTCAGCGCACAACTCGTAGCAACCGAGGAAACATATCTCCATATCCTTTGCAATGTCACTCAGGCTTCCTCCCCCAGACAACCCTCTGACGGTACTGCGGTCTCCTTGTTCTGCTCCTCAACTCTCTGATTGCTTGTTGGACATATGCCTTGACCTCTTCCATCTTCCAACCGATTGTTGTGGCCAGAAACAGAATGTATCCTTCGGTATCAACTTCAAACGCAGCCTGCGCAAACATGCCAATCTCCTTCAGTTTGGGATCCCTCGGCCACTGGCCCACCGGTGTCTGGAGTCGTCAGCATCATTCTTCTCTCTCACCTCCTATCCCATCAAAGTTCCAACATGACCAACGCAATGAAATAGCCGAAAACTCACAGTAAAATCCCTCCTGCCAACTTCCTCAAACCCTGCACTCCTCATGCTTTGTCCCTGCACATCGCCATCATACAGATTAAACGACCGTCCAATCTTTTTGCCGCCCTCCCTAAACAGCACAGCCCACTGGCCAAGGGCGTCATCGGGCTTGACGCTCCCGTCATCGGCGTAGATCCTGTCGGCCGGCTCCCAGGTCTCGAGGTAGCCGCCGGGTTTCAGGACGCGGAAGGCCTCGGCGAAGAGGGCCTCCCACGACGGGACGGAGCCGATCAGCCAGCGGATGTGGACGTAGTCGAACGAGTTGGCGGGGTAGGTCCAGGGTTGGGTTGCGTCTTCGATTTCGCTGGTTGAATTATTATGCCGTTAATTAGTCTCGCACGCGCCGCAACGGCTTGGTCTCGGTTGGAGATATGGGTAATAAAGGTGGACGACGCGAAGCGACGTTGAGTCGAATTCGCGGTGGAGGGGAGGTAAAAGGGAGCGGGAAGCGGAAGATGGCGAGAAAATAGAACTTCAAGGATGGTGGAAGAAACAGAGGGGTTGAAGAACAAGACAACAAGCAAACTTACAACTTGACATTCGGAGGGACCCAACTCGGTTGAATCGGCGAGACATCAGTTCCGATGACTTGACAGTCGGGAAACTCCTCGGCGAAATCACTAGGGTTGTTTGTCAGTATCGGTCGAGTCCCCACCAACTTGAAAGACAAGTGGGCTGGTGACAACAACATACATGGCCCAGATGCCGGTACCCGTTCCAATATCGAGGACTTTCTGGCTATTTCGTCAATTCGAAACAATGCAAAAAAAAAAAAAAAAAAAAAAAAAAAAAGGCGGGGACACAAAAGAGAAAACAAACAACCTTTGGATTTATATCCTTGATCGGAGCAGCATACAACCCACCATCGAGATGCAGCGTGTTGAAGGCGTGTCTATGTTTCAATGTCGTTCATCAGCACAAACCCTAACCCGGCACTAGACTGGACTGGGGAGGACTGGAGAGGACGACTGACACGATATCAAGCAGGTCATTCTGCTTCGCGTCGTTGGCAGCCCAGTAATTGGCTGTGCCGCGTTCGCCGTGGAAGGTCCGGCCGTGCAGCTGGCGGTAGTTGAGGATGCTGGAGGTGATGGATGCCGTTGAGCTTTCTGCGTCTGAGGCTTCGTCGGTCGGATCGGGTTTCTTTTTTTTTTTTGACGCGGCGTTAGCGGTTTGTGCTACGGAAATTCATGGAAATGACGCAGTGGCGTATGTGTGCTTGCTTGCCTTGGACCCCCAGTGTTCGCCGGGGAAGACGTGGGATGGCGTATCTTCCGCCATGTTGTTGGCTTGCTGATGCGACGTGCGGGATTGAGATCAATGTGGCAGATGTTGTGTCGCCTTGTGAAACGCAAAGAGGGATATGCGAGACACTGCTGGTGGCGGGCATGTTGGTAATATCATGACTCCGAATTTCATGATTTTTGTGAGGTGGGGTCACAAGCCAGGTTTGGGCCAAGCAGGCGTTGTTTGCTGGCGTGATTGTTCTGGGGGCGGTCGCATACCGGGCACTGCCCATGCCGCGGATGTCAATGGGCTGCGGAAAGACGCAGGGCCAAGAGGGCCAAGATACCAATCATCCCTTGATGTCGGGGCGGTCACGCAGAGAACCCTGCGGGTGCAATCCAAAACGGTGCTGGTTGACGAACCCTGCGTGAGAAGTGATCGACATGCTTGGTCTTCATCCCTGCGAGGTCCCTCCTATCTCCAACGGTCTGAACAGGGCCATGGCCCATGCTGAACGGGCAAGAGATTATTATTACGAAAAACAATATTTACAGAAAAACCACTCCGTATTAGGTAGGTACCCAGCACAGCCCGAAGAACCCTTCGTCCACCTGACGACCATTCAGCCCAACATGACCCCCAGCCCAGAACTGGACATGCATGCGACAGCCCAACCCCTCCCTTACAGGCGGTGATTGCATACAACCAGACCGTCATTTGCCAGACCCAGCTGCACAGTCGACCGCCACCGAAACATCCTAGACGGTTTGCCGAGCGCCGTCGCCGTTGGTGGCTCCAGGGATGATGGTTCCCGGCACCGAGTTCGGAGCACCCTTTTCCGTCCCGCTCGGGTTGCGCTGCGCTCGAGACAGGGCCCACATGATGGCTTCGAGGACGCTGTTGAAGAAGAGCATCGTACTTGCGACACATCAGACAAGAGTCACCATTCATCACGTAAAGAGAAAAAAAAAGACTCACAAGCCCAGGATCTGAAATGCCTGAATGGTATGCTTCAGTCGACAATGTCCCACACCCGGCGGTGAGTTGTACCGGCATCGATGCCCGCTGTAGTCCTGCGACGAGAAGATGAGGGACGTGAGCCAGAGGTACGACAGGATCATGTTGAGCGGCAGGAGATAGCCGCGGTACGATTTGAGGAAGGGCAAGACCAGTGTAAAGAGATAAATGAAAAGTGTCAGGACGGCAATGACCTCCATGTACACCAGGTGCGTGTTGCGGTAGGTGTATCGGTGCAGAAACCACGAGATGATGCCCGTCAGGATGGCTGACGACGCAAAGATGAGCGGGTTGCTCAGACCCAGCAGTATTCTCGGGATTGTGCTGCTCAGTGAGCTTCGGTTGCCCATGCTGTCCATTTTGTTGTTCTGGTATGAGTGTTATCGATGTTGGGCGGGGTATTGAGTCGGGTGTTGAGAGCAGTTCATCGGTTCACAGGAGAGGAAACGTACCGGGACCGAATTCCTGGGAAGTGACCTATATACAGCCTTTCAAAGCCCAGACTTTAACCCACGTCATTCTAGCTGCCTCAATCATTTACAGAAGCGCAAAGCGGAAGACGGGAGTTTTGTTCCGGGTGTCTTCTCCCCAGGTGATTGGAAGTGGTTGCATCAGTCGTCGTCATCTTCACGTCGAACCGTCTTGCTATGGATGCAGCCGAGTCAGAAGAGTTTGTTATCGAGAACTAGTGATGTGTGGTGGACCTGCCGGGGAGGAATGACAACACTGCAGCATCAACTTTATGCAAGACGCTGACATGACCATGTCTTGCATTGCCTTTCCCCGTTTCGCACGGCTTGCTTTTCCCGGCCATTCTTCATATCGCGGCAATCAACTTATCGGATACATCAGCCAGATCATCCGGTGTAATCGGCTTCTCTTTGCGAACATATCCCTCCGCGTATGGCAGTCGTTCGTTCTCTGTTCGCACAAGTCAACACTTGTCATTCTGTCACCGGTGAGAACCACGTACCAAAAAACACACGAACCCACTCCGTTTTGGCTTCATTCCCGTCTCCAAAAGTCAACAGGATAAAGGCCGTCTCGAACAAACTAGCCTGGTTATCACCGTCCGTGAATTTGTACTCAGGATTTATTGCTGCCGAAGTTTTGAGCCGAGCCGCCCTTGCCTTGGCTGCTTCAAGGACCGAGATGGTGTCTCCTTCAAAGTATGACTTTGTCTCGTTCCACACCGTCCAATTGAGACTGTGATTGTCCCCAAAGAACGTGTCAGCACGACTGAGACTCCCGTCGTGTTCGATGACTGTGTTGTGTGAGCGAGATGTATGCTCGGTCGGTGTCAACCATACCTCCATGCTTGTTGATGTCGTCGAGGTTGAACGTGTCGGGGTCTCCTGTGGTCGATGTTGATAACGCAACCGCGGTGGGAAACTCAGCTGCCTCTGGGTGCAGGTTGATGGACTCGCTCAGTGCTTGAAATACCAGCTCTGAGGACAAGTTGCGACCGTTTCTTGGGAGAAAGCCGTGGTTGGCGAGCGAGTTTAGCAATGGACAAGCGCTTCTCTCTGCGACGGAACGTCAGCGACCCGGATCTTAGTCTCATTCTGCGATGAAATATCCTACTATCGCCCGGTGAAGGTGCTTGCCATGGACGGCTGTCATCGGCAAAGGCGACGACTCCAGCAGCAAATGCTAGGAGAATGGCTGTGGCGTGCATCGTAAAGGACTAACTCGATTAATGTCCGCTAATACCTTATGAACTGGACTAGACCCGGAGGAAGCAATGCCCCCGCGTCGAGTGAAAACGTGCTGAGTTATACCATCTCCATTATCATTCTGCCGATAGTCTGGATTAGGACTGCACTCATACCCGAGAGCGCGCAATGCAGGCTAATCTTGACCGCGGCTGGTGATATTAACCCAGGAACGCGATGCACCTCCCTCGGCCCAGCCACAGGGTTTGACCTATCACGTCGAACATGTTACCAACAGATCCAGGTCGAATGCGCGGTACCCTGCTCCCGTGTGTAACGAAGGCCTTGGGATGAAGGTTTTCGGGCTCTTCAACCACAGGGAGAGTGGGTGTGGGAAGAGGGCGTGCCGAGCCCTTGGATTCAGGGGTTGGGTGCTGTTTTACACTAGAATGGCCTAGCATTATGGACTGCGTTACAAGCATCACCAGCATCCAATCAAGGGCGTGTGGCTCAGTTGGTAGAGCGTTCGCTTAGCATCTTCTGGATGCGAAAGGTCCTGGGTTCGATTCCCAGCTCGTCCACAGATTTTATTTCCCCCCCCCCCCACTCCATTTTTCCCACCTTGCCGGACGGTGCTACAGGTACGACCCCTCAGTGGCCCCCACCCTTACCCCACCCTCTCCGATGCTCCACCTGTTCCTGCCTTCCAGAACTTTTCGAGAGCAGATGGAAAAGTGTTTTAGGAAAGGGAACTTCAAGATTTACATCGATAATTGCCATATAGAGTTCCATCGATAGTCGATGCTTCTTGTTGAGGATGGTGTTGGATCCAATTTGCAATGATCGTCAAATCGCCGTTGATACCCGTCCGTGACCGCTGCCTGCCTGGACTGGCGGGGCGGGTTTTTTTGCCCCCCCAAAGCCCCCCAGTTTGCTCCGGCTCTCTCCATCCCAGGTCTCTTCTCGCCGAACCACGAGACCATTCCAGACCAGCATTGCGTCAAAAATGAAGGCCCAGACGAGAAAATTCCGACGCCTAATATTTACCCTTGGCCACGTCAACAGTTCGCTTCGACGCCTTCTCGCAGGTCTCGAGCTCTCGCTTCCTTTCTGCCGTTGACGCACCTGAGTCGGCGCCCCACCACGCCGAGGCGCCAACGGATTTGGCTTAGCGCACCGAATTTTTTACCACCGACGCGTCTCAGCGCGACCGATAAAACCGCCGTCAAACCCTGCATCTCGTCAGCACCTCCGGCAACCCCCGTGAGATTGTCAACCGCCAAGATGAAGTACGTTCTGGTGTCTGGAGGTCAGTATCTACCGTAGCGCCGGTTGCAGGGCAGAGCGGGCAGGTGCTAACGGGCATGCAGGCGTTATCTCCGGTGTTGGGAAAGGCATCATCGCCTCCAGCACCGGTCTCCTGCTGAAGGCGAGCGGCCTCACGGTCACGAGCATCAAAATGTAGGGTCATCAAACCGGCTGGCCTAGAATCCGGAGCTTACTGTTTGAATGCAGTGATCCCTACATCAATATCGATGCCGGAACCATGGCGCCGACAGAGTGAGTCTTGGCCAACCGACATGCTCGCCTCAGAGTGCTGATGCAATGTTGACAGGCATGGTGAGGTCTACGTGACGGACGATGGCGGAGAGGTAAATCCTAGCGCCCCTTGAACGGCGGCGAGTGACGCTAACGTGGGGAAGATGGATCTCGACCTGGGCAACTACGAGCGCTACCTGCTCACCACCCTGACCAGGGACCACAACATCACGACAGGCAAAATTTACCAGTCCGTCATCGAGCGAGAGCGTCGTGGCGACTACCTCGGCAAGACTGTCCAGGTGTATGTTCTCTGCTTTGATTTCCATGTCCTCTGCCTAACGGCAACAGCGTCCCCCACATCACCAACGAGATCCAGGACTGGATCGAGCGGGTAGCCAAGATTCCAGTTGACGAGTCTGGGGCTGAGCCCGATGTCTGCGTCATCGAGCTTGGTGGCACCGTTGGCGATATCGAGAGCGCGCCCTTCGTGCATGCCCTGAGCCAGCTGCAAAGAAAAGCAGGCAAGGGCAACTTCACCCAGATCCTGGTTGCCTACGTGCCCATCGTCGGCGAGCAAAAGACCAAACCCACACAGCGAGCCGTCAGCGACTCACGAAGTGCCGGTATCTTCCCAGACCTGATCGCCTGCCGTTGCGAGCAGCCATTGGAGGGCGCCACCATTCAAAAGATCGCCAACATGTGCCAAGTCGAGCGCGAGCAGGTCTTGGCCGTGCACAACGTCTCGACAACGTACCATGTTCCTTTGCTTCTCGACAAGCAAAAGCTCCTCCATACCCTCAGCGGTCTTCTCGAGCTCTCGACTCTGGCAAAGTCCCAGGCTCGCATCGACCAGGGGCGTGCCATGTGGCAGGAATGGGTTTCCCTCGCCACGGCTCAGGACCGCGCTCTCGACATAGTCACTGTCGCGCTCGTTGGAAAGTACACATCGCTCCACGACGCCTACATCAGCGTGTCCAAGGCGCTCGAGCACTCGGCCATGCACTGCCGCAAGAAGCTGGAGCTCATCTGGGTCGACTCGTCACACCTTGAGGACGAGACGTTGGAGCAATCTCCTGCCGACTTCCACAAGGCGTGGCACGCAGTTTGTACCGCGAACGCTATCCTCGTTCCCGGTGGTTTCGGCGTGCGCGGAACAACGGGCATGATGAAGGCCATCGCATGGGCGCGCAAGCAAAAGGTGCCGTTCCTGGGTATCTGCCTGGGCTTCCAGCTGGCCGTCATCGAGTACTCGAAAAACGTGGCGGACATCCCCGACGCCGGCAGCGAAGAGTTGCACCCTGAGTCCAAGGACCACGTCATCATCTACATGCCCGAGGTCGACAAGACCAAGATGGGCGGCACCATGCGTCTGGGCAAGCACCCCTGCATCTTCCAAGAGGGCACCGAGTGGTCACGCATCCGAAAGATGTACGGCTCGGCCCCGCAGATCGAGGAGCGCCATCGCCACAGATACGAGGTCAACCCCGAGATGATTGAGCGCCTCGAGGGTGCCGGTCTCAACTTTATCGGCAAGGACTCCAAGGGCGAGCGCATGGAGATCATCGAGCTGCGCGACCACCCCTGGTTCGTCGGTGTGCAGGCACACCCCGAGTTCCTCAGCAGGGTGCTTTCACCCAGCAAGTTCTTCCTGGGTTTCTTTGCCGCCGCTGCGGGGTGTCTAGAGGAGGTTACGCAGCAGCTGAACAAGGTTTGAGGGGGAGACATTAGGGTTTCGGAACACGGAGTCTTGGGCATGGGGTTAGCTTGGATGGGCACTGTGACACAGCAGTTCACAGACCACAATACCACCTTTGTGCTGCGTGATATCCTTTGGAGGTGATGTGACACTAGATTTGGTTCCTTTTGGTTTAAGACTTATTTTTCACAAGTCCCATTTCACTCTCTTCCACACCCGTGGCCCCGGATATCTAACGTCAAACCCCTACTGAAAAAGCGAAAAGGGTTTCAAAATTGCATAAGCCCCTTTTTATAAGGCGAAGGCGTAAAGGCCATGATAAGTACCAAGGTAACGCCTCCCGCGTAGGTACACGTATTTCAACAGCTTGCCTCAAAACGCTCAGGGAACTCATCCATCCAGAGGGACAAGAATTTACACAGAACCCCACAATAAACAACATGATGTATTCATAGTAGAAAAAGACGTTTCGAAGTCTTCCACGGACGGATCTATCTCTCTGTGCACTCGGATGCCTTTATCCTCTTGCTTGTGGACCGTCAGCGTTTCCGGGGGCTACCTTGGCGGGGTTTCCGTGGCCGTCTTCGGGCAAAATACCTTATTCCCCCTCTTCGCATCACACTCTCCCCGAGACATTCTGCAAGATCGTGGAGGAAATGTTTCGCGTGTTCTGCCGCGTAACACCGATCGCCAACATAGGGTTCAGCACATCGCCAGAATGTCTGAGGATCAGGACAAGCGGTCTCGTTTCGTGAAGCATCGGGATTGGGGACAACTTTCCCATGAACCGCTTATAAAAGCACCGAATCCATCTCCTCTTTCATCTCTTGAGCTCATTATCATCATCAAGAAACCCCATCATCCCATCTCCTCCAAACAACCCATCCACCCCACCACCAAGATGGCCTACAACCTCAAACTCCACATCCGCAACGACACCAAGGACTCCCTCCAGCTCGTCGAACAAACCTGCTGGATTGGCGCCGGTACCCTCTGGCATACGGTCCTCGGCGGCTACTCACTTGACATGAAGAACAGCGGCAGCTCAGGCATGCTGCGCTTTCTGGCGTCCAACGGCGAGTTCTTCACCATTGCCGTGGGCGTGCACAATTACAAGCGCTGGTGTGATGTCATGGTCAACACGGGCGACTCGACGCCGCTGATCAAGCTGCATCCCAACTATTACGACGAGAAACATGCCAAGTACAAGTGCTTGTGGGAGCAGTCGGCCGAGGACGAGATGACCACCAAGGCGGGGGAGAAGGTCAGGGTTTCGTTTTACGTCAAGGAAGGTAATGAGTTGAGGGGCGAGATTACTTGGTCTGGTTGAATGTGTCCCTGGGTCTTGTCAGTCTTTGGGGTTTTGTTTCTTGGAAATGATTCTGTTGTGACTGGCTCTGATGCAAAAACTACCTGCAGATACTTCTGTTGGTAAGGTAGCCTGAAAATATCCATACAGCGGCAACTGCAGGTCCTATCAACATACAACCGGGCTGTGAACCACTGTTCCACTCTTTACGCGGATAGAAGCAGTGTGGCGATGAAATGGGCCCCTGAAATCAACGCCAAGACCAAATACGCGTATCCGGAATCCGATGAGGCAAGGCTCCGCCCGCGCTTTGTCGGATTTTCAGCCCCCATCGCTTGCACGCACCAATCACCTCTCGGCAAATACGCGGAAAGCTGTCAGTGGGGACTGGACCTCCCGACGCAATCCAGACCTCGGAGAGAACCCGAGCATGTCTTACAAGAATGGAACAAGCGCCGGGCGTCTTGATATTGGCTCCCACGAACTTGCTTGCATTTCACCCCGGTTGGGACGCGTGTTGAGGCTCATGCGGCTCCTCCTTGCTATCGATCTTTACGTGGCTTCGTCGATTTGCGAGATTGCGTCGATATGTCCTGCCACGTCTGGCGATGATATATATCGATGGGGTCGACCATGATTTCAGTTCATAGTTCATCACTGTCATTCTTGTGTTTACCCTTCGGAGTACGAACCCCTTGAAGCCACTCGATCCCGAGCCCCCCCACGACGAACTGGACTTTGAGATCCAACTGACAGAGACCTGAGATCTTGCCTCGGTAATCATCGTGGAGCCCAAAGATGTCCGACCTCGAGCAGTTCAAGTTCTACCACTATGATCCCAGCTATGCCGCAAACATCTGCTTCGTCATTCTCTTTGCTATCCCAACTATTGGGCACACCTACTTGATGATCAGACAAAAGACGTGGTACTTCCTCCCGTTTGTGATCGGGTGCTTGTGTAGGTCATCTTTGGTCTGAGGTTGCGAGAAGCAGGGAGGGAAGTCGCGAGAGTATTGCTGACCAGCGTCACCACAGTCGAGACAGTCGGATACGTCGGACGAGTTTTGGGCGCACAGCAAACGCCCGATTGGACCTTGACTCCCTACATCATGCAATCGCTCCTCATTCTCCTCGCGCCGGCGTTGTTTGCGGCGTCGATATACATGATACTGGGCCGGTTGATTCGTCTCCTCGAAGCAGAACACCTCTCGGTTGTCAGAGTCAAGTGGTTGACTAAGATCTTTGTTGCTGGAGATGTCATGTCGTTCTTGGCACAGAGTGCCGGTAAGCCATCCAGTTGTGGACACAGGCAGACAGGAATACTGATCGGTGTCGGGATGACAGGTGGCGGGATGCTCGCAAAAGCAAAGACAAAAGAGAGCCAAGAGATGGGCAACAACACAGTACTCGGCGGCCTCGCGATCCAAATCATCTTCTTCGGTCTCTTCATCGTCACAACCGTCATCTTCCATCATCGCATCAGGAAGCAGCCCACGTCGCGATCATACTCGGTGACGGCGCCATGGCGCCAGTTTATCATGGCGCTCTACTTCACCAGCATCCTGATTCTCGTCCGCTCTCTGTTCCGAATGATCGAATACGGCATGGGGAGGAACAACGTCCTAACACAGAACGAGGCATACCTCTTCGTCTTTGATGGCGCCTTGATGTTCCTGGTGACGGTGACGTTCCTGTGGTATCACCCTAGCAGGATCCTCGCCGGGTACAAGGCGGTGGGGCGTCAGGATGTTGAGAGCAGGAGTGACAACATCCCTATGATGGGGCACGGCGGCCAAGCGACCAAAAATCTCGACAGTGATGGGTCCGGTGTGCCGCAGGTCCAGGCCCAGCCGAGGCGGGGCCAGGAGCATGGTTACAACCCATATGGTCGATATTAGCTCGTGTCAGAGGTGCTCGCTGTCGTGGCGATGAGGGAGTTCAGGGGCTGGGAGCATGGATATGCCAGTTCGAAAAGTCGGTAGAAGATGGGGAACTCGGACAAGATTCTGTTGCGTCCATAGAGCGGGCGAGACCCCGCAAACATATGGCGATCCTAGGTGTTTTTTGTTTAGTCTTTGTCTAGATCGGTAGTTAATCGTAGCCGAAGTTAGAGCGAGGCGTTCCCCTTGCTTGAGGTCATTTGTCTTTGACTATCGGTCAACGACGACCGAAGGCGTTCGTAATGTCCGCATCATCGTATTGTGGCTTTTGCCTGCATGACATTGACAAGCACTGAGAACGTTCATGCAACGGGACCCAGGGGCAGGGTGACATCAAGAGGGGCAGTTGGCGGGGTTGGCCTTGCAAAAATCTTTTCAGTGCCTGAGCGACCACTGCTGCAAGCCAAGCAACGAGACCAAAATAGCGGTGAGCATCGGCAGAACGCGTTCAGGACGTGTCGATGTCGAGCTTACGAGGAGAGAAAACGACCAGATGTGCTGAAAAGCGAAGCCGAAAGACTTCGGGCTCCTTGATCAGGCTATCTATCCTCCCTGGAAATCAATTCTACCAGCGAGAAAAGAATTTCTGGTGATGAAATCACCATTTCACACGTGGCGCAGAGCTTGCGAGCGACCCCTCCTGCCCCGCAGTTAGCGTTGCTTCGGCCTTATCTTTGGTCTTATCGGTCAGGGCGTTCCACACTGCAAATTGAAAAATTCCCAATTTTTTCGGCCCAAGGGTCCTCTTCAACTTTTGCGCGACAACAAAATCGCGGTCGCAGCCGGGCGCAGGGCAGGTCCTCTTCCCTTCTTCCTTTACTCTTCACGACCCCCTTTCACCTCTCCATTCTCCTTTTCCTGCCTCTCTTCTTGTGATACCCAGATACCCGTTCGATTCCTTTTCAGAGCCAGGCCGCGCCATGGACAAGCAAAAGTTGGCTGCTCTCCTCCAGGAGACGCAGATTCGTACGTTTCCATCCCCTTTCATCGGTTGCTTCATCGACTAACGCATTTACGTTTTGCAGCCGACACCCAGAGAATCAAGGCTGTCACGGCCGAGCTCCAGAAGAACTACTATGCACACCCCGAGTCTCTCTTTCTCCTCGTCGAGATCCTCTCCGCCCACGACAACCAGGGCGTTCGTCAACAGGCAGCTGTGCAGGCAGCGCGCTTGGTGACGAAGCACTGGGGCAACATTGCCAAGGAGCAAAAAGTTCTCGTTCGCCAGCACCTCGTGCAGGCAACGCTCAATGAAAAGAATGCTGCGTGTCGCCATGCCATGTCGCGTCTCATTGGCGCCATCGCTGCCATTGATCTTGAGGATGGCGAGTGGCCCGACCTCCTTCCAGCCCTCCACAACCTGGCCAGCAGCAACGAGGTCAGCCAGCGTGAGGTCGGATCCTACATCATCTACAGCTTGCTTGAGGCCAACCCGACAGCCTTTGGCGATGATATCGACAAGCTCCTTGAGCTCTTCAAGCACACCATCGAGGATCCTCAGAGCGCCGACGTGCGCGTCAACACCATGATGTCAATTGGCGCCATGCTGTTGATGTTTGAGCCCGATGAGGATGAGCCGGCCATTCTTACCCTCCAGACCCTCATCCCGCCCATGGTGCAGGTTCTCAAGGATGCTGTCTCGGCCGGCGACACCGAGAAAAGCGGGCAAGCCTTCGAGGTCTTCCAACAGTTCCTCGCCTACAGTCCGGCGCTTCTTGGCCAGTACCTCAAGGACCTCGTGCAGTTCATGATTGACTTGGCGGCCAACACCGAGGCCGATGAGGATACCCGCACACAGGCTCTTGCGTTCCTCGCTCAGACCGTCCGCTACCGTCGCATGAAGATCCAAGGCATGAAGGGTATGGGCGAGCAGCTCACTCAGAAAGCCATGTTGATCCTCACCGAGATCGACGACGACGAGGATGATGACGAAATGGGCCCTTCGCGCTCGGCGCTGGCTTTGCTCGATCAGCTCGCCAACGACCTGCCGCCCCGCCAGGTTATCGTACCTCTTCTCGACGCTTTCCCCAACTTCGTCAAGTCGTCCGAGCCTGGCCACCGCAAGGCCGGTATCCTCGCCCTTGGCACCGTTGTTGAGGGTGCCCCCGACTTCATCGCCTCGCAAGTCAAGAGCATCATGCCCCTCGTCATCAATCTTCTCAACGACGCCGACACCAGCGTCCGCCACACCGCTCTGATCGGCCTTTCCCGCCTTGCCGACGACATTGCCGAGGAGCTCACCGACTACAACCAGGCTGTCATGGAGGCTCTCGTCAAAAACCTCCAGGCCGCCATGGTCGAGAATGCCGACCCCAAGGTTGCCAAGAAGAACGTTGAGATCATCCGTTCCGTGTGCGGTGCCCTTGACTCCATGTCTGACGGCCTTGATGCCAACTTCCTCAAGGCGTACGCCGCTGAGCTCGTCAACAACATTGGTGCCCTAGTTGCTCACCAAGACTACAAGGTCAAGGTTGCCGCCTCTGGTGCCCTTGGCGCCATCGCCGAGGCACTGGATGAGGAGTTCAAGCCCTACTTTGAGGTCACTATCAAGGCGCTTGCTCCCTACCTCACAATCACCGGCGCCGATGAAGACCTCGCCCTGCGTAGCGGTGTCATGGATGCGGTTGGCCGCATTGCCACTGCCGTTGGCGCTCAGGCGTTCCAGCCTTACGTCATGGACTTGATGCGGGCTTCCGAGGAGGCGCTCAAGCTCGACAACTCTCGTCTCAGGGAGAGCAGCTTCATCCTCTGGAGCTCCCTTGCCAAGGTGTACGAGAAGAACTTTGCCGAGTTCCTTCCCGGCGTCTTTGAAGGTCTCTTCCAGAGCCTCGTCCTCGAGGAGCAAGAGATCAAGCTCCAGCTCACCGAGGAGGAGAAGGGTATCATTGGTACCGAGGAGGAGATCATCACTGGTGGCAAGAAGGTCCGTTTCAGGAAGGCCGAGGATGAGGACGAGATGGACGATGAGGAGGATGACGATGACTGGGATGACATTGGTGTCACCCCCGAGGAGTTGGAGAAGGAGGTTGCCGTCGAGATCCTCGGTGATGTCATCACATATGCCTGCGGCCCCGCTGAGATTGCGCAGTACCTCGAGAAGGCTGTCGAGATGATCTCTCCTCTTGCCGAGCACTCGTACGAGGGCTGCCGCAAGGCTGCCATCTCCACCCTGTGGCGCGCGTATGCCCGCGTTTGGCAGCTCTGGGAGGAGGAGACTGGCTCCAGCTGGGAGCCCGGCCTTCCTCTCAAGCAGACCCCCACCGGCACTCTCGTCAAGCTCGGCGAGATTGTCTCCAAGGCCACCCTCCAGACCTGGAATGAGGATGCCGATCGGTATGTTCCACTCTTTTTTTCTCTTTGCCAGCCACCTTCCCATGATGATCACTCTACGTTAAACCCAGCTCACTCAGACGCTTCGGCGGATGCTGAGGACGCGTATCTATCTACTCCTGATACTTCTCCACCCCTACCATTCTGACTGCATGTCTCACGGCGGGCACAGGCTAACCAAGACAGATCCGTTGTTACTGACATCAACCGCAACGTCGCTGCTACCCTTAAGGCCTGCGGACCTGCCATCCTCTCCCAGGACGACCTCATGAAGGAGACTATTAGCGTCGTCACCACCATCATTACCCGCTCGCACCCCTGCCAGCAGGATCTTGGCGATGAAGAGGATGAGCAGGAGGTCGAGGGCTCGTCCGAGTACGACTGGCTTGTCATCGACACTGCGCTTGATGTTGTCATTGGTCTCGCCGTTGCCCTCGGCCCCTCGTTTGCCGAGCTCTGGAAGATCTTTGAGAAGCCCATCCTCAAGTTTGCTTCGTCCGAGGCCGAGAACCTTGAGCGCTCCACTGGTGTTGGTGTCATTGCCGAGTGCGCGTCCAACATGGGCGCTGGCGTGTCCCCTTACACCTCCAAGCTGCTCACGCTTCTCCTTAAGCGTCTCGGGGATGCCGACCAGGAGACCAAGAGCAACGCCGCCTATGCTACTGGCCAGCTCATCTTCAACTCGACCGACAGCAACACGTACCTGCCCCACTACAACACCATCCTCCAGAAGCTCGAGCCCATGCTCCAGATCAAGGATGCCCGCATCAAGGACAATGCTGCCGGCTGCCTTTGCCGCATGATCATGGCCCACCCCGACAGGGTGCCTCTTCCCGATGTTCTCCCCGCCCTGGTCGGCCTCCTTCCTCTCAAGGACGACTTTGAGGAGAACACCCCTGTGTACAAGTGCCTGTTGCAGCTCTACGAGCAGAATGAGCCCACCGTCCAGAGCCTGACGCCCAGTCTCATTCCCGTCTTCCAGCAGGTGCTCAGCCCTCCTGAGGAGCAGCTCGACGATGAGACGCGCGAGATTGTTCGCCGCACTGTCGCCGCTCTCTACGGTGCCAAGGCAGATCTCTTCAGCGCCCACCCTGACGTGCTGAAGCTGGCGGGTGTTGTTTAAACGGCGGTTGGAGTGATATACGGTTGCATTGGGTGGTGCATAGCATGGACAAATGGGTGGACTTTTGCTTTCTTTGTACATGATGAAGCGACGACTCAGGACTTGATGAACTCTAAAACTTGGGGCTGTAATGAGGTATATATAGACGGGCACTGATGACCCTGCCCAGGCGAGGCCGAAGCCTCTTGTCGAGATGACATTGCAAATTATTTCATTTTCGCCTGCAACCCAGTGTCTCCACTCAAGTGAATGCACCGATGCCGTCGCCGTTGCTGCCGTTGCTGATCGCAGCCTTGACCGCATCAGCAACAGCTCCATCCGAAGTGAGCGACAATCATGATCTCTCTTCACTTGTCTCGTCATCTGCTGGCTTGTCTTCACTCATGTTTGATATCCTTTTTTCATTACGTGTATTCACATTACCCATTCACCCATTACTGGTATACACCAACCCCTCAAACCTCGACATTACGCCCTTCATGCCCCCTTTCGTGAACAGTAACCTGATGATCCGACTGCTGCTCCGACTGATGACTCGCACCGTCCGCATCACCGTCCCATCGTGGACTTGTTAAAGACTCTTGTTTTTTGGGTACCAGCTCCACATATGACGCCGGTGGGTGTATGTGCGCGCCTGACGTCTTGGATTTGGTCGTGTTCCGCTTGATGCGGATGAAGAGGACGCGGAAGATGGGGATTGTCTGGGCGACGATGGTGCAGGCTGGTTCGAGGAAGTTGAAGAGGAGCATGAAGACCATGTAATCTGTTCCGTTTTAGCTCCTGGTTTCGCGATGGGAATGGGGGGCCTGGGATGGGACGGAAAGTGTGTGTGATGGTGTATCCCTTACGGGACGGGATGGTTGGGAACGTCATGTAGGAATATGTATGGAGGGTGTGTGGCGAATATCGACAGGCGTGTGGTAAGAGGGAATGGTGATTGGGGCGGATGGTAGCAGAGGACGGGGAAAGAGGAACGTACTGTAGTCATAGTCGCCCTGGACGAACTGGAAAAAGGTCCGGAGGATGACGATGACGCCTGTGATGGCACCCAGGGACATGGCGATGCTGACGCCGATCTTTTCGCGCTTGTCAAGTTGGAGTTTTCGGAGGACGAGCCAGGGGAGGAGGGCGAGGAGGACGTCGATGACGCCGCCGGCGCCTATCGTCGGCGTTAGTCTTCATTTTGACGGGCGTCTCAGTGACAAGGCAAGGGAGACATACCCATGAAACTGCCACCGAGGTATTGAAGATAAGAGAGCTCCCAGCACATCGGATGCGCTGGTCTGTAGATTGCCCTTGGATCACCACACGCCGGGATCCAGATGGAGAGCGTGCCCGGGATCAGGATCAAGTTTGCCACGGCAATGAGAAACCAGATGAAGTACTTGATGGGGCTATCTGGGGCAACGATCTTGGTCAGGGTTATTGCAAAGGCGACTTTCGTCCAGCTTGTTGCTACGGCGGCGAGCCATGTCGATGTGTTTTGATAGCGGAAGAAGGCGAGTCGGCCATCGTCGGACTCATCGTGGACCACAGCGATGGTGCAGCTGACGAGGGCGCCGGCTACCAGAAGGAGGACCTGTGACAGAGATGTTAGTGGCGATCCGGCAACGAGTGAATGAGCCCGATGGTGGATGTTGGGGCGACTAACCCATGAAACGCTGAGAACAAGATCATCCCACCACAGCTTCGCAAAGTGCTGTCGACACCACAAGCGAATGGCGAGGAACAGAGTCGACACGCTGATGAGGACCCAGACGGCGAGGTTGACCTCGGTCGACTGGTCCTTTCCATTGTAACCCGCCATGGCTACGACGCTGCTGACAGGCCGTGACAAGTCATTGAAGGATTCTTGGATATGGAGACATGCGGCTCGGGAGCAGAAAGGAGCGGATCGCCGTCGAATATGACTGCCGAGGATACCACGCCATGTGGCAGGGTGTTCATGATGGTGGGTAGAATCCGGGGAACTTTGGTGGCGATCATGACAATCCCGGTCCGGATTGTGGGGAAGTAGTCGAGATACCCCTGGTTCTTACGTGTTGGTGTGTCCAGAATCTGGCGGGGACTGGCTCACCGGTGGGCGACCATTGAATGTGACGGGCTGCAGCCAGCCCGATGAGGAGAAGACCCCAAGACCCTGGCCCGGTAGCGCGAGACGTTGGAGGTCCCGAACGCGACGCTTGTGCGGAGCCCCACCTTCCACCCTCCACACTCCGTCCGCTTCCTTGGGCGATTGGTGCGTGGTCTGGAGCTTGTCAAAAGAGGGCATCAGATCCGTCGCATTGACGGTTTTTTTTTGGGGGTATCCTGGGGCTTCCAAGGTGTCAACGAACGCGCGCAGAGGAGAATGGCCTCGGCAGATCGGCGCTGTCAGAGCACATGCGGGGCCGTCTTGGCGCTCCCGAAGCCGTGGCCCGGCGTCAATCGGTCCCACTCGGACCGGAGCCACAACGAGTACGACGTGCAAATCCGAGGGAGATAACTGGCCAAGTATTGCACTTCCTTCAGATGATTTTTTTATCGAACGAATGCGGTTTTCATTGCTCACTTTGCGAAGGGAAGCAATGGCCAAAGGTGTGTCAAACCGCCCCCCTCCCGACTTTCTTTCTCTTCGTATTAGTCATGGCTCCACCCCGCTATGTCTGCTCCAATTGTCTGTGCACTCTGCTCTTTCCCCTTGTTGCACTACCAACCGGCCACTAGGGCAAAGATCAGCCCATTGCTGGACGCTATGGGCAGAACCTTGGGAATTTTCAAGACGGCAGTAGTGGCATGAAGTGGCCGGAGTACATTCGCCTCCGGACTCCGCGTTCACTCACTTTTCGACGACCCCGATGGTAGTGAAGGGCCAAACTCATCCTGAAGACCAAGCACCCTTCGCAGCTTTCAATGTGTGCGAATAGCCTGTCAGTTTCATTATCCTCCTCTGGTGTGGTGATGGGTGTGTGCAATGTGAGCCTGTGTGGGAGGGCAGGAGAGCAGGCCTATTAAGCCGTGGTCCGGCGTCAATCGGTCCCACCTCAACCAGAGCCACGAGGAGTGCGACATGCATCCGAGGGATCAAGGATTGCACTTCCTTCAGATTATTTTTAATCGAGCGAATTTAGCTTTCATCGCTCACTTTGCGATGAGAAGCAATGCTCATCAACATACCGTTCCTAACCCGGTTCTGCTGTAGGCGGCGGAAGCAACCTATACACCTCCTTCCTTCCAATGTTGGTACAAACGGACGCTACCAGCCACAACCTGAAGCACAGGCGGGATGCTCCCAGTAGAAAAGCCTGGATGGCTAAGCATGCAGTCGTACAACGCTGGAAAGACCGGGATAAGTCGGGACTTCTTGTTCTCTATGGCGAGCCTGGGTCGGGGAGCACAGCAGCCTGCCTTCCCATCGTCAACGCTCTCAGAGCACAGCCGGCGGATGCGCAGGGACCCTCTATCTTAATGGCTTGTTTCTCGTTCGTTCGTCGAGATGCACGCCGTCTAACGGAAAAGTCATACCTCAAGTCTCTCGTCCGCCAAATTCTCTCCGCAAAGCGAGCATTATTCAACGCGGCTCAACCCCCGTGCCGGCTGTCGACCACACGGTCTACTGGGCAGAAGCCATACGAGCATACTCTTCATGCCTCGCCGCATGTACCAGACGACTCCTTCTTCCGCCCCAATCAGGAGCCCCCCGTACTCCACCCCTTCCACCTCTTCCTCTCCGTCCCCTGACCCCCCTCATCCTTTCTCTTCTTGCCCTTTTCCTTCCTTACCACCTCACCAGACCCCGACCTAGACCCAGACCCAACCTCGGGAGGACTCCCAGTCTCTCCACCACCAGAAGAAGACCCAGGCGACTCTCCAGATCCACCCTCACCACCCCCCTGACTACCCGAACCCGCAATCGAAGGAAGACTGCTCCCAATCCCACTATCCTGAAACGACGCTTCCAATTCGTGTATCTCATCTTGCGCTGGATCTCCTTCCACAGGGGCCCCAAAGTCCAACCACCGCAGTGGGAACCGCCGGCTGTGTCCAAAGAGTAAGGCTCCTCGTGGATGCTCGTTGAGTCCAGTAGGACCTTTGAGGCTTCTGCCTAAAAGCTTGGGAAGTGATGAGGGGATGAGGACCTGGACTCTGTCGTGTGTGGTGGCATTGCTAGCATTGGTAAAGGGGGAGTTGACGTTGAGGCGGTGGCAGGTGCAAGGCTCAAAAGTTTTATCCGGAGCGTGCCAGTAGATTTCGTCGACCAGTCGCCACGGCCCGATATTTCTGGCTCCTCGTCGTTGCAGTATGTCGACGAGCTCGGGAATGCAGACAGCCAGGTAGTCTTGTCCCTTGGGGACTTCAACGTTTAGTTGGCATGTTGCGCATGGTGGTTGGTGTGTTGAACTGGGACGGAAGAGATCGCCGAACCCAGACCCGAAGAGCGTCACGGTGTGGGTGGCCCTGGTAAAGTCTACCCAACCCTGGCCTGTGGAGCGAAGGGTGGTGGCGCGCGGCCAGATGGGGTCTTCGTCGGTGGCGATGTCCATGAAATCAAAGCCCTTGAGTTGCTTGCGCATTGTCTTCCTGATCCTGAATCCGACGCCGTCTTGTGTTGACACGTCGGCTTGGTGGGCGATCATTTGTTCTAGAGTATCGCAGATGTTTTCGACTCGTTCTCCAAAGGTGTAGTTACTCTGCGTCTTGCTGATTCTGCTTGACTGGGAGCCTGCCTCGTCGACGGAGAGTTCCTCCTTTGAGGTGCTTGGTTTCTTGTGCAGAGCGAGGTTGGTGTTTTGCTCGTTGGTGAGGACGAAGATTGAGGCACCTTTCCCTCCTGCTCCAGGCTCGGGCGGTTCCTGCACTAATGCTTCATCGTACAGCGACAGGTCCTTGAAAGCGTCGTTTTTGTCGTGGTGTAGGGAAGCCCTCACGAGATGGAGCAAGGCGCTAACTCCGTCTACCATCCATGCCCTTCGATCTGGTACGTCGTACAGTACAACAAACTTTTTGGATATCCATTTGAGCCGCATGATGTAGTCGTCGCGACCCCGGATGTGGACGGCCTTGTCCTTTTTCCCCAGCACGCAAGATACACCGCCGGTGATGAACATGCCGCCCACGAGGGTGACTTTCTCAAAGGCGCAACCAGGGGGTGGTTTTTTGGAGTCCTGACCAATTAATCATATAGTTCGCCTCGCGAGTCCCTAGCCAGCTTCCCGTCAGCACGTGGCCGAAAACGATGGCAGTTCTATGGGCCTCTACTTGCCTGTGAAATTCTTGACCTCTCCGCACCAGCCGAGGATATGCCTGGAGGTTTCCAAGTCGGATAGTGTAAGATTCGAAGGGTACTGCTGTAGTAGAGTCGCCACTCGCGGGTCAGAATACGGGATGTAGTTTTCATCAGAGCGCAAGTCGTCGTTGGAGACCACATGCCAGAATATACAGTCTCCTGTTTTTCGAGTCGGGGCTAGGATTGTCGAGTAGCCTTTAATCAGGATTTTACCACCAAAGATGCTGATTTTCCGCATGTTCACCAGCTGGGCCATTATGTTGAGCGGTACCTCCATGCCCGTGCCTGGCTCGTCACGTCGAGGTATGCGGTACCCATCCACCAGGACTGGCTTTCCGAACAGTCTTGTCCAGCACTGCCCCTTCAACGCCGATATATCCTCAATTTGCTGGGAAGCGGACTTAGGAGAGAGCTTCTTCTTCGGCAAGAACTCCCATCGCCACCCGGGCGTGGATTCTCCGCCTAGGGACGACTGTTTTATCACGCCAATTGGATTGAGACAGCCGATGGTACCGTCTGCCTCCGACGAGCTCAGCGCGGCACCAATCCACCCTAAGATTTCCCCAACTTCAGCAATGGAGTATACTGTGCCCGTGACGGTGACCTCCATGTGGATCTGGTGACCAAGGGGTTCATCCACAGTGACAACGCCGTGATCAGTGATGGCGATTTTGGGTCGGAGCTTAGAAGGCCGGGCACAGATACTGGTGCCGTCAAAGAGTGTGACTGGCCAAAGAGAGCGGTGAGAAGGCATCTAACCGCTTCATTTAGCAACCAAGGGACTTACTTTCAAAAACATCCTGCCCTTCAAGCAATGCCTTGTAGATGTCAAGTACCCGGGGCCCAAAATCCGGCCACGCCGTTTCCAGGTATTGCTTTGTTGTCGTAGCCCAGGAATGCTCAGCAACCCCTGTGGGCACCAAAACCTTATCAAGGACTTCATGGGGCGGTAATATGTATTCGCGCAACAGAAACCCCTCAGGCCAGTGAGCCTGGAATAGCATGGATTGTCTGGGCGGTGGTGCACCAGGACTCAATACCGTTGCTGCGGCCCCAGGGTGTGAGATGATGGCGGCGCGGATTAAGCTATGTGCGCGACCAGCAGCAGTGTGCCAGAAATCATCAGGTGCCTTGGAGAGGTTGATCTCGTTGAGGACTGAGTTCAGCAGCCAAGAGAATGCGGGTGAACGGAGCAAAACATCCCGGTATTCTTGGAACTCTTGGTTGAAGTCAACAAGCTCGTCTTCATCGCTGCCATCATCCCATGGGACCCTGTTTGGCGCTTCCGTGTATTGCTCTTTTCTGTCCCAGAGAGCAAGCTTGTCAGAGACGCTCATCGAATCAGGTGTCTCTTGAATATCGCCTGCTATTGCGGTGTCTTCGTCCTCTGTGAATGTCTCGATGACCGCTCTGGTAATTTTGCTGCAGCAGAAGCAAGTCAATGCCGGTTCGAAAATAAAAACGTTGAATGGCGATACTAACCTCCTGGATCTGTAAAGCCGATGTGCCAGAGACATATGCAGCTCCTCAGTGTTGTCGTGGGCAAGCTTGAATGCACTTGCTTTGAGGAGGTCAGGCAGCGCAGCGGCCACGGCCTGCAATGCATCTGTGGAAATAGTCGGTGGGAATATGGCCGCAATCTCCTCAGCAAGCTCAAGTACTTGCCTTTCTACTCCAGGATTCTCCGTTGTAGATGTGTTTGATGATATTGACTTTGTTGACGACCACATCGGCGGCTTGGAAAGAGCTCCCTGTTTCTTCAATATCCGCTGTTGGGGCCGGTGCCTTGAGTCGGTTGCAGTTGACGTGCACCATGAAGCGTACCCTGAGTCAGCCACGGTCGATGTCTCGATGTCTCGAAAGAGTCAGGCGTGAGTTGATATTCAGCCTGGGGCAAATCATCAGCAGAAGCAGCAAATATAGGTTTTAGGGAGGCGTCAGCGCTATAATCTGACCGGGTCTTATCAGCAGGGACGTGGAGGCTAGTCAGGGGAAGGCGGGATCCCCAAGGTAACGAAAAGTCCACAGCTGAAGGGCCCGTCGAATCTGTAGTTTCGGATGGCCGGGATAGTTTACCACCCTCATCACTAAAAGATTGTTAAGTATAACGAATGTCTTGTTCCTAGTGCAGACCCCTACTGTCTTTGTTGATGCCGTGCAAGCAAGTCTGGCCTGTGAAATGCCCTATCGCATCCGGGGTATGTGCATGCATAATCAGGGGGTTGGTGACTGAGTTGGTGACGCCTATTATGGTTTTAACGATCAGATTCTGGTTGACAGAGGATCGAATGGGGAGGCAGGTATGCGGCACCTCAAATGCTCGGGGCGAGTAAATGTCTGCGGGCTCGTTAAACTTTTATGATTCCAATAATACAATGCCCATGGAAATGAGCTTCTCTCACCTTTGCCGGCTTGCAAATGTCGCAAACATGCACAGGCACGCCCTTCTTTGCTCGAGAAACACGCCCCGTGATAGGAGTGAGTCTCATCGGGGGCCTTGCTCCTGGTGGATGCGGAGGCATCGGCCGCATTGGGGCGTCATCCATCATGAGATGTAACCGAAATGACGAGGGGCAGCCGACTTGGTTCTTGCGGTAGGCAATTACTGGGAATCCGACTTTTTCGGGGGAGGAGGTTTCCCGCCATTTTGTATGGCATGGGCCGCGGATCAGGGGGGCTGTGCACTGCGGCAGGCGGCCAGTTATGGGGGCAGATGTGTTACCCCAGAGAGCCGCCTTGCGTTTGCACAAATGATGTCCACCCTTGACGGTCAACGAAGGGCTTACATGGCGCACTCATCGTGGCTGGTGACAAGCCGCCGAGCACTTGTTACTGCCACTTTTTCCATCGCTTTATAAATCGCGCCGCAAACTATCAGCAACTTCCCCGTATTCGTCTCGTCTTCCCCTACTTTGTCGCATTGGAATGACATCAACTACGTCTTGAAACCCATCTCAAGGGTCTGGGAATATTGACCAGGGACTCTACAATGCATCTGAGCTTTACTGTAATACAGTCGAGACGTTTGATGCCCTGAAAGAAACGGTGCGTTGGTATCTGCAAACCCCTCTCTGACAACGAAGGCCACCTTCCATCCGCCCCCGTCCACCACCATCACATGCGCTCAAATGTCGCCGTATGGTCAGTGCACCACACACATCACATGCGGAGTTTGCACCTCCGAAGATTTTCCACTCCGTAGCAATTCCACATCTTGTTGCCCACGACAATATACTTTGCAACGATAGGGACGTCGGGAGGGTATATCGCAACTGCAAGCAGTTCGGAGTATCTGACTGCGTTGTAAATGGAGCGAAACCCGTCAATTCGGATTCTGCCAGATACAGCAACTAGTCGTAAGCCGATCATTGGGGTGAACACAGGAGCTGTGGAGGGTTGATGAGACAATATCGTTTATTTCACAGTGCCTCTTTGCCATCAAGGGGGCAACCCGTCGTCTCAATCACGCTCGCAACATTGGGGAATTCCTGGAATACCACGAGTCCGTGCTCGAGAACTTAGAGGACGCTACGAGTAACTGTCCCCAACAACGGCAGTCAACCACTTCGTGCGGGGGCAACAAAAAGACTCGCGGAACTGCTGTCAAAGGATAAGGTCATGTCCGACGCAGCCTCCACTGACTCTCCGGCGCAGTGTTTCAAAGGGACAGAGAATGTGTCTCGGAATGAGTTCTGTCTCGCTCGTCGCCTCAAGCTGCCAAAGCTCAGCCTATCCGTCCATCTTTACAAAACAATCATCGCATTCGCCGCCTTTAGAAATCAGGATGTGGTTCAAAACTGCGAGGACATCATAAAGATCTTCCTCCAAGCAGATCGTTGCCCCGCCATCACAAGAGTTGGGAGGCTTTGCTTCGTACCGCACACATGCTGTGTCGCTGATGGAGTAGCCCTGTTACATGGTGGGAGGCGTCCATATGTGGTTCGGAAAGTAGGAGACTTGTGGGAGGTAGTAGGGCCTTGCACTGTCAGCAAAAGAGAGATGGACGAGCTCAGGGAACGCTGGTCTGACTGACGAAACGCTGGTCTGACGAAACGGCCGTCGAAATAGTTTTCCAAGTAATTCCTAGGTCGTGGCACTCAAGCAAGGGTTAAAAGAAAGAAGTAGAGACTCTATCTAGAATCTTTATCTATCAGCACTCACACCCCTAGATAACATTCCTCAGCGCCTGTCCCGCCAGAAACCGCCTCAAATTATCAACAATCAACTCCTCGGACCCCTGCGGCCTCCCCCCAGCAGCATGCGGACTGACAATCAAATTCTTGGCCTTCCACAACTTGCTCGCCTCCGGCAATGGCTCCGTCTCAAACACATCCAGCGCAGCGCCACCGATCGTCTCCTCCTCGAGTGCCTGGAACAACGCCTCCTCATCAACCGACGTGCCCCGTCCCACATTAACAATCCACGCATGCTTGGGCAACAACGCCAACCTCTCCTTGTTCAACGCATGCCTCGTGCTCTCGCTCCCCGGCAAAATCATGACCAACGCGTCCGTCTCCTTCAACAGCTCACCCAGCCTATCCTCGCCATAAACCTCGTACCCATCCCGGACCCCGGTACTCCTCGCCACGCCCCTCACCTTGGCACCCAACCCAGTCAGATACGGCGCCAACGTCTTTGCGATGTTCCCAAACCCCCAGATCAAAACCCGTGCGTCGCGCAGCGTCGTGAATCGGTCGGCCGGCCGATCAGGTTGCGGCCCGCCCAAATGGCCCGGCCACTTGCCCTGGAGCTGGAAATCGCGCATCTCGTAGAACCGACGCGCCGCATTGAGGAGGAGCGCAAGCGTGTGCTCGGCGACAGTGTGGTCGTGCAGGCCCGAGCCGGTGGTCACCGTGATGCGGGACGTGTCGAAGCCGGCCGAGAGAACGTCGTTGGGCCCCGCTGCGAGCGACTGGATCCAGCGCAGGTTGGGCATGTTGGCTGCGGCGTGGCGGAGGTTGGCTTGCGAGTTGGCCCATGTCACGAGGACGGAGGCGTCGAGGAGGGGGGACGGGATCTCGGATTGCGGGTCGTACGGGTGTAGGGTGAGGGTGGGGAAGCCTTCGATTTTGGAGGGGTTGAGGTAGAGCGAGGTTGGGTAGAGGAGCTTCATTTTGAGTGGGAGAGATAGGTGTGTTTTGAGGGTGGTGAGGAATTGGGTTGGGGTTGGGCGCATCGGGCGGTGGTGAGAATGGTTTTATAGAAGCGGTGGTGGTGCTGGTGATGATGATGGAAGTTGGCGGGGTAGAAATGTGCTCTGGAAAGTGGAAATAATTCCCGAACGCCGACATGCAGAACCAGTGTCGGAGTGGGGCGGGGCCACCGCTGTTGCCGCGTCGGGGGAAGGAGCGGCGAGCACCGGGCTGGCGCTTTCCTCGGCTCGTTTGGGCCGGTGCGATGACGCCGTTCTCAGTCAGCAAGGAAAGAACCCGGCACACAATGGAAGTGTTTGTGGGCGCAAGCGATGAGTAAGGCGCTGGGAAATGGCGTATTTTAGCGTATGATGCACTGGATTTATAGTGGACGTCGCCGCTAGGATTCGCAGTCGAGATCATGGCTTCGGCGACTCCTTTTCGTGGCACACGGTACACGGGCTTCATTACGCACTCAGTGCGATTATTCAGTATCGTTTGACTTCTCTCGCCAGGGTCTCAGTTCGATGAAGATGAAGGGTAACAAGTCGGACATGTTCGGCATCTGCTTTCAGAGACCCTAACCCTGAAGCATCCCACAACTTCGCCGACTCGACAATGCCACCTTTCCCCGGTTCAAAATTAAAATCTCCCATTGACTCACTGCTTTAAACTACCTAAGCCTCGAAAATTACTCCAACGCATCATCTCGATGTTCCTGGATTGGTCCTGGTGTGCGCGGTCGTCGCGTTGCTCGTAGTGATGGAAAGGTCCCACTTCCCCTGAACCCCTGGCCCCGTCCTCGGCCACATTGTTATCTCCGGCATCCGCAAAAGACCCATCCGTCGACTCGAACTGACGAAAAACCAAGCTTTTATCTTCCGGAACTGTCAGAAGTCTACTGGCGATGCATCGTGTTTCGACCACGTCAGGGGCTGATGATCGACGCCAGGAACACAAACTTGCCGCATTTCCCACCAACAGAATGCTACCGCTCCAAACTCTGAAGCATTGACGAGTTTACCCGCCCTCCACACTTTAGTTCTGCCGATATCGACCGTCGCACAACGCCTCTGCCGCCTGACTTGGCGCTGAACAACCCGGTCGCGTCCCAAGGTCATACGTCTCTTGTCCTATGCACTAGCTCGGGCCTGTTATAAAACTTCCAGAAACACGCTCTGAGTCTTCCCCGCATGTCTGCATTGGGAAATTTGTGGTCTGGTTCAGAGAAATCCCGGGGAAGTGATGTGCTTTAGACGTCTTACCCACTCGACGATCATCATGCGGCGAGACATGAGATGTTTCCTCGGTTGGTGAAATGCCGTTGCCGTAGTCCGGACGCTCCCTTAAAGAGCGCCTCTTAGAACTCCTTGATGGCTTGGTTTTCCCCGGGTTTGCTGGTCTTTCTCTGTTCGTTTCTTGTAGATTCTTTCTGTTATTAATATCATCCACTATGGGTTTTCTCACCCTCCCAGCAGCAGCGCTGCTCCTGTCTCTCGCCTCTGCCCAGAAAATCGGCACCATCCCGGAGGTTCACCCTAAGCTCATGACCCAGCTCTGCACCACATCCGGAGGCTGCGTCGACCGACAACTATCCCTCGTGACCGACGCCCTGGCGCATCCCATCCACGCAGCCAACGATCCCTCCATCTCGTGCACCAGCTCCCCGCTCAACGCAACCCTCTGCCCGGACGCAGCAACCTGCGCCCAGAACTGCGTCGTCGAGGGCATCGAATATGGCTCCATCGGCGTCCTCGCAACCGGATCGGCCCTCACCCTCCGACAATACCTCTTCGACGGCGCCCAGCACAAGTCTGTGTCTCCGCGTCTCTACCTCCTCGCGGAAGACGACATGAACTACGAGCCCCTCCGCCTGCTCAACCAAGAGCTCACCTTTGACGTCGACGTCTCCCAGCTCGCCTGCGGCATGAACGGCGCTCTGTACCTCTCCGAGATGGACATGTCAGGCTCCCGCTCCGATCTCAACCCCGCCGGCGCCCAATACGGCACAGGCTACTGCGACGCGCAGTGCTTCACCACGCCATCCTTCATCAACGGCATCGCCAACTTGAACGCCAGCGGCGCGTGCTGCAACGAGATGGACATCTGGGAGGCGAATGCGCGCGCGACCGTCTACACGCCGCACACCTGCAGCGGGGTGGGCTCGTTCCTCTGCAGCGGGGACGATTGCATCAAGACGGCGGCGGGGAGCGGCGTCTGCGACAAAGACGGATGCGGCATCAACCCGTTCGGTCTGGGCGACAAGGGGTTTTACGGCCCTGGCAGCACCGTCGATACCACCAAGCCTTTGACCGTCGTCACGCAGTTCATCACCGATGAAGCGGGTGATCTGGCCGAGATCAAAAGGGTGTATGTGCAGGATGGCAAGGTGATTCCGAATACGAGGGAGACGACAAATGAGAATGTCTTGCGACTCGGGGAGGCGTACGAGGGCGCGCTGAACGACGAGTATTGCGCTGCGAGGAACCGTTCCGACTTTGCCAGGTTGGGTGGGCACAAGGTGATGGGCGAGAGTTTGAAGAGGGGCATGGTGCTCATTTTCAGCATCTGGAACAGCGAGGGCGACTTCATGAGCTGGCTGGATGGCGAGAATAATGGACCTTGCAATGCGACCGAGGGCGACCCGGCGCTGATTCGGGCCAGGATTCCGGATGTGCAGGTGACGTTTTCGAATATTCGGTGGGGAGACATCGGGTCGACGTTTAATGCTTCGGGACTGACGGCTCAGGGGGTGTTGGATGGGCAGACCAAGGCTTTGAGTGCCGAGTCTGGGGCTGCGAGGATGATGGCGGGGAGTGTGGTTGGGTTGGCGTTGTTGGTGGGCGCGCTGTTGGTCTGAGTAGGTATCTAGGTAGCTGGAGTTAACTTGGAGAGGTTTGAGTATGAGATGTTTTATCCTTGTCTTTGCTCCATGTTTTGATCTATCTTTTCTGTTCAGCGATGTAGTAGCCGTGGTTGTAAGGATAGGAAGATGACCTCTTCATATTGCCGTGTAAGCTTCCGGCTTCTGATCCGTTACCACCAAAGTTGTTTCCTAGCTATAGCAAGGTCACCTCCCGCCGTTCCTCGGGCCATTTACCAACGAAATCGGAACCGTAGTATATTCCAGTCCTGCGATACGTACCGCAACCCGCACTTTCTAGAATCAAGATCGTTTCATGCGATGCATATGTCCTTGATAGTTGGAGGTAGTGCCTGTTCCGGGGGTCAGGGAGACCGGTTCGGACATCTGGGAGACAGGTATAGTGTTTGTCACGATACACCTCAGACGACATGGCCGTCTCGTCGATGGGGTGCAGGCCATCCCATGTCGCGCCGTCGATAACAGATGCAGTGATAGCCAACTTGGCAGGGTCACCATCGACAGCGAAGCGTAGGTGTGCGCTCCTTTCGTCGTATTTTCCACTCTGGTCCTGCCTGGACAGGCAAAAAACCTTTGTATCAAGGCAGCCCCACGACCAGCTAGGCGCCCTGGCGGAGCGCGCTGGCGAGCGTGGACGCGCGAACCAATCGAGCACTTCGCAGCCAAATTCTGGAATCCCGTAATGCACCTTTTTGCCACTTTGCCTCTCGATCTCGTTGGCAACCCCTTCGAAGGCGTTCAGTCTGTCCTCCGGGTCCGTTAAAGCACGGGACGAATACATCTGGACGAGTTCGCTCCAGCGTTTGGTGCAGTCGAAAGTTTCCCAGTCCCACGTTGAGATCGGGGGAATATGGTTTCCGTACGAGTAGGAGAGAAGGCTAGGACGCAACACGATGTCAGGGGCTGAAGGACACTCAACAAGTAATTCGGCTTCCGAGAAAACAAATTTGCGGCTTGAGAGCAAGTGTTCCTGCAACACCCAGGCCCGGGCGTTGAGCGGATGTTCCGGCGAAAAGTTGTTCTCTTTGATGAGTCCAAGGTTCCCAACATCGCCACCGGGCATCCTGACTTTGAACTTGACATCGTCATAGGAAAAGTCGCGGGTATGGAGGAAGCCCTTTGAGGAGGCCGAGGCCACAGCTGCCGAGATGAGAGCCGTCGCATTTCTGTAAATGGATGCCATGGCCTTGATCTCTGCCATCTTTTGCACTTCGTCATCCTGCACAATACACAACGCATCGACCCAGAGATACCGAAAGCCGAGACGTCGGGTGGTTGTAATGGCGTCTTGGATGGTCAGCCCGAGCTTGTCGACGGGTATCGCCTCCAAGTGGACTGCCAGGTTCTCTTTCGTTGTTGTCAGCTGGCCCTCGTTACCCCAGCAGTAGCTGAGACAAAGGTATTTTGCCCTCTCGCCGGAAGCAGGCTTATGGAGCTTCGCGACGGCACCGGGCGAATCTGGAGATACGTTGACGACATATGACGGTAACTCGGGCTTGAAGCTGTTCTTCGGGCATCTTTGATGCGTCTCCTCGCAAATCTCAAGCCACGATCGAGCCATGGTGAAGACTTTCTCGCTCGCGACGTCTGTGAGGAGTGGCCGGCGGATCGTCATTGATGCCGCCGGGTCATCTAGGTACGGTAAGTGAGCTACCATCCTTTACAAAAGGGAAAAAGGACGCTAGATAATATAGAGGTAACCTTACCTTCATCTGCTATGAGGTGAAGCTTCAACGTGTAACCCATTGAATCCACATCGCCGGGTGCCTTTGTCGACAGAGACAGCCCTCGCGAAAGTCCCACGAACCCATAAGACCCCCGTTTCTCCCACATGTTTCGTAACCACTCAGGACCCTGTTCATCCGCCAGATGTAGCGTAACCTGCCAGAGGGGATTGACGTCCTCGATGCCACCGCCCAAGAAGGGCTTCTCGATGGCCGCGCAAAGCGGGCAAGGCGGATTGTCGGTCGCATTCTTCATTATCTGCTGGAGCTGGTAATGCTCAAAAGATCCTCCCTGACTGATGCTGTCAAGCTGTTCGTACGTTGTGAGTTCTCTGCAGCGGCTGCACAATCTGCCGTTTAAGATGGTTGGCCCACACGCGGTGGTTGGAGGGCTGGCGTCCATGATGCAGATCGCTATTGGGTGCGATGGGATGGTAGGTGGGTACCTAAGCAACGTATCGAGAAACTATTTTGATAGTTGCAGAATGTCGAGATTTCTGTTTATGTGGGACAGATCGCGGGGCTTTGTCGAAATGTTGTCGGGTTGCATCTCAAGCGGGGATGAATGCATTGCTGCCTAATTTCTCTTCTTCTCAAAGCCCAGTAGCACACCCCATTTTCGTCTCCATTACACTGCTCCCAGGCAAAACCCCAGTGCCTCCGCGTAGCTTTACAACACCGCTGCCGTCACAGTGTCCGCATATTAACAGTAATGAGATTTCGAATGCGGTTTCATTTTGATGGGACGTGTATATAGAGCTCATAATGATTGGTGTGCCAGGCTTAGCAATGTCCCTCACATCAGTTCACTCCGTTCTGGGGCTGATGAGGTGCTCATAGTTGGAGAGCGAATTGTTTTGTATTTGCAATATCGGTCTATCAATCTAACTATTGCCTAATACTCACTCTGGCTCCCTGTTTCTTCATTTAAGCTCAGCGATTGTATCATCGACTCTAGCGGGCGAGCGACAGACTCGTAGATAGCAGCCTGTAATCTGATATCCTGGATCTTCTTACCTACGCCAAAATCACACTCGAGACATCTCTCGGTGATTTCTCTGTATTTTGGCCCGAGATGTGACGGCATGGCGGCAAGTCGTCGGATCTTCTCGACGTCGTCGATTTGAACGGTGCTCCATCTTCCAACCTGCAACAAGGCGACGCCCAGGCAGTACATGTTGAGATTCCGAATGCCAAACGTCAATGTTGCGCGCTCGACGTCTTCTTTAGTTAGCCCCTTTGGTATTGCCCTCAGCTCTTGTGTCTGGGGTCGGTTTTCTGCTTCCGCTGAGTCGCGCAGCTCGACATTGACGTGTATGGACTTGAATGCATCGGATAGTACGGGAACTTGTTTCTCGCGCACGACGCCAATGTCTCGTAGGCTCCAGTATGTCTGCCACCAGGGAGTCGACCAGAACTGCAAAGTCGCCCTGACGAGGCAGAGGGCGATGTTGAGCTGATCAACGACCGTGGCGACCTCGTCCGATGCTTGGCTCATAATGTCAGACAAGGTTTCGTCATTGGACTTGTTCGCTAGAAGCGGGTTATCTGGACAGAGTTCGATCAGGTGTTTGTAGGTGTCGTCGCTGAGGTAGTAGCCTGGGGGTGTCTGAAGTTCTCCACGAATCAAGGGATGTTGACGAAGGCAAAATCGAGCGCTGATTTACATTGGTTTTACGTGTGTTTGGCTTTCCATTCTATTCTTTGGTCCGTGGGTACTGACTTTGACCATAGAAAACCCTAACCCCCCGTGGGCGCTTAGCAGGCCCCTTTTCCCAAGTTAAACGCCTAGGCGCCAGCCCTGAGATTTCGGCTTCTCGAGTTAAAGATATACTTCAGAGCAAAAGTTTCAATGAGACTGAGCTAAGCGCCTTATTTGAGTTACTGATGGAAAAAGGCATGCTCGATAAGCTTGTGTCAAAGTTTGGATATGGTGATGCTCAGGGTGCCGACGCGACTGAAGGGGTGATAGGCCTAGGTCGCGCTAGGAACCATGCGCCTGAAGGATTTATACAGCTCAACATGATCGGACTCCAATTCGGCGGCTTCATCCCTCATGTACTGGTTATTAATCTTAGCTGCGTTGCTGGCGCATGTGTCGACGGTGTACATGATGCCCGACATGCCGATGAGCCGCGCCCCGTCAACCTTAGCGGCAAAGTCGTTGAACTGCTTGTCCATATCTTGCTAGTCCGCTATAGTCATGTGCAGTAGGAAGAGTTGCACAGCAAGTTACTGCGTGTGAACCACGAGGCGCGCCAGTTTGCCCTTCGCTTCTACCGCATCCACATGCCGTGTCTCCTACTCACGGCCGATGATCTCGCCACCCAGCTTCGATCCGGCGACAGCGGATATATGGATCCCAGAGTTTCGGAAACTGCCCCCCAACCCCTACATCTCAACCCAGAGCACGACATCCTCTTCATCCAAGCCCACACCCCTTTCGAGAGCACCTTCGTCCCCTTCATTCACGATGTCAAAGCCTACGACCCGCTTGAAATCGGAGTCCTTCGGCTCGGTCTGGACACTAACACCACCAATGACCTGCAAACGTCCATTGTCACCACGGGCTCTATCACACAGACCTCCCTCCCCGCCCCTGCCCTGGCCAGTTTCACCAGCACCTTCTCCAAAATGCAGAAAGTCATCTTTATGATGCGCGGCCACCTCGGCCGCTCCATCATGGGCCCGCCATCGACTTTCCCGCCGCCGGGATTCGCTTCAACCATTCCATGCCCGTCAAGTCGATTGTGACGCGGGGATTGTGGGGCAGGCTGAAAAACAGCTTCACACATTCGGCGCGGAACGGGTCAAGGTTCAAACAACTTGATAATCTTCTTTGGCCTCAAGGTCCTTGCTGCCTCCATCTCCAGGCCCTTTCCTGGGGAGTTCACAAGGCCTCTTTTATGGGCTAAAGCTCCGCTGGATGCCTGAGGCGTCCAGGTGGTCACCGGACGTGCCCCTGAGTCAGGTAGCTTGTTGGGCACCGACTATCACACCATCGCGGCTATCTTAAATACATGATTGGTTGGCTTCCAGCCAACACGCTTTCTGAAACGCCCAGCAGTGATCTGTTGGCTGGAACTTGTTCATTTCCGTCCACTGCTTTTGCAGTGGTTATCGGAGGGCCTTCGTTGGCCGTGTGACATCGATCCTGCCAGCCTTTGACCTCGCACCAGATCCAAGACCAAAACGCCAAGTCGAAAAGGATCTCCAGTATGTTCTCTCGTGGACCGACCCCCAGAGCATGCGCGCGCAGCTACAGGAAGTCCTCCGGGCGTGGGACATTGATTCGCATGCACGAGAGATGGTGCTGATTGCACATGATCCGCCTTCATACCAACGACCCATCTACGATGCGATATCGGCGAAATAATTTCTGCAAGAGGAAGACGAGGCCTGGTTGATCACACAAACTTCCCGGGAAGCCTGGGTGGGGAGAGCTGGCCTGAAAGTCCCTATCGAGAGTTTGGAAGAACTGAAGGAGGTGTCGCAGTCGGCGGTGGGCTTTTGGCTGTTTCCTTTCGACGCTGTTGGGCCTGTTGATAAGAGCAGTTGGTACAGGTCAAAGAGGGTTTTGGATTTGAGGGAGCATTGGCCTGAGTTGGGACTCGCCCGTCTGACCTAAAACTTTTCACCATCTGACGAGGAACCAAGCTCCACCTCCACAAGCGAGCTGCACATTTTGCGAACGAGGACTTTTCAGCTTCCCTATGGGAGGCATAGGGTGTGTTGGATCAAAAGCGCTATGCCATGCTGTAATGAGGAGGGTTGGGGTTGTCTGTAAGTACAAGGGGCAACGGTGGAAATATACCATCTCTATTTCTGCCCCTCAGGGCATGTCAATACCCACTAGACTACCATGAAGCCTCTCACATGTCCCAGCCCAACGGAATGATGTGTAGGAAGATGGACAGGATCCTGCCGTTTGGCTTCAGGACCGCTGACTTGGTAGTTCTCACATGCTAGTCTAGGTATTCGTATTCGTGTAGGTATCGTACCTGAGGCAAAAGAGGGGCAAACCTTGAAGTGGATCGTCTCCCTTTTGGCTGTGTTCACGTAACACAGCTACACAGGCAATCCATTTCGATCCAACGCTCGCAAGTACCAAGTCAGCAATCCCGCGTCTTGTCGACAGCCCATGCTTGGGACAGAATCGGTCCCAAGGGCTGAAGTGATTGTTTGCCTTCTTCCCTATCCTCATTTGTCGCGCACTTTGGGCACGGCTCTTGCGGCACGGTCACTCAGCGCCAGATCCCAAATCTGTTGTGGGGGCCCGGCTTCGCTGGCTGGTCCAGGCATGGCAGGCAGAATTGGGGGAAGCCGGAGCCTGCCATCGTTGTTGCGCTTTCCGCGGCAAACCCTTTTTCTCTATCACGGAGCGAAGCGGGGCAGCGTCGCCAGCACACAGTACTTTGGGAAGCAACCTTTATTTGGTCAGCATTGGCACCGCATTGTGACACGCGATTCCCACACTAACCCCATGACCAGTTTCTTTGGCCCTCTTTTATGTTGGGTATCCGTGCAGGCAGTGAGTTGGGGCCAAGAGCCTGCTACGCGGTTACATTGATGGGAGATTCAGTTGGAACGATGTCTTCGCTGGGACCAGTCGCTCTCGAAGCGGCGACCAGGCAGTGCGGACCTGCCTGTGAAATGAATAGAGTTGATGGAGGCTTTCTCTGCCCGCGGTACGATCCTTATTTCTTAAAAAAATCCGAAAAGCTATAAAGGCGGGTAGGTAGACAGGAAGGTAGGGACCTGAAGATCTAGTTAACAGCCGAAATCTCAACACAGACCCCCTTCATTGACTCAGACCTCAATCTTGAGTTGAACATTGTCCCACCACCAATTCACCCCACAACCCTCAAATCAACAATACCACAGTCAAAATGGGTCGTCGCAGAATTGCCGTGACCTACACGGTCAAGAAGGGTACGCAGCCGCTCACTTCTCCTTGCCTGGAGTAGGTTGACTCTCTCGCACATACTTACCCAACTTGTATCACAGAGAACCAGAATCTCGAAGGAAAGCTCGAGCGGCTGTTCAACAACACGACCATCCACCAGCTCAACACAGCCGCCACCAACCAGCTCACGCTTCCCGGCTTGGTCACGGCCTGGTACAACGGCAAGCGCATCACCAACACCCAAGCCACCATCGAAGACGTGATGAATGAGAGCGGAAATCCCGGCCTGCCATTCCACTTCACATACGACAAGGACGTCAACATTGCCGTGGGCGGATTCGCCGAAGGAGGACGCGCCGTGGCGGCCAAGAAGGGGGGCCGTGCCATTGCTGAGGGCGGCAGGGGCATGGGCGGTGAAATCAACAAGGATGGTGACATCTTCGGCGGCGACGCCGAAGGCGGAGCCGGATGGGGAGATCAGGGCGAGGCTGGCCGGGCGTTCGCAGGCATGGGCGTGCAGGGTAAAGCTCTGAAGAAGGGTGCCACAGCCGACGCTGGTAACGCGGCTGGTGGTGAGATGGGAACCATTGATGCGTACAAGAAGAAGTATGGCCCCGTCGGGGCGCGCCAGCGCCTCGCTGCTGCCATCAGTGGATAATGGCCCGAGGCGCGCGATGTTTTGGTGGGCACTTGTCCAGCCCTATGGGCGGGATCGAGGCCAACAAGTCAAGCAGTTTGTGGTTGTTGCATTTACTTTGGGCGCTACTTTGGATAACACAAAGTTGCACAGCTTCATGTTGATCACAGGGTAGCGTCTAGTTTGAGTCTGGCGATGAGGAGACGAATAACTTGGTACCTAGGTAGTTTGAGGCCTTGAGATTTAGAGCAGATATTTGGCAATGCAGACACAATTCTAACTATGTACTGTTTGGTACTTCGCGTTCCCCTTTGGCACCAGAGCATTTTCCCAAAACACCTGCTTTGAGTGCTGGGACGATATCGCCCATTCCAAAAGAAAGATAAATTTCAGGTCAACACACTCTCAAACAGATCCCCTGAGGTAAGGTAACATGCGGCGGGCAATCCAAGAAATCGGTCCTAGTATCCGACAGCATCATAGTCTTGAAACAGACTTGAATTCTTCCGCCGGCAACTGGTATCACACCGGGACTAGGCATTAAAACTCATGTATATCACCGAGGCAACTTGAAAAACTGAAGCTAGGTAACTGCCTACGTGCCGCACATAGGCACTGACATCAATACAAAATCTCTGACTATCCATTGCTCTCTCTCTCTCATTTCCGCCGCTGGGCTCTTTTCATTCCTGCACGACCTCCGAGCCCGCAGATGACGGGGCCTCCTTGATGCTAGGCGGCGTCCGGGCTTCGACGCTGAGAGCTCCGTTCTCGTCCTTGCTGACAAATGGGTAATCCGACTGCATGACCTTCAGCTCAGCCTCCTTGAACCAATCGTCCGGGTCCGCGTTGAGCTCAGAGTGGAGAAGAACAGCGTGAAGTCGCTGGTTGGCCCTGATGACGTCGTTCTTGGCGTCGTAGAGCTCCCTTCTCAAGGACGAGATGATGTTGATCAAGGTCATCACACGGCCCTGAGCCCGCTTGATGAACAGCGGTAGCTGCTTCTCGAGGTCGCCAGCGAGGTCAAACGCCGTGGCCGAGGCATTGTACATGCCGTACATGTAGTGGGGATCTGTCGCCACGCTTCCCGCCTCCACTTTCCCGAAGCCTTCGGACGGCCTCTGGTACTTGATGGCGTCGTTCATACCGCTCTGCATGAGTTGAGACTGCAGATAAATTGGAGGTTATCTTTGATGGATCAACAGAGACGATACCGTGTAGTGGCTTACTGGTTCCATTTGTGACATATCGAACGCGATATGCTTTGGAGTTGTGGCAAAGTCAGCGGGGACAGCGAAGACGAACTGCCGACGTGTTGGCCGGATTAGTGTTGGCTCGAATGGCTGCGGAGGAAGGATGAGCGAGATGGATGATGGTAAGACCAGGGGCGTAGTTATAAACCAGAATCATTCTTTGTTGATCACTTGAGCTCCATGGGGCCCGCAGCTGATGCCCAAGCCGTTCAGCCTGGGCCGTATATGGGGCTGACCTGTCAGAAGGCTCCAAGTTGTTACTGGGTCATGGGCTTGATACTGGGAACCCGAGAAGAAAGCGGAAGTCCTCGGGCATCAACCAGCTCTCTTCCCGTACGGCTCTGGAGAGTGAGAGTGAGAAGGTCCACCAGTAATGGAGCGCATGAATCTGCAAAGGACTTTTCATGACAGCGAAGATGAAAAGCACCCCCCCCCCCCCCAACCCCCAAAAGCTGCGGGCTCCAGATCCAAGCAAGCCCTGTGACATCTGAGTAATGGCTTGGGATAGGTGCAGAAGCGCACATGTGATACCGCATGAATGCCCGATAAAATGCGTGCAAGGGCTGCTCCAAATGATTTCACATGTTGATGGAGAATTATCCACCAGGCCAGACAACTGCATGCCTTGTCACTGTCTCCGAGTCCCTCATTCTGGGCACACTGGGAAGCCAGGAGAGCCCACATCATAACCTATCTCTTGAAATCCCACTCGCTGAAGAGATCTATTACTGCCTGACCCATATAAGCATATATCCGCAATATTTTAAATGCAATCCCGTTTTTAGCAACCATGCCAACCCGAGCCCTTGATTTCGACGTTCAAGGGGGTACCTAACCCTAACCCCTGAGCAAACAAGCTGTCTTCCCCCTTCCCCTCCTCGCCGACCTTCCGTCCGGTGGACAAAGACAGTCCAATGACACATGAGGCTGCATAATTTCCCCAAGTAGCACCCGATGCAGGTATCCAGAGGCAATGATTGGCCCAACAGGTCCGCGACGTGTGTCTGACAGATTGGCCAGCGAGCTGGGCGCCTGGCGAATTCTCATCCGACAGCATCTCTCTGTTCCACTGCATCGGAAACCGTTGCCCCTAGGTAGTCTCTGCTCATTTTGGGTTCTTCTTTCCTTTCTGTGAAGATTCACAAAAAAAAAAAACAAGACCCAAGTTGCGGCTTACCATTATTCCCGCTTCTCTCACCTCGGTAACTCCAATTTTCGACTGCCGCCTCCCTCCGCCCCATTGACCACGCAGCGTCGAAGCCAGGGGCAACGGATACCATGTCCTCCCCACCCCCCACCAGCGACGGCTCTGGCAGCTCGGGCCTGTCCACGTCGGACATTGTCGGGCTCGCGGTGGGTATCCCCTCCGGGGTGCTAGCGCTGTTGGGCGCCATCATCTCCTTCTGCGCTTGGAAATACCCCGCGACCCCAATTGGGAAGCTTGGAAGCGCGATTCGCCATCAACTTTCCGTTCGGGGCGGCGATGCTCGTGGGGGGGACGCCCATGGAGAGGGAGCGCATGGAGGGGACGCCGAAGGCGGAAGCGCCCATTTGGGCACCGGTTCTGACGTCCCCGATACGACCAACGGTGTTGGGGAAAAGAACCGGGAGCAGGACCAGCAACCACAACTCGGCATGGAGGTGCTTGGGGGTGATGCGCGGGGCGGCGATGCGTATGGTCAGAATGTCCATGGGGGAGCCGCGCATGGCGGGAGTGCGGTTGCAGCGCAACGGAGCATTCCGTGATCGGGAGTGTGGATTACTCCTAGCTGGGGTGACTGGTCACATTGGAAGTCAAGGCTGTGGTCGTTGGCAAATGAGAAGGTTGGGCCGAATTGGGTATGAAAGCGAGAGGTGTCCGTGCTTCCAGTCGCGACAAGAGCCTTGCCACAAGACTTCTATTGACGTTTTAACTGCAGGCAGCCATTCAGGAAGTCAGATGCGGTGCTGGTACCGTATCTACATGTTTGGTACTTTGGTTCATTTCCTGATACTTTAGTCTCTTAGGTACATGGTCCCGTTCATTCATCCAGTTGTCGCGACCTGCCAGATGGGTTAAGGTCATATCCCAGATTATGACCGAGTCAAGGCTCAAGCCCAATCCGCAAAGTTCTTGGAAGCCACAAGGGCCAGTGAACATGAACCTCCTCTCCTCTCTCACCTCCCTCTACACCTTTACTTTCCTACCGTGACCAGCGAAAAAAAAAAAAAAAAAAAAACAAGCCCAAAAATGCTCCCTCAACCCAGCACCAGAAACCACCCACACTCCGCTCCCAACCCAAAACCCGACCTCAACACCACCCCACTGAGCTCCACCCCCCGACGGCCCCCCAATCTCCCCCCCAACCTCCTCGAAAACATTGACCTCACCTGGCCGGACGACTGCATCCTCCTCGGCCCCGATGACAAGTTCGACACCTTCCTCCAGCAAGATGTCCTCCAGGGCAACTACGCGTTCAACACGCCCAGCCCGAGGCAGCGGATAGACGATGAACTACATGAAGGACGCATGCGGCGTCTTTTCTTTCGGCCGCAGGTCACGGTGAATGTGTACAGCACGGGTGGGTCCGCGATGAGTGGGTCCACCGCGACCGGGACGGGTGGGTCCGGGTCCGGATTCGGATCCGGAGTTGCGGCAGCTGGAGCCGCAGCGGGAGCTGCTGCTGTTGCGGGTGCTGCTGCAGGGGCTTCGGCAGGAGCGAAGGCCGCAGCGGGAGCTGCAGCCGGGGCCGCGGCCGGAGCGGCGGCTTCATCCGGGGCTTCGGCTGGGGCGTTGGCGGCAGCTGGGGCAGCTGCAGGGGCCATCGCAAAGGGGGAGGGCGCAGGTGGGACGGGCGGGGCTGGTACGGGGGGTGAGGGGGGTACCGCGGATGCGACTGGAGGGACGGGGATGGGAGGGAAAGCAGTCATTGGTGGAGACGGCGGAAGTGGTCGTTACGGTGGTGGTAGTATTGGTGGTGGGGGTCTTGGAAATGCTGCGAGTAGGGATGGGCTCGGCAATGACCTCTTCAGTCTGGCTACGAAGGTTGAGGCCCTCTCGAAGACAGTGGAGGGACTTTCGGCCTTGGTTTCGTCGGCTGTTGCACGGCGGATCTCCATCATTGAGAGCGGGATGCGGGACATGGATGTTCGACCGTGGTTACCTACCGAGGCTCGCATCAAATTCTCCAACCAGTTCAGGTCCATCCCCTCGGTCATCGTCACCATCAGCTCGGTGGACATACACAATGGGTCCAACTTCAGGGTCAAGGTGTACGCGACTGAGGTCGATCTGAAAGGGTTTACTGCACATGCTGATAGCTGGGGACAGACGTTGCTGTGCTCTTGTGGTATATCATGGATGGCGATTGGAGAGTGACTTCAGTCGATAGAGAGTAGCTAGTATCTACAGGTAGGTTTGTCCGGGCTAGACCTCCAGATCCCAAATGTGGGATTGGAAGCAAACGAGTATACACTAGACACCAACTTGTGCTCTCCCAACTATCACATTCGGTCGCGAAACTCATGCCTGCCAATCTGGTGATTGCAACGCCCACGGACTCACGATGCATCTTGCCGTGATCCGATGAAGAGTAGTGAAATTGAGAAGTTTCGGTGTGTTCATGGAGGTACTAGGTGCCTGGTTGCTGCATCTGGAGTTTTGCAGAGAGAGACCCATCGGCTCTTTGCTATTGACAATGATTTCCATTGCCGACCTTTACGCCACCTAGCCGAAATATAGTCAAAAATGAGGCATGATATTCCCAATTACAAAGCATTCCCCTTGCGGGTACCATTTCTGGCAGCCTTGTTTCTTTTTACCTGCTCCCTCATGGTCACCCTGGAGTACCTCTTCCGCAAGCTACCGCACGAACATAACCGCGACGGCATCCCCCACGATTTCTATGTGAGGCCGAGCCTTTGGCCTTGTCAACGTCGCGTGCAAGCGATGCGCGGAGACCCAGCCAGGACGTCCCGCTTCATCGTCTCGCGACCGACGGCTGCCGACGCGGCACGGATTGCCGAAATCCACGTCGCCGCCATGAACTCAAACCCTCTCTTGCACGTCCAGTTTCCCACGCCCGAGAGCCTCGTCTTCGCAAACAACCACTGGCAGCGGCGAGTCTTTGGACGCGGCCTGCAGAAGGTTGCTTCGATCAGGAGCAGCAAGGGCTTTTAGGCGAGTCACCATCTAACATGGCCACGTCCTCCCGCCGCAGCTCCGCGGGGCAGACCAAGGCACCCCGAGCAGCCCAAACGCGAAAACAACCAGGCGAGAACGAGTTCGCTTATTACCAAGTTCCGTCTTACAAAAGTAATCGCTTTACTGGCGATGAAGTCGGCTTAAAGACAGGAAATATGTCCCCTGCTCTACCATCCTGCATCTTTAGGCGCGCTGCCCGAGGCCGCCAAACCCCTGATCAGGCCTGCAGCAATCGGCTAACGCGCTTCAGCCCGAGCATTTGTCCCGCACATCTCGGGCGCCCTGGCCACGTCAAGGTGCAGAACCGGCACCTCCTCGCAGAGCCCGTCGAGGATTATGCGTCCGCGGATCGAGAGTCGACGCCTCACCCTGGGGCGTTTCGGTCTCGGGTATCGCGCTCTCTGTCTCCTCGGCCTTCGGTATCATCACCAAGAGATTTCACTGCCATCGGACATGTCAGCAGGCAAAACAGCGTGGCGGCTGCGGAATCGAGGGCCTCAACGCCCCGCAGAGAAGCCACAGAACCCAAGGAGTCTGTCACTGGTCAGATGCTCGAGGGAGATGAACCGACTGCAGGGGAATCAAAAGTATACGAGCAGAGCGAGTCTAATGACAATGATTATGAATCGGTATGCACAAGCCACAATCCCGTCATGTACCTACCTGCCCTGTTTGACTGACTTTGTCGCAAGGTTGTGAGTTACACAAGAACGCTGGAGCTAGGCGACGAAAAAGGCATGCCGCACGATATTGGCGACTGGACTTACTACTTCCTACGCGAAGGGAGTGACAAAGACGCGGCGGATATGAAACATGCCATGGTTCTGCTGTTGTGCGAGAAACTTTGCCTGGCGCCGATCAAGGATCCTAAAAGGATTGGTGAGCTCGGCACTGGCACCGGAATATGGGCAATTGACAGTATGTAGCCCTTTGGTTTCCCATGTCTCGGCGTCATATTGGGTTGGGAGCTGCTAATCGTATTTGGTCACGGCTTTACAGTGGGAGACGAGCACCCTGAAGCCGAGGTTGTTGGAATTGACCTCCATCCCTCTCAACCTGGCTGGACGCCACCCAACGTCAGTTTTGTCCTTGACGATTTCGAAAACATGCCTGGGGGCTTCACGGATGATAATCCTTGGTGCCCATCCTTCCGGTCACCCGAGTATGTATTTGGTCGGGACTTGAATCTAGCGATCAAAGACTTCTCTGCCGTGGTGCGCCACGCTTTCAAGTATGCTACGTCAATCTGCGTCGGGATTATGGCTTACTTTCCAAAACTTAGTTCCCTAACATCAGGCGGATGGATCGAGTTTCAGTTCTTAGATCATCGGGTTAAGTCCGAAGCCGAGTCTTTTGATTCCGATCACCCAATCCCACGATTCTGGGACTTGGTTGGAAAGGGGATATCTGCCCTCGGCTTCAACCCCACAACTTGTTGGCAGGGTATCGTGTCGGAGATACTAGACGAACAAGGATTTGTTGACGTCGTGGAGACTGCCGTCAAAATACCGGTTGGACAGTGGCCGAAGATGAAATCTTTGAAGCTGGCTGGAGCGTACTGGGAGGTCATTTCTGTGACCTCTGCCGAGTCGATTGCGCAAGTGCCGCTCAGTCGAGGACTGAAATGGGAGCAAGACCGGATTGATGAAGAGGTATCCTGTTTCAAAACAGCGATGAAAAATCACAAAGACCTCCACAAGCGTCTCATGTATACGGAATACCGGGTTGTATATGGGCGGAAACCAAGCGCTGAGAGTCAACTGGACCCCAAATCCGACAACGTCGAGGGACGTTGACATCAAGTATCCGACAGGTAGCCTTCACAAATGAGTTCGGCTCCTTCGCCTCACCCACAAATTGGCAGTGACGCGCTCCCCAACGCATTTTTTTCCCCTTTGCATGTGCGGCTCCGCACTCCATAAATCCGATGGCGTGCATCGTCAGCCGCACAATCCCTCCTTCTAAGCGCGGACCCCAGCCCGGCAGCCAGCGCATGCCGGTGCAGCTCCACGAAACAGGGGCTCCAACATGGTGGCGTCGATATCTCGTTCAGCCGCACAGAGTCTAGACCACCACCACCCACTCACAAGGACGAAAGCCAGCCATGGCGGCCGAAAAAGAATCCATTTTGCAACACTATGGTTCACTGTGGGTTGAAACTGGGCAGGAAACTCCTGCATTGCCGCCGGGCGTCTGGGCCTCGGCGACCGAGGCGTGACTTACAAAACTGGACATGTCCCAGGGAACCCGTGTGCCTGGGACCCGACCCTTTCCCTCGTTGAATCGTTCGTTCACTTGCCGAATCGCTCGTTTTTTGCTTTCATCGACTCTGCTTTTCATTCTTGCCCTTTGCCAACCATGGCCCGACTCATAACCAACCCCGCTGCCCGCATGGCGCTGCTTCTCTTCACAGCGCTGTTGCAAGTCCGATTCGCACTCGCAACGCTTGTCTCGATCCGATCCGAGCCGGCCTACAAGGCTATGCGAGAATGCGCACGAGACTGTCTCGTTTGGAACGGAAGCGTCGATCTCATTGGGGAGTTGGGATGTGTGTATCCGTACCAGAACGAATGTCTGTGCAGGACAGACCTGGCGTCGGTTGCGTCCAAGCATCTGAGCTCGTGCGGTACCACCTACTGCACTGTTGGTCCTCCGGAAGGGGACATTTCGATGGCCATCAGCGTGTACAACTCGTATTGCGTGGAAAACGGGTTTGATGTCACTGCTGCTCCTGCGGTGGCGCCCAAGACGACACAGGCGGGCCAGGGTGCGTTTCCTCCTCCTCCTCCTCCTTCTTTTTTCTTTCTAGTTTTTAGTTTTGGTGGAGGTGTCCCTGCTAACGGTGACTTGGCAGGATCCAACCCGACCGGCGCAGCAACCACGGGCCAGCGAGCCGGAACCGGAAACGATCAACCAGCGGCAACGGGCCAAAGCAGTGCAGACGGGTCATCCGGCGGCTCTGGTGCTTCCCCAGGACTGAGCACGGGTGCCATGATTGGTATTGCTGTCTCGGTGTGCTCAATCGTGGTGGGAATCATCGGTATCGTGACCAGGGTCATCTTGGCTCGCAAGAAGGCGAGGGAGAACCGACACCAGCGTCTGGGTGACAAGTTTTAGGTGAGGGTAGACTGGCTGAGATGGAAGAAACGGGAGACCAGATGCAAGCTGGTGGATGTAGTTGTGGCGAGTCAATGGACACAGCAGGAAACAGGATGCAATCGAGGGAAAGGTCAGGGACTTTGTATTAATGACTACAACGATGGATGCTGGCGTATCATAGGGCTTGGAGCAAATATTTTCTGTCTGATCTTGACATTATTCATCACTCTTGTGCGGTATTGAAGTCGTCAGCCAGCACTCCAACTGACTACCTGACCAGTGCTGTCCGTCTCCTGGATTTCGATTGGTTCAAGGGCCGCCAATCACAATTCCAACCACGATCAACCACACACCGCCGCCCCGATCGGGTCTCGGTGAACCCAGGCTGTCAAGATGTGCTACCCCGCTTTTCATAGCCTGGTCCCCCAAAGCTGCCAAAGTCGAGCGACTCCCGGGTAGGCACTTTGTTCCAATGAGGCCGCATCCCGGGCGAGTTCTGGCTTCTAAAATGGATGTCTCTGGGGAGGAGACCTTTGCGTCTGATCCCTTAACGCCCTTGAAATCGGTCGCTTCGACTCCTTCTCGAGCCCTCAAGCGACTGCGCATGACCGATGGAACCAACGAAGCCGCCCGCGACTTTTTCACGCTGCATGAAGAAAGCCTAGAATTGGAGCGCGCCGAACATCACTTTCCTAACCTCGCTTCATTTGTCGACAGGTTGCGTGACGGGTGCAAAGCGAAATGGGCGACGCGTCATATCCCGTATAAGCGCGTCATTGCGTTGCTTGTCAGCTGGGAGGACGACGACCTTGGCGTCGGGGCCGAGATCAAGGGGCTCGCCGAGGTGCTCCGCGACAGCTATCATTTCAATGTCGAGACCTGGGCGATACCATCAGCAAAACGTGGCTACGTCAGTCTCATCCGGAAGATCGAATCGATCCTTGAGGTGTACGATATGGAAGACAACTTGTTTATCTTGTACTACGGCGGCCACGCCTGCCAGGACGAGCAACCTCAGCCAACGTGGATATCGTGAGTGCCACACTTGTCCCTGGTTGTTCTACACTGACGCAGCATACCCATACAGGAAAAGAGAAGGAGGTTCGTCCTTTAACTCGTCTGCCATCCTCAACTTTTTCCAGGAAATGGATGCCGATACTCTGTTACTCTTTGACTCGTGTCAAGCCGTCCCGCAAGCATTTACCTCGACTGGAAAGGGCGTTGTGTCGGCTATTACAGCTACAGGCTTTGAGCCAGGTCCTGCGGGCATTGCGGCCGAAGTTGGCACCCATTCTTTCACGCATAGTATCATCGAGGTCCTCGGCAAACTCTCAATCCCACAGCGGGACTCGAGCATTGTCCCCTCCGACGTCTTGTTGCACTCGATGCTTATTTCCGAGCTCAAGAAGGGGGGCGCGGCATTGGAGAGGCAAGAGGATGGCACCTTCAGGCGTGATGCAAACGGCCACCACCTCGTCGAGCAAAACCGGCGTCGAACTCCGATATACCGCTGGCTGTGCGCAAACAAGCCCCACCGTCCTATCAGGCTTTCGCCATTACAAACGCAAATAGCTCCCATCACGCCTGCTTCTTCTTCCCGGAGGCCGGTCTTCGACTACGTGGCCCCGGAGGTGCTCGTCAGTGTCAGGTTGGCCCCAGACGCCTTGTCGGATAAGGACATGGATGCCTGGGTGAAGTGGGTTCTCTCCCTTCCGGCCGGCGCAACCGAGGTGGCATTTCAGGGTCATGCCGTCCGGATCGAGGGGCTTTACCGGAGCTACTCGTCGCTCGTCATTCTCAGGATACCCGTCGAGACCTGGACTTGCATGGCAAAGCACAGGGCATTTGGGTTTATCGGCTACGTGACCGGCGACAACCAGGCGCTAGCAATCAATGAGCAGCTCGCCGCTCGGATCCAACGTGGTCTTCTCCTGCAGTCGAAAACAACAGGGGCTGAGATGAAGGGAGGGCCAACCCCTAAGAACAAGATACAGGGCCGGTTTGATCATAAGGATGAGACAACGGCATATGCCCGGCGCGACGAAAAGGCTTTTGACACTATATCACCGCGCAACTCCGGCAAGACATTAGGAAAGAGCTTCTTCCACAACGCAAGACGCGCTCACATAGTCTGGGCTAAAGCGCGCTCCATTTCTCCGCTACTATTTACCCTTTCTTTCGCCTTCGTTATCTACACCTTCTTCGCCCTGTTCGTATATCGCATGCTCCTCAGCGACCACGTCGAGACCCCAGGTGGCGTTTTCTGGGATGCCTCCACGACCAACTACGCTGTGACCGTCCTTTCGTATCACTCTGCCGTCCTCATTGCCGCCACCATCAGGCATTTTCTCGCTGCTTTGCGTCCGACGCTGGCCGCCCGCAGCGCCGGAGTCTCATGGGCAACCTGGACAGCCCAGGGCGCCTCTGGCTGGATAGTCATCCTCCAGGTCGCTTTGGCGAATCGATTTCTCAATTTCTGGTCGTTGCTTCGGTGCGTTCATCCCCATGCCGTTGTTCACTATGTTCTGACGGCTGCAGATTGGCCTTACCCTTTCTCGCACTGGCCCTAGGGTCTATCGTCAAGTGTAAGTCCACGGCGCGTCTCACGGTAAAGCCGTCATCAACCGTTATTCTGACATGGTGCAGATCAAGCGGATTTTACATTCAGCTTCGTCCCGGTCACCAAGCCAGTCATGGTCTATGCTGGCTTGACGTTGCCCTCCACCATGCGATTCTTCCAGGCCACAGGCGCTGTCAACTCCTCGGACATATCCATGCTGCTTGCCACCTCTGGTTTCAACCTCCTCAGCAACTCCATGTATGCCGCCCCGTTTGCCCTGGACGACTGCAAATGGACCTGCCGATCTGTCATCCTGCCTGGGTCCATCTCGCAAGCCCGACGGGTCGGGTCCTACCTCAACAGCTCCATCTATTCGAGTAATGATTTTACAGCCAACCCGACCATCCGCATCACCGGCGCCACGGGAATGGTCATCCGCTACGACAAACCCAGACCAAGCGATTTGGCCTTTGACATTGCAAAGGAGTGCATCTACGCAGGCCAGGAAATCGGCAATGGACTCCAGATCTGTATCCGCCAAGATGGCCTCGGCATGGTCGTCGGCTGGGCTGCCTGCCCCGAGCCTCTGTACCAGACAGCCAGCTGCAACGTCGGCGATCCGCCGCCCTGGCGCACCGCTCCCATGGGCTCGGCCACACGCATGTCCCTGTATGAGGTCACGACCAAGACCTCGTACGACAGAGTGACGCAGGCCATCATAGACGTAGCCCCTCTCTCATCCCCACGGCCCGTTCCCGTCCTCGCAAGCGACTACCTAGCCATCTTTCGCACAGCACTGGCGCCGCCCCCGTGGGCCCCAGCACAGGATTGGAACAACTCGCAGGCCTTGGTGTACGCGTCCACCTGGATGCACCGCATCTACTCCAAAACGTTTCCAGACGATCACGACAGCCGGGTCGTCGGCCTACAAAACTTATTGGCGGTACCCGTCCAGTTCTCTGTCACGGCGCTGCTCTTTGCCAACAGCTCGGCTTCCGGCAGTGGCTCCAACTTTGCCTTGCCCGATAACATGGTTGTCGAAGCCAGCGGCGGCATGGCCTCCTCTAGGCTCCGGATTGTGCCGTGGACTGCGTGGTTGTTTATAGGCGGGGCCGGGGCGGTGCAGCTCGGCATTGTGGCGTGGGTGGTGTGGTGGCTGTTCATGTCGAAAACACCGGCTCCGGCGGAGAGTGCCTCGGGCATTGTCGAGGTGGATGCGATACGGGCTGCAGCAAGATCACAAACTTGGTTCCCTACGGGATCTGGGCCAAGAGACAGGACAAAGCGGGACAGAGAGTCGGACGGCAGTTTGTTGGGGTATATCCTGCACACAGGCAGCGAAGCTTGTCGAGCACCAGATCCAATATTATCGGCGTGGGGGATGGCGAAGGAGAACCGGGGGCTGAGAGTGAGAGAGGGTTTTCTGTTGGCAGACGCATAAAAGAATTCTAAACTAGAGTTATCCACTCAGGCTCACGTCCTTCACGCATAACTTCTCCATCCATGATACCGTGGACATAGGCATGCGTCACGTATTCGTAGTGACGACTTCCGTCCTGGTCCTCCTCGGTCGGCCGTAGTATGAAGGGCATTTTACCCCCTAAAAGCACCCAAACGCCATCTCCTGCCCGAAGGTTGGTGTTCCCCAGTCCTATCAGTCCCTTTTTAGTGATGAAAAATCGCTTGTTGACGGCCGCAGGCACACCAGAAGTCGATGCAGAATCAGGCGACCATAGCATCCTGCACTTTGTCTCATCAGTTGAACGGGCTCTTTTGCCAATGGCCTCGCCGCCTCTAATCTCGGTGACGTAATCCGTCGCCATCAGCCGCCAAAAGGCGTCTTCATACCCAGCCTCGTACGGACATCTGTAGTCGTTACTTTCCCAAGTCTTGTTGATCAGGCGCTCCCACTCTCTCACCACCTTGAGCGATTCCTTGGTTTTATTCCCAAACCAGCCTGACGCACGGAAGTATGACGCGACTTGATGGATTTCGTCTACCATCAGTCCCTGCAATTCCAGCTCCAACTGACAAGATGACCGCCTCAGCTTTGGGTCCGTATCACTAGCTGCACCGTAATGATAGTACGACTTCAGCCAGTTAATGTCCAGAGCCAGGTCCGACAGGTTTCGCGACTCCGCTCCGAACCTCTGACGCCAGTCGGGAACCCAAGTTGGTAGGCCGGAGGACTTTCTCAACTCCCCAGATCTTAGCAGGGGGTAGAGCTCATTTGTCTCGGTGATCAGATTTCGCACTGAGCGCACGAAAACCTGCTCACAGGAGAGAGAGTAATCTGCGACCATCGCGCTACCAAGTCCTAGCAGCGCAAAGACATAATCCCTTGGATCAGACGCTTTCCGAGACCGAAACATATTCATTGCTGTTACCATTGACCATGCTCCTCGTTTCGCCTCCTCATGGATTCAATGGTATGGATCGTGGTGCAAAAGTTGTTTGGAAACGTGTTGAGGCAGCACCTCTTCAAACTATGCCGAGTGGCTTCAGAGTTCGCTGAAAGTATCGTGGATAAAGGCAGTTGATTTGCGCCGTAGACCACAGTGGCTCGCTTTGGGAGCACAGCTTCCTGAACCGTCCAGACTCGCTTCCACCACGGGAGGTCTACCAGGGCCACCAAACTAGCCATTATTTGACGGTCAAGGTCCATTCCGGCCGCGTGGCATCCGCCGCTTGCGGCGAGCCGCCTTAGAAAGTCGAAGGCTGAGACTACCTCTTCTCTTGTTATACTTGCGCTCGGATTAGGCAAAGGACCAGCGTAGTCTCCAAGCCAAAGGATGGCATTTGTTGTGTTGGAATATATCTCTCTCATCAGGTGGACTTGATGTGATTTCTCGACATCGTCGGCCTGGTTGATGCAAAGCGCATCAACCCAAAGATGTCGATGGCGGCGGCGATATCGCAGTCGTCTGAGAGCAGCTGCTAGGTTGACTGTGACATTTCGTGGCTGGCCATCGACAAATATTGTCTGGCATACGGTAGCATCGCCTCATGCGTACGAGAGCGCTTCGTAGCGAGGATCATCGTGCAGGTAAGCCGTGAAAAGTTTGGACCTTATGAGGGCGTTGGGAGAACTGGCGGGAAGGAGTCGAAGAATTCGTATCTGCCGTTTGTGAAGATCAAGTTGCTCGTAATCTGGGCGACTTGGTGTTACAGGCCTGGGATGACGGTTACTACCGCCCTCCCGTACCCGTGATCGCAAATTGTATGCTTTCGGCATTGAAAAGAGTGAGCCAGATGCAAGGGTTGCCTTTGGTTGATGCTGTGGATGGCCACAATCGGGGATGGCTCAAGAGCAGCTTCAAAGTCGGTGGGTTTCAACTTCAACCTGAGGAGGCCTCATTGTGGCTGCGTCTCGAATGCAGCCCGTCCAACGTGCACGATTCTCATTCGGCAGTTTTCTCCCTTGGCAGCAAATCTTGCATCCCCAAGCAAACGGTAATCAACAGGCAGACCAGGCAAAAGAACATCATTATCGCGAACACGCCTCGCCACAAAAAAAGAAAAAGAAAAAAAGAGAAAAAAGAGAAAACCATCATAACTTCTTGGCCTCATCTTGGTCTTACAAACCCCTGCACTCAATCACATATGTTCCGTCTTCCCCACGCAGAAGGTGAGGCTCCTGGTCGAACAATCCAATCCCAGCACCTGGAAGAGGAAAAACCTCCGCACATCCCACCGGCACTTGCCTTCCCCCAAAAAATCCACCCACCAGAGGCTTATCTTGGCGAATCTCACCCGCGCGCCGAATCCTCCGGAACCAAGCACGACCTTCCCCATTTCCATCGCAACCGTTAGCTGCTGTGCTGTGCTGCGCTGTCCTGTGCTGTGCCACAGCCACCACCGGGGAAAGCTCCCAAGGAATCCTGGCAGGGGCATCAAACCCACAATCCTGGCTCCTCTTTCGACACACAAATGTTTCGACGCCGCACACATACTGCGCTGGAAGCGTGGGAAAGTGCTGCTAATTCCTGCGGGACGGACCGTCCCCGGACCAATGATTTTCTCCATCCCGATGCAAGTACCAATATCAGAATCACGAATTTATTACCTGTACCAGAGCCACGCGCAACCGTAAAATTCGCAAACCAGACTTGCATCGGTGGCGGCGGCCGGGAAGAGAAGGTACCTAACTTGTAGCTACCCCTCCCTTGCATTTCCAATCACAAATCACTCAGAAAATCACGCAAACCGGGGAATTGTTCGGAACACTTGGCATGCGTTGCTCACCGTTTCGCCGTTTGACCGAAAACTCTTGGCAACAACTTTTTTCTCACTCACCGAGAGACACCGATGGATGGAGAAAATGGAGTGAATAGTGATCAGTTTTATTCGTGTTACACCAGGTACGTAGTCCTGTCCAGACATTCATTCGGTTTCATTGCCGTCTTGAGACTATGAGAAAACATCTTGCAAGAGTGGACCCGTCTTCATTCATTGCAAATTGCATCATGAAAACATATCTTGAAAAAAAGCGAATGTAGCGCCCCGACAAAAAAAAAAAAGAAGAAAACAAAAACAGATAACCTCGCCATACTACCTATATCCTCACTCCCATGTTCCCATTTCCAATTCCAAATCAATGCACCCATGCCATGCCCTTTTTTTGGTCTCTCTGTCTCTCTGTCTGTCTGTCTGTCCGTCTGTGCTGTGTCTGATCCACTCCAACTAACCCTGATTTGGTACCGATCCTGATCAGTGATCCTCAATGATGATCCTCCTCCACGTGTGCATGCTGCTGCGAGGGAGCAGGGGTGCGGCAGTAGCCACATGCTCGGCCGGGAATAACCCAGACCTCCTCGCCGTTTGCGGCGCATGTTGGGCAGCGGACGCCAGGCAACTAGCCGTTTGTCAGTCATGAGAATTGTCGTCACGTTGCCAAAGGGAAAATGTTACCATGTGCGTTCGAATCCCCTCGCCCATGGAGGGCATGTCTAGAGGGAGCATACGGACAATGTCCTTGGGGATGGTGGCCAGAGGTGGGAGCATGGTGGTGGTGGTGGTGGTATGTGGTGTGGTGATAATGAAGATGATGAACAGATGTGAATAGTGTGTTTGATGATAATGATAATGTGTCTTGACCTGATCAAGATATTTTGGCCTGTTTAATGATCAGGATGATTGACGATGATAGCGCAGTTATATACCACACTCTCCCCACCCGGCGCCGGGTACGGAGATTTCACAGACGAAGAATCTCGGAGCCGTCTTGCCGAAAGGAGAAAAGGCCTGCAATCGCCAGGAATCGAGTGCATGTCCAAGTGGCATGTTACGCCCGCCGTTTGAGCAAAAAAGGAAATCGGAGCATCAGACTTTTTTTTTTCTTGTCTCTGTCTGAGGCAATTCTGTATGTAGCCCTGCGCTGCACATGTTAGGGGAGCAGGAGGGGATGACACCAAAAAAAGGGGAGGTGTCCATGTCTGTGCGACGGCATTGTAGATAAGCTAGGTTACAGAAGCACAAGAGAGGACAGGGTGCAACAGCCGGGATTGCATGTATGTCATGGCCCTTTTTTCCTTACGATTTTATTGCCTCATGGTGGTCTTCGCTAGCATGGGATGGCCAAAACAGCCGAGCCGACTTACACCGGTGAGCCTCGTGCAGCTGTGCGATCCAGACCGGTGGGGGGCCAACTAAAACCCGCAGCAGACCACAGCGAAGGGGAAGCCGGTTTTCAACGAGGACCCGCAGACCCGAGGTCGTCGTGCATGGGCTGGCCTGCCGCGCGCGCAGTGCCATTGACTACCATTGGAGATGCTGGAGACGGCACTTTGGCCGTGCAGCACGAGCAAGGGAGGCCCCAGTGGTGCCAGTGGCCGAGGTGTGAAAGTGAAACGGGGCTGCTGGCTGCTCTGCCGGCCGTGTTGCCGTCTGGCTGGCGTCCTCGATGGTGCAGACAGCGACCGTCCTACGGATGATGGGCCGTCGATGCACCATCAGTGGGACGGCCGATGCGTGGCAGGATCTCGCCAGTGAGACCCAGGGGGTACAGGCCACTGCAGCGGCCGCAGATGCCAAGCCTTACCCGGGAGGTCCAAGCGATGGGACCCATGAGACGGCGGGACCGATGTGGGCGAGACCCGTTGGACGAGGGAAGCGGGAGTGCACCGGGCCGTCCAAAGTGGCTGATACCTCGCCCTCGGAGTGGCCGGACGCGCCGCCGATATCGACATCCCGCGCAACATTGTTGCCAGCTTCGGCCAAGTCGTCACCGAGTCCGTGTTCGTCGTCCTCTTCGCCGAAGGCCTCGGGTCCTGCATCACTCATGAGACCCCGACACGCTCGTCGGCATGCACTCGTGGTGCCATTGAGGGCCTATGCCAGAGACTGTGGTGTGCGGTCGGTGTGGCCACTGACACCTGCGGCCCTGACATCACCGCTACCCTGTCCCTTCTGCCTGTTAAAATGTCAATTTTCGGGGCAGGCCTCGCTACACGGCAACGTGATCCTTCCCGTTGGATGTTCCCGCGAGAATGTCCAAAAGGGGAAAACACTTGATGTGACATTGAGTCTCGTCTCTATGAATCCAGGCGGCATCTCTGGCCATCACGCTCACTGGCTGAGCGCTTCAACAAACGTAATGTCCATCTTATTCCCTTTGGGAATGGTGAAAAACTTCATCAGCTGTTCCATCATCTCATCCGTCATGTTCTTGCCCATCCGCACGCCCCTGCACTTGCGGAAGAAGAGGGCCGTGGCGAGCCGCATCTCTATCTTGGCCAGGTGCACCCCGATGCAACTTCGGGTGCCAAGGCCAAACGGTTGTGCAACGCGCCGCTGTTTCTCGGTAGCGTTCTGGAATCGGCTTTCGTCAAAGCTGTGCGACCACTGTCAGCACTCTATCACGCCACCGACAGGACAGGGTCAACCTACCGCTCGGGATCGGGGAAGAACTGCTCGTCTCTTATTCTTGTCCACTGCTGCGTGATTACAATGGTGCCCTCGGGAATGAAGTAATTCCTCCATGTCAAACCTCCCTGGGGCACTGTGCGGAGGATAGAGCCCGCAGTGGGACTGTAGAGACGCAGGGTCTCATCGATGACGTTGTTGACCAGGGGCAGCTTCTCCACGTCCTTGTCGGTGAAGCCGGCCGGCAGCCCTGCCATTTCATCCTCCAGCCGTCTTTGCAACTCGGGCCGCTTGAGGACGGCCCACACGAGGTACGTCAGGGCCAATCCTGTTGTGTCAGCGCCCGCCAAGAGAAATCCCGCTGCCTCGGAGCGGATAGCGTCGTCCGTCAAGATGTTGGTCTCCTTCTCACCGGTCCGCTCCTTCTCCGCTTCAACCAGCACGTTGGTAAAGATGTTAGCTTTGTCCAACTCGGCGTTGCGAAGGTTCGTCACGGCGATGGTGCCCTTCTCGGTGATGACGCTGTTTGCGTCCACAATGTCCTTCAGCCTCTTAAACGGCAAGATAGCGGCCCAGACCTTGAGAAGCGGGACGAGATCGTTCAAAACCAAGTTGACACCTGCATTCTCCAAAGCCTTGAAGTACTCATTCTCCGACTTGGCCCCGTTCTCAACCATCTCGAAGGATTCGCCGAATGAGATGAGGGCGATAACGTCTCCGGCCATGAGGCGCCACCACTTGCACACATCAGCCAGCCCGGACTCGGCCTCTTTTCGGATCTGGTCGACACAGCGCTCAACCTTGTCCCGAATACGTGACTCCCAGTTCTTCCTTAGGGCATCAAGTGTGAGACTACGCGCAAACAGCTTCCTACGCGCGCCGTGCTGACGAACATCAGTGATGCTGAAGAGCATGTGATCCGGGCCGATTCTCATCTTCTCGTGGAACGACGTCTTGCGAAATCCGGCGCCCATTCGATTCATCTCCTCGTAAAACTCGAGTTCCGCAAAGCCGACCTGTGCCGGCTCAAGACGTACCACGGGCCCGTATTTCTGGAATTGAGCATGCGCCCATACCGTCTTTTTCCCCGTGATTCGATAGAGCTTGGAAACAAAACCTGTGTAGCGCGTGTGCCATGGCCCAGGAATCTGCGAGAGCGGATTCAGAAGACCCCTGATGAGGCGCTGCACCATGTGTCAGCCGCAGACGCAACTCCGACTGCTCCGAAGCACGCACCTTGACGACAGCGTAGACGAGAAATCCCGCCAACGCTGTGAAGAGTGTCCTGGCGACACCCATTGCGAAGAGAAGTCGCGACGAGTGAGCAGAACAAAGCGCGAGCGAGGGAGAACGACGTCGCGGGGTTCGGTGGAATTTATGGTGGTCGGCAACGCCGCGCGGTTGACGCGACTGGTGCTGAAGGGCCAGATGCAGTCATCTCGTTTCACCGACGTGGCGTTGGTGGTGATTGGGCCGTGGGTGAGCCTTCAAGTCCAGGGAGGAAGCTTGGCGCCCAGCGGTTGGGACGATCAGGCGCATTGCATAATCGTCGCTGAGGTAAGAACCTTAATGACGAGTCGGACACGGAGTGAACAACTACTTCCAGACTCCATCCCGAGACACCCAGAGTGACGAATGACTGGTTTGACTCTGGATGTGCCGTCGCCGATCGTTGACAGATCGACCTTTTTTTTTTTCGTCGAACTTGGATGCCTTTCTCTTCTCGGAAACTCAAATCACCGCTTCCGACCGCAGTAAATGAAGGCGAAACGCTGATAGCGTCTGCCTTTGCACCTGCAGCTAAAACATTGTGAAAAATGATCAAATGCGGTGTGGCGGGATGGAACAGAAATCAACCCGGTGCACGGAGTCGGTGGAAGCCTCGCGCAAGGTGCTCTTTCTAACTCGCATAACATACGCGGGGAAGGAACGAGGGTGGGATCCAAGTAGTGAACAGACAACGGCATGCGGCGAAATGAGTGATCGCATTCACAGTGTTTGGAGTCCGAGAACGGAGTTCGGAGGAAGAATTGGAACGAAAGGACTCCTTCAACCCATCTGATCAGAAGAAAGTGACGACTCGGCATCCTCGTGCCTTCCACATACCCGAGGCGGAACAATCTCAAAACCGCGCTATGACTTGGCTGGCTCTTTCCTTCCCTTGACTTGTCGGACCAACAGTCATCAAGAATAGTTCAATCACAAGCTCCAGGCACCTCAAAAGTGGCAGGTACCACCGAGGTTCCTGTTCGGATGAAGGACTTCGCGAAGGGACGGGAGCAGATTGCACCCGATTTCAACCTTGGGCCATCAATGACAATATCAAACCTCAACTCCTACTACAAGCAAAGCTACCAACGAAGACCCAATTGCGGCGCTTCCCTCAGTCTCCTCAGTCTCTAACGCAGTACCGAAGCCCATGAAAATCTCACCCTCAAGGGTCCCTGCCTACCGATTTCAACTCATAAAGTGCTGCACCAACTCATATGACATCACCTCTGTCTCCGGGCCCCGGTCGGACAGCACAAATCCAAAACCTCCAGCATCTCCCTCCCCCTCCCACCCCTCCCACCCTTCATCTTCCGCTCTACCAACCCCCTCGCGTTCCTCCCCTCAGCATCGACACCATGCGCATCCAACCCTCGTTCAATCAACAACCGCACGACATCCACGTTTCCCCCATCCACAGCCCAGTGCAGCACACTCCGGCCTTCACTATCCCGCACCCCGATATCAGCTCCATACCGCAATAGCACCTCGCTGCACTGGCAGCTATCACACGCCAGATGGAGAGCCGTCACACCGCGCGTCATGCCTCGCGTTGTTGAAGGTCCGATTGGGCTGGGTGAGGGGAGCGTAAAGGTTGAGTTTGGGTTTGTGCCTGCTTTGAGGAGGACTTCGAGGGATTCGGTTGAGCGGGAGAGGGTTGCTGTGTGGATTGGGGCGAGGGATGATGAGCGGGTGTTTGGGGAGGTGTGTGTTAGGAGGATGGAGATGAAGGGCGGGAGGTTGAGTGTGCAGGCGAGGTGGAGGGCGGTTGGGATGTGGGAGGTATAATGTGGTAGGAGGAGGGTGAGCAGGGCGAGGTGGGATTTTGGGAAGAGAGTGAGGGTTGGGGAGGTGAGGAGGGTGTAGATTGGTGTTGGTGATGGTGCGATGTTGAGCAGCAAAAAACCGTCGATGAGGTTTGGTGGTGGGTGTTTGGTTTTGGGGGAGGCGAAGATCCGGATGATGGGGTCTGAGAGGCGTTTTCGGTGTGATTTGGTATTGCTTTTGGGTTTTTGTTGGCAGAGGGAAATGATCTTGGCTGATAGGTGGTCGTCTTCTTGGAGAGCTTGGGTTTCGGCCGCACTGAGGTCGGTACAGGCGCAGTTGGTGTCGTGAAGCCAGATCGACGGGATTGGTGGTGTGAGGACGCGGTTCGGAGCGTTGAGTTGTCGGCAGGAGGGCGCTTTTGGTCGACTGACGCTTTTCCAGCCAATTTTTGGCGGCACTTCCTCCGGTGAAGGCCTGGACATGGCAACACCATCCATGGAACACCACGACTGGCAGTCAACGGACAGGGTTAGGGTTTGTGATCCCATGATGGTATTTTGGACGTCGACTGTGTGTTTTACACTCCACGTTCTCATTCCCTCGCAACTTGTCAAGAATCGATTAAAAATTCTGGAAATGTCACTAGATTAGTGTTGGTTATATTTGTATGTGCGCATTGACACGACGTCTTGTGCATCTCGCGCAGCACTCCTGTCGTGGCACATTGACACAGAAGCGAGGCGCTCAGCTCGCAACGTCAGCCACGGGTTTTGGTTGCGTTGGTCACCTGGTGGGGCCCGACTTGTCCCTGGCGGGCAAAGACGCGTCGATGGCTCTGGCTAGCAGTGTAACCCAACATGGCAGCCTGATGGGGTTTGTCATGCAACAAGAGGCCTCATGCGGATACGCATGCCGTGTAGCCCAGACATCTCCGAATGGTGAAATCGCACAAAAAGGTCGCGAAGTCATTGGACAGCGTCCGTTAGCAAAGAAAGCTATGTCGTGGACACTGAAGGGATCCAGAAGCGGGTCAAAAGTGGGGAGAGCTAGGGGTGAAGAAGGACAAAAATGATGTGGTATCTCTCCCGCCGGGAATTGAACCCGGGTCTCGAGCGAATCATCAGATGACAAGCTCACATACTGACCACTATACTACGGAAGATGTTCAGGTGTTGGCGCCTGACGTAGGGTTAGGGTTTGGCTGTTGAAGCAAAACCAATTTTGTCACCTATAATGGGCCAGACTTGGGAGGCGGCCCAAACAATGCCCCCGAATAGGAACATCACGTGTTCGCACTTCCTCCACAACGCTTTTCTTCTCTGTCTACGAAGCCAAACTGCAATATGCCCTTGACCCTTTGCTTCATCATGGTCAAAGGCATCCCTTCTACACATTGTTCTCCGGTGTCTTAATTGGCGCGCACCGCCCCGGTCCTCAGCAACAACACTATGGCTTGTCATGACCCCTGTGATGGCTCGTCAGCCCAAGTCTTTGGTCTCTCATGCTGACGACCACCAATATGGCCCATCGGCGTTGGTGTCTTGGTCCTGGGTGTTCAGCGCCCTGACTGGTCAGGACGGGATCACACATTCTGCCTAATGTCGAGCTTCCCCTCACGACGATCTCGGCCTGTTTGTGATTCTGGAAGTCTTCGATAATAACATTTAATCAGTATACCCGGCCGGTGATATCATGTGCGGCACCATTCACCTTGTTCCCGGCGCTGGGGCTTGCCCAACACGGGTTCTTGGGTGGGTTGTGGGAGCCTGGCCTTTCGCTTATCTTTGTCGACCGACATTTGAGGAGACCTGCATGGCCTGAGATAGGGCCGTTATTGGGTCGATATGACACACGGGCAATACTTGAGCTGAAGCCAGACCAAGATATCCAAGCGCCGAAGACTGTCAGCACCTGAATCCGAACGGACAGCCGGCTTGGTGCCTAGCCTAGCCAAGCAAGATACGGAGGCTGGCAACAGAAATAGGTGGGTGGATTCGGCAAGTCTTCCGTTCTCGGCGTCTTTTCGTTCCTACCGCTTCGCACTGCCGAAAGCTAAGGCAAGGCGGAACCAAGGAAGCTATCTACAACAAGCTGCATCGAAGATTCTAGTCCTGAAGCCACCAGAGCTCGACCACCCAAGGAGGCTACCCCTGATACCAGAGCCTCTCATGAAACCGGGTCCTGTAATTCCACAACAGCGAACAGATTGTCTACTTCCCTGCAGCCAGTATTGCGTCTCGCAGCGTCGGTGGCGGCATGGGCAAATGGTTCGCAGCACACGATAGCAAGGGGTGGGGCTCAATGGCAAAATTCATTCGGGTATATTGGCCGTATACTATGTTTCCCAGACGGAAAGGCGCGGCGCATCCGCCTCACCCAATGGTGTTTACCCCAGATTTTAACCACCGAGCAGCCCAATATACGGCAGTTCACCCACATCATGACTTCCCGCGCCAATACACCACGGAGTCCGGCACAGCTGGGGTGTAAACTAGCGCGGCTTCGAGAAACGGAAAAGGATGATGTGGACACCTGGGTAGATTTGCGAGCGAGTCTTAGAGTCCGAGATATAAGACAAACGCCCAAGGTCCACCGTCTTGATCCGGTTTTCCTTCCCAGGTGTCTTCAACGCAGTCGTTTCCTGTAGCTTGGTCATTCGCCCTAGGGCACGTCTACAATGAAGGGCACAATCCTCGCCGGCGCCGCGCTCTTTGCGCAAGATGCGGCCGCCCAGTTCGCACAGGCAGCCATGATGCGTTTCCAGTGCAACCAGCTCGTTCTTGAGCGTCTGGATCCCCTCGTCAACCCGGGTTCCCTCCAGACACCCCATCTCCACCAGATTGTCGGCGGCAACTCGTTCAACGCCAGCATGACGCCCGTCGAGTTCGATCCCCCGACCCTGTCGTCCTGCACATCGTGCACCTTTAGCGAGGATTTCTCCAACTATTGGACTGCCAACCTCTACTTCCGCCACACCAACGGCAGCTTCAAGCGTGTGCCGCAATACGTCAACCTCGGCCTTCGCGGAAAGGAGGGTGTGACTGTTTACTACATCCCGCCCTACGACGGCAAGACCAAGGTCACTGCCTTTAAGCCTGTAAGCTGTCTTTCCTCGTCCAGATAGTACCACATGCTGATTCCAACGTTCAGGGCTTCCGCATGCTTGCCGGCGACCCGATGCAAGAAAGGGCCACCGGCATGCAACGCCAGATCTGCCACCGCTGCGTGCCCAACTATGACCAGAACCCCTTTGGCGGCGCCCCTTGCACAGGCGATGATACGACCTCCCTCCCCAACAAGTACTGCGGCGGTGGCATCCGCAGCACCGTCACCTTCCCGACATGCTGGGACGGTAAGAACCTCGACAGCCCCGACCACAAGAGCCACGTTGCCTATCCCAGCAGCGGCACCTTTGAGTCGACGGGTCCCTGTCCCTCGAGCCACCCCGTGCGTGTGCCCCAGGTCATGTACGAAGTCATGTGGGATACGCCCAAGTTTAAGGACCTGTGGCCCACCTCCGGTCCGCAGCCGCTGGTGTACTCGATGGGCGACCCGCTCGGGTATGGCCAGCATGGTGATTATCTGTTTGGCTGGAAGGGCGATAGTCTGCAAAAGGCACTTGATGCTCGATGCACCGGCGATCGCTGCTCGCAACTCAAGACGCAGAGCGCTGATGAGGCTGTTGCGTGCACGAAGCAGCAGACTGTTACGGAGCAGGTTGAGGGGTGGTTGGATGAGCTGCCGGGTGGCGCGCCCATCATGCACCGCCTTGCGAGACAGCTGAGGAAGAGGGATCTTGAGATGGCGGGAAAGATGTAGATTAGCCTACCTAGATACGGTACCTATAGAGTTTCTGGTTCACACAGAGCCCCAAAACATGAAAGGTGTTCTTGATGCTCCGGCCGTCGAGTTTCCCTCTCCTTTTGGCCGAGGAAGGGGAAGCTGATGGTAACGTGAATTCGGGAGCGAAAGGTTTTGTCAAAGTGGCCTTGTCAATATTATGACACCCGATCGGTGTTCTAGCAGTTTAGGAAGGACTGAGTAGCACTCGCGTCATCTAGAAGATAATTGCAATCTAATTACGTGTGTGTTTGTGTGGCGCGGGGAGGAAAAATAACTTGCTGGAAACTAATGAGTTCCCGTCCAGGCTGTCGTCTGATCTCTCGGCGACGCATTCTAACACAACTACCAGAACTTTCGATCCGTTACGTTCTTGCGGCGCACACTAACCCGCAGTGAGTGTTTCGCCCGTTCCCGAGGGTCCCAGAAACAGGAAAACCAAGCCCTTTCCCTTACCAGAGAGCCACTCTCCTTTGTGCATCTTGGGCGGTTCGCTTCGTCATCCTCCGGAACTATTCGACGTGGTGGATCTCAAATACCCTAAAGTCATAGTCTGGATGAGCGCGGAGCTGCGACCCTCAGAGGAACTATTTGCATCCTCAGCCAGAGAGAGGCGGCCAATAGCATCGACCTTGATCATCTCCGCGCACTGGAACTGTGCAGATATGAAAAAAAAAAGAAAAAAAAAAAATTGGACAAGGACGAAACTCACCTGCTGCGGCTCCATGCAGGCGACGCGCCCTGGTTCCATGGATAGCCGATGACATGGCAGCGTCCCTGCAGACGGCCAGGAACCTTCATCAGACGCTTGACCATCAAACAACAATAACAGAGGTCGTGATTGCCTTTGCAGGCCACTCCTTATTCCAAATATCCACCTCAAACAACCCCACCCGCCGCATCCTCGGGAATCGCGCACTCTCACTCGATCCGTCCATCCTCACCACGCCGCCTCTTCTGTCCAACTGAAAAGAATTGGCCACCTCCATCAGAGCCAACCCATAGTCAACCGCACCGTGCGTGCTCGAAAAGGCACTCGGCCCCGTCCCCAGCCGGAGGCAATGAATCTTCGTGTTCTCCGGCAGACGAGGAGGGTCGGTATCAAAATAGACGATGCCTTCCGCGCACGCCGGCCGTCTTCGGTCCCCCGGCAGCAGACCCCTGAAGAGCGAAGAGACCGGTGGACGGTACATCGAGTATAACTTTGGTCTCGTTCCTGTTGTGGGCAGTATTAAGAGATCATCCGGCCTGAGGAGATTCCCCTCGGATATAGAGACCACGGCGAGGTGGCCCGTCAGACAGATGTATCCTCCCTTGACGGAGCCATACTCGTAGTTGTCCCTCGGCCCGGGAAAGATGATTGTGAGCGCCGTCACTTCCATGGGATGGTAACTCATGGGAAGTCCTAGGGATCCATCTTGCACGTCGAAGACGGCGCCGTTGATGGATGGAGGATCGATTGTGCCTGATGAGTAGCGGTAGTGGAGGGGTCCGGAGAGGGAGATCCACGACCAGGATGGCAGCCAGTCTTCGAGGTAGTCGGCCGGACCAACGTCCTGAAGCGTTGAAGCCGTTCTCAGGGGTGATGGCCAAGGATCCCCAGGTCGTGAAGGGCGGCGTGACGTGTAATCCGGGAACCAGGATAGCTGCATGGCCAGGCTTTCCTTCCACATACCGGCAAGATAGGTCGACATATCTGGATCCCAGGGGTTATGGAGCTTCTTCCCAAAATGGGCTGCCAGCCCGGCGAGTGCAGGGAGGCGGTCGCTTGGGTACGTGAGGCTCCGACCCGAGTAGGCCTGGACCACTTGGCACCAGTCTGCGATCCACGGCCTGGTTCTCCTAGGGTCCCCCGGGGGTAGGACCCTGTCCCGTACTCGATCCATGCCAACGCGTGGCGGCAGGTTGGGAGAAAAGAGGGAGGTCGCTTGGCCCACGTCAAGCAAGCTAGGATAGTCTTCCGATGCTACCGCCCAGCGACATTCCCACATAACCCGGGTCTCTGTGAAGTAGATGACCCTTTTTGACAGCAAGCGCTCCTGGAAGCACCAACCCCTTTGGTAGAGCGGACCGTTGGTTATTGCGTTACCCCAGTCTGCCAGGTACGGCTGAATGGTCACCGACACAGCGCCTCTTTCCTTATCGTCTGTGCTCAAGGTAAAGGAGCGCAGGTGTGCATCTGGCAGAGAAGGACGGGTTTGGAATATGCCCGCATGAGTATCCTCTGAGGACGAGGCCGAGATCATGCAGATAGCGGTCGCGTAGATCAAATCCATGCGGAAAATTTCTCGGGCCTTATCGGCGTCGTCATCTTGAACGATGCACAAGGCATCGATCCAGATGTAGCTGACCTTGATGGCCCGGGTTATTTGAATGGCATGTTGAAAGGTGAGGGGAAGGTCGTCAAAGCTCAGGGCATGAAGAGACGCCTCCAGGTTCGCCTTGGTAGTTGTGTGCAGAGATGCCGGATCGCCCCAGCGGTAGCTGAGGGTTGTATACGAGGGGCCTAGCCCTTCTTCGTCGTGCGGGAGGTCGGCCGCATCAACAAGACAAAGAGGACCCTGGCCGCAGTAGATGAGACGTGCCGGGGACGAGAAGTTGGTTGTGATGACGCGCTCGCCGACAAACTTGCAAACCGAGCCGTGGTCCTGCTGGCACTTGTCCAGCCACTGGTTCATCAATGCAATGGTCTGCGGCGAGTCTGCTTGCGGGGCCACGGGCTGTGACGGGGGCCCCTCGTTCCCGCGTCGCCAGTCCCAGCCTGGGACTGCGAAATCTAAGGGATACTCTTGCCATGTGGTCCTGTACTCTGACGCGTCGCTTCCGGGTTTCGTCTCCTGCAGATTGAACCGCAAAGCGCGCCGCTTCGCAGTGGCCCAGGTGATGACGAGGAGGGGCGCGCTGGCGGGGTCACCGTGGCCCGTGAGCACCTGCAGCTCGACGCGATGGAGGTTCATCCTTGCTGCCGTTGCGTCGTAGTGCGAGGGTTTGGTCGTGTGGATTAGCGACCCACCCGACCAGTGGGACGCCAACAGAATGCCATCTCCGTTGAGCCCGGCACCATCTGGGCTTGGACTAGATCGGATGGCGTCCAAAACTGCGATGCAGAGGCGACAGCCATCAGCCGCATTCTGCCCGAGACTCTCCTCACCGCGTGGACCTCGGTGGATTCGGTGCGTGACCGTGGAACCAGGCTTGAACAACGCAGGCGGTATTCCGTGGCATTCGGCGCAAAGACGGACATCCGTCGCAGTTGTCCATCGATAAGTCTGACTCATGGCTACCTTAACTGTAGAGACGCTAGCCGCGTCGGTTCAGAGTTGCAAGTGACAAAGTGGGACGAACTAATCTCGGTGCCTCAGACCAGTGTGTGGGGCAAAGGCATGCGATCAAGCTGAGGCACTGAGATCAGACCCAGGCAAGGTCATGACCAGCGAGGGAGCACGGGCCAAGCTGCAGTTAGCCAATCATTAGGCGAGGGGTACCGAGCCTCAAAGGAACCAATCAGGGAAAACTTGAGCGGGGGTCCGGCCCAGGACCTGAACGGGAAGCACCTCAGGTCCCCGGGACCCGAGGGGGAAGGACATCGGTTCCCGGAGGAAGCTTTAGTATAGACAGCTATCATCTTGCCCACTATGGCGGGAGGAGTCTCTTGGTCCCTCACGCAAGTATTCGCATTGTCAATTGATCTCTTCAATTGTGTCCGCCACAGCACAGAGCTGGCTGTGTGTTGATTACATGACATCCTGTGTAATTGCGACCATTGACTGAGCGAACCCCTATCTGAAGACTTGCTTCAACATCTATCCGTCCTATCCCTAGACTCTGTGACGCACCCATGAGTCCCTTCAACACGACCGCAGCCCCTATAGGTCAAGGTCGGAACACCTGTATTTCCCTGTATTTCAGAAAGCTTTTGCAAGCACAGATATTTGGCCTGGAATAATGGACGGCTACGAACTCCTCACACCGTAAACCCCGATGAAAGCTCCACCACACATGTTGCGGCCTGATGTGGTGCCTAACATGACGCGCGTCCGGTTAGGCAGCCTTCATGTACTTGAACTGACTGCAGCACATTCATCCGAACATCACCAAACCACCAACAAGACAAATAGACAAACAAGCCACAATGGCGTCAAACGGCGGGGCAATTCATTCCTCACTCTCTCCCTTCACCGTCTCACCATCAACGTACCTCGCCGCCAACCCTGCCATCTACGCCCTCATCGTCTCAGCCGTTGTTGTCCACAACTCGCGCGTTTTGCTCATCCGCCGTTCTCCAACGGATGGCTTCCCTCTGAAATGGGTAAGTCCGACCCAAAATCCTCTCAACCTGCAAAGCTCGTTAAGGAACTCACCAACTCCAGGAAACCCCAGGCGGCGGCGTCGACCCCACAGACCTCACAATTCTCTCAGCAGTAACCCGCGAACTCTTGGAGGAAACAGGCCTCTCCACGTCCCGCGTGGCTCGGCTCCTCCCTGGAACAGTCGAGTTCGACGCGAGAGAAGGGCTCTGGCGCAAGTTCTTTTTCCTAGTCGAGGTGAACGAGGCGGAGCCTGTTGTTCTAAATCCGGAAGAGCACGTTGATTTTGTATGGGCTAGCGCAGACGACGTGCGCGCTGGGGTTTGTGAGGGACGGGATCTGGATTTCGCGTATGCTGGGACTAGGGAGTTGGTTTTGGATGCGTTGGCCGGGATTGGGAATGGGGAGGGTGGGGAGGAGCCTAGTATTTGACGTGATGGGCTGCTGCAAATGGACAAGACGCAGTGACAGAAGCAGTGATTAAAAAAAAAAAAAAGGATGAAGACGGGTGGATGCGGTGAGCATGCCACGTTATAGACTGGGGTATCATATGCCCGTTGGTTCCAGCCGGTGGAGGCGGTGCCGATGCAGCAGCAAGATGAAACAAAACACCACAACCAACATGATAGGATTTCCAAACCAAAGCTCCCAATCCCCAATTCCGAATGTATGCGGCCGGCGCAGATATATAACCTCTTACGCAAACCGACCTGCTATTTCCATCCCAAATCTGTGTCATCTCATGCTCGTAATCCGGCCGACACACTTCCCAATCCAGTCCAGCCAGTCATCATGATACGCCCCCTTCTTCCAATACTTCTGGCTCCATTATTATGGCTGTCGGTCAGCGCCGTCCCCGTCGACATCACGCCGCACGAGTCCTACTCGTCCACCGTCGGCGTCCCAGGCTGCAAGATCAACACGGACCGCGTCGCCTACTGGCCGCTCCCCATCTCGTGCTCCAACATTTGCGTGCGCGTCACCTACGCCGGCCGCTCTTTGCACCTGCTGCGTATCGACCGCTCCCTCGGCGCCTGGGACATTTCCTACGACGCCTGGAATTACCTCGTCACCGGCCAATCGGCACGCGACAACCCGACGACGGGAAGCACCGTCGAAGCTGACTACCAGGATGTCGATCCGAGCAACTGCGCCCCGCTCATCCACTCGACCAACGGCGGGTTACCCCTGTCTGCGGCCAACAGCATGGATTATCTGCGGCCGTGTCTGGAGAACGAGCCGGACAGCTGGGTTGCGAAGCATTTCGAGAGCTGGAACATTCACAATCCTGTTTGCACGCAGGGCTGGGACGAGAGGTGCACGCTGGATCTGAAAAAGAGCAATTGGAGCGAGTGTCCGAATCCGGTCGGGGAGCCGAGGGTTTTGAGCACGGCGCCGGTTTGGAATGTGCAGTATGGGACCGGGGAGGAGGTTTTGGCTGTTTGAGTGGGGGGTTGGGATGGGATTGGCAGTTGCTTAGGTCCTCGTGGCGTGTGGTGTTTGGTGGTTGGTTGTGTTTATTCTTGGAAACTTTGGTGTTTTGTGGCTGCAGGACAAGATCCGTGCAGTCCGACTCGGACTTTGGTGGGGATGCCGTCGTTTTAGATTCTTCCTTTCGCGAGGAGTCGGAGGTTTTTTTGTAGTGATAAGGGTGACTGAGTTATTGGTTAATGTACTGTTTGATGGAGTCACAAGACGCGATCAAATGTCGTTGAATGCAGCTCTGAGTGATCTTGAGTGTCTCGGTCCTTTCGGATACCCCTGACGAGCTCACCCCTGTTTACGTAATCCTTCACCGTCTTCCGCGTATTCGGTTGAGATGGCTCCGGCTTATCGGATCACAAACATTCATGAGCAAGAGCTCATTGACTTCTGAGGTAAGCACCTTGGTTTTGCTGTTGGTTGAAGAGGGAACTTTGCCGTCCTTATTTCACTCTGTGACTTCTCTTTTGGGTTGCAGGTCAACATACATTGGAGACCACACAGTTTCTCACTGAGTGTGACTTGTCTTAATTTTATATACCTATCAAGGCTAAGAAAGTTTTCCCACAGTCTCAAGTTCCAGGTTGACATTGTTACTGCATAATTCCTGAGATACTCAATTGCCCGGTGCTGTCGGTTTACTCTGCCGGTCGAGCACTCTACGGAGAGATCCGTATCGGTCGAAACGGGCAAGTTTGGTGTCGCTGCTTAACAATCTGTTTTGCTTTGAAATCACGGTTCGTGAGACCTGAGCGTCATTGAACTCCGCATTGATGTGACAGCTTGAATCCTCCAAATGGTCGATCGACGAATCAGCATTCCGCTGCTGACAAATTCAGGACCTCTCACCAGCATCACGCCAATTTCGTAAAGTGCACCACGGCAGTTATATCGACTAGTGGAATGCTCTCAAGGTATATAAGTGTGTATGCCTCAGGCCCAAACTTAAGGAACTATCGACCGCAGTCTCATCTCACTCACTTACATCTTACCCCTCACCTCACACTTCATCTCATCCTCATCTCACTCACTCACTCACTCAAGTTCACTTACTTAGACTCTCACAATGGCCCCAATCCGCGTCGCCCTAATCGGCCTCTCGGCCTCAGCCAAAACCTCATGGGCCTCCCGCGCCCACCTGCCCTACCTCCTTTCCCCAACCGGCCGTTCCAAATACCAGATCGTTGCTCTCCTCAACTCATCCGTCGACGCCGCCCGCGCCGCCATCAAGACCTACGACCTGCCCGCCTCCACACGCGCGTACGGCTCGCCGTCTGATCTCGCTGCTGACCCCGACATCGACCTCGTTGTCTGCAACACCCGCGTCGACGTGCATTACTCCACCATTCTCCCATCCATCGAAGCCGGCAAGGCCGTGTTCTGCGAGTGGCCTCTTGCGCAGGATGCGAAGCACGCAGAGGAATTGGTCAACAAGGCAAGGGAAGTGGGCGTTTTGGACAAGACGGTGGTTGGCTTGCAGGGCCGCGTTGGGCCTTTGGTGGACAAGTTGCGGGGTGTTCTTGAAGAGGGAAGGATTGGCAAAGTGTTGAGCAGCGAGGTGAGGATGTTTGGCGGTGTTAACGATCGGGAGACGATTCCCAAGAGTTTGAGCTACTTCTTGGAGAGGGAGGTGGGAGGGAATATTTACACGATTGGGTTTGCGCATGGTACGTTGTCTCCGATACTAGCAACGAGATGGGACTGACAGCGGTAGCGTTTGACACGATCCAGGCCGTGATTGGGGAGCTGGAGGCTGGCACTGGACATTTCCAGCTGCAGAGGTCTTTGGTCCCGTTGACGGTTGATGGGAAGAGGAGTGGCCAAGTGGTCAAATCTACCACGCCGGACTTGATCTTGATTGCTGGCACTCTAACAGAGTCGGAGACGGTCGCGAAGGGGGCGAGCTTCCACGCCAAGTTGAGGAGGGGGCAGCCGTTCCCTGGGGAGCCGGCTTTGGTGTGGAGTATTCATGGCGAAAAGGGCGAGGTCAGGTTGGTGTCCCAGGACGCGGCCAACCTCCAAATCGGCCCTGGGCCGTATCTTATTCAGATCCATGACTTTGAGACGGACAAGGTCGAGTCGGTTGACTTCAAGTGGGAAGATGACATCCAGGAGCTCCCGCCTATGAGCCGGAATATCGGCGTGGTTTACGAGCGATTTGCGGCTGCCCAGGCTGGTGGGAAGGTGGCATATCCCACGTTTGATCATGCGTTGAAGAGACACAAGCAGCTTGAGGGTTTCGCTGCGGGATGGAGCGCCTAGGAGGTCTTATCTAGGATTCAGGCGATGTCTCGGAGTCCGCCAGGTCAAAGAGTGAACATCTTCAAAAATACTAGGTTTTCCTTCACTCACCCCCACTAGCCCAAGAATGCAATTGACCTTTGGAAGCGCTGCCCACGCGATGTCAAGATCCGGGGTAGGCTTAGCACCAAGCCGATATTGACAAAACACAGTCACACGACACCACGGTCCTCAGGTCCTCACACGGGCCTTCCCGAGTCCAGATGACGATGCTACCAAACCAAAACTCTCACAAACGTTGCACTGTAAAAGAAAACGTATTTCCTATTTGACGCCACGAGTTGCTACCCTCACAAACCCAGTTTCATTTTCAGGCGAAGTAGCTCTTCCACAACATCCTCGAGGTCCTCCAACTGGTCACTTGTGAAATACTCCTTAGGGCCAGATCGGCACCCCCCTCAAGTGTCATCGAACGGTCCCCCACGCGTGCGAGGTAGGAAGCGCGGAAACCATAGCGTGGGGCGGGGAGGTAGTACAGGGGGTTCCCCGATGTCCTCCCTAAAGGCACTCCAGCTGTCAAACCAATCCCTCCACTTCAAAAGGGCCTCCATGTCTTCAGCCCTCATCGGCGTGTGGGGTAATCTTGCAAGAAGCGCGCCCATGTCGTATCGCGCGCGGGGCTCCCCGTCCACGGTGAACTCGATAGATTTGACAATGCCTTCATAAACAATAAGTCCGAAGCCCCGCGACAGCCGATCAAATTTGAGAAGGGCCCACAGGGCATTGGCAAGCCACAAGCCAAGCGTATTTGCATCGTCGTAGGGGGCCCCTTGAGTGTTGAAGTTTGTCGAACCTAGCCCTGACCATTGGTATCCTGAGTCTGCAGGTGGGCCAGGAAACATGGTGCTGTCGCCCATGCTACCGTACGGAACATCGCGATTGCTGCGTACGTCCATTTGTTGAGTCAATTGCCGTATCTGATGTCTCCGATGCTCCCAGAGGGTGAAAACACGTGGTTGGGTTTCCGTCACAAGGGCCAGGCGATGAACAGTGCAGAGGGGGGGTTGACCACAAAAGGGTCCCGCGGTGTGTCCAGTGCTCCGCCCTGCTTACAAGGCCTGCTGGGCCCAGCGAGAGGAGCGAAACCAAAAGTCGATAAAAGTTCCGTGCCACAGGTGGAGGATTGGGAAACTGTAATCCGCTGTTGAAGGAGCACGAGATTGCGGCGAAGCGACGGGTGAAAACACTTTCTCCCGTCAACTCATCGCCCGGCATCTGGCCTTGTGCCTGGAATATTCGAAAGACGGCGCGTAGAGTGGCCAGGTTGAACTGCCTACGAGTGGGACAGCACGTCCAGGTTAGCCAGAGATCGAAGCCAGGAAGGAACATAACGTCAAGCTCGTAGGGCACCGAGTCCTGAAAGTGTCTGGTCAAGACATCGTCCTGAAGAGTCTTGCATGTCAACATAAACGGCAATACGGCGGGTTTGGGCGGATTGGCGAGAACCCAGATGTCCCAGTCATCGCGTAGCCGAACGCGATCCTGAGACTCCACGGGCGACGATGGGGCTTGTTTTGGCGTTGAGATTGCAAGCGCCAAAATCTGTTGCCGCAACTCGGCAGGGAGGTTAAGAAATGATGTCATGGTGTGAACGGCAAGGACGGCATCGAAGTCCGGAGTGTGGTCACGGTTGTTGTGGAGAATAGAGGGACTCCGTCGCGTACGATGAAAGCCTTGTTCTCTCTGATTTTTTCCGGATTGATAGAGTTTCGATGTCCTACCCGTTGGTATTGTGTGTGTGGTGGTCACAATCGGGTATTAAAACGTAACATGGGCAAAGGCGCAGAAGCGACAGATGTCGAAGCCAAAAAGTGCTTGGGGCGACGCGAGACTTTATACAACTTTTGGCTTCCCCAGTAGGCATCATCCAAGGCACCCCGCAGTGGTCCACCAATCCCTGCCGATTCTCAATTGAGAGCGTCTATTTGAACTTATGAGTGAGCAATGGTGAGCCGAAGCTGAGCTGAGGGTGAAGCGAGCCTGATTTTAGGCTGACCTTGCTCGGGCGGGACCCGCTTCTTTTTAGTCGGAGACTCCCGAGGTAGTTGAGAGCGGCGGGACTGCGTGATGTTCTTGTGGTGAAAATATTGAGCTCCTATTTGACTGCCGAAGTTAGCAACGCCCCCACGTAGTTGTTACAATGAGTTGACGCGGCCGCTGTCGATGAACGTTTCTGTACTTCCAGCGCGACAAAATGTCTGGCTCCTTCAGCGGTTTCAACATTCACAATCAACAGGTAAACCGTTACAAAATACCTACGCTAGGTATTTTTGAGCTGTCTTTTTCACACCGATTTTGACACACCGCGCCCATACACGATAAACCTGGCCCTCCCTGGGCACGACTGATGCCGGCTATTACTGTGGTTTGGCCTTCATCCAGTCCAAAAAGGCATTGGCATTTATGAAGTGCCGGATTCTCAAGTTTAGACACACGTTCAATAAAAGAGAGTTAGACGCAAAAAATGGCAGTGTCGTGCAGCCGCACGGAGGCATTAGCGGGCCAGGATTATGCAGGGTAACAGTGTGCCAGAAACGAAAATGGGTGTGCAAAAAAGAAAGGTCCTATTTTTGACTTGGAGCGACGAACGGCGGGTCGCATCGAGCTCAACGTCACACATTACGTGCCCTTTCCAGACGTCTTTTCCCCCGGCGGTTGGCCATGCAGCTGTGATTACCTAGTGAGGTGCTGTCCAAAGCAGCCAAGGAATGAGAGCTTTCCTGGTGGCTGCCGTCCCAATCTGCCAAGACTTGGAGCTTCCGCTTTGGGCGCATGGCGCACCGCATCCTCGGCTGGCTCTTGCAGGTCGCACAAAGGACTGGAGCCCTCGCTGGCGGCACCAATCAGGATTAAGCAAGGACATCACATATATGTCAGACCACCACAGGCGATGCGTAAGCACCCAGAGCGTCGGAAAGCTGTGGGGATGGCTTCCATTGTCCGAATCCGCTGAAACTGTATATATAAAGACAAGGAGGACTGCTTCGACGACATTGAGGTTCTCAATCTCAACTTCTCAACCCCAACTTCATTGCGATCGCCTATATTGCACAAAGTCGAGACAAACAAGTCACCTGTCAACTTTGAACCAACGGCACCAAGGGGCTTCACAATGGCATCTCTCCAGACCACACTCCCCAAAGGCTCCTGGGTCCTCGTCACAGGCGCAACAGGCTACGTCGCCACCCAAGTAGTCAAGCAATTCCTGGAACGCGGCTACAAAGTCCGCGGCACCGTCCGCGACGCATGCAAAGCCTCATGGCTCATCCACGACGTCTTTGAGCTCCACGCCGACTGCGGAAGCTTTGAGCTCATCGAGGTTCCCGATCTCGCAGCCGACCACGCCTTCGATGAAGCCGTCAAGGGTGTTTCAGCCATTGTCCACGTGGCTTCGGTCGTCACTTTCTCCCCTGACCCAAGCAAGGTCATTCCGCAAACGGTGCGCGGTGCGATTTCCGTCATGGAGGCGGCTCTCAACGAGCCCTCGGTCAAGGAGTTTGTGTACACCAGTTCCATTGTTGCGGCCACGGCGCCTATCCCCGGGAACACAACACACGTTGGGCCAGACACGTTCAACGAAGCGGCGGTCAAGTTGGCGTGGGCGCCTGAGCGGATTGACACCCCCGGACAGGGTGGTGTCGTATACTCGGCCAGCAAAGCAGAAGCGGAAAAGGCCGTGTGGAGGTTTGTCGAGGAGAAGAAGCCGCATTTCACCGTCAACTCGGTTTGTCCGTCGAGTATCATTGGCGAACCCCTGCATCACAGCCAGTTGGAGAGTGCCGGGGCTTGGTTGAAGATGCTGTACGATGGGAAGACGGATGTGCTGGCGCACAATCCGGCCATTTACCACGTAGATGTCAAGGACGTGGGGTTGCTGCATGTGGCCGCCGTTTTGGACCCTGATGTCAAGGATGCACGGTTGCAGGCGTGGGCGACGGCGTGTAACTGGAATGACGTGTTGGCTATCATGCGTCGTCAGTGTCCGGAGCGGAAGTTGGTCGACGATTTGCCTGGCTTGTCGAAGCTCAGCCTTACGGCAGACTTTTCGTTGCCGCTGGCCTTGTTGAAGAAATGGGGTGGGCAGGAGGGTTGGAGGACGTTGGAGCAGACGGTGACGGATAACATGAGGGCCATCACCAAGTGGGACCCTGAATGCGATGCGTGTGGAAATGGATGGATGCCTTGAGTCTAACTCCCCGTGCAGCTTGGCATCGGAAGGGCGGGAAAAGGGTGAACAGAACCAGTGCAGAGTTAGTCATATGATGAACCAAACTGAAATTCCCACTCCCGAGTCAACGCTTCAGCACAGAGCTTTCCCTAAAGTGATGTAACACCTGGATGTAGGTTTACGGCGTTACCCTCGAATCATTTCCGAGCAACGGTCATTGGTTAAAAACACTCGCGGAAGGGCTTTCACGATGCGGAGGATGGTGCAGGATGCAATGCGGCCGGGCTTGAGTGTCTTCGTCCCGATCTCGCGCCGCCATGATGAAATACAAGGGCATCTTAGCCGAGTTGCTCAGGCAGCTTCCAGGAAACGGTCGAAGCGACAGCAAGCTTGCATCCCCCGGTACATACCGGCGAGATGTTCAATATTCGACGCCAGAAAGCGCTCCCGTTGATCCGCCGAGTAACGAAACACGGCACTCTCGAGGTCCACCATCATTATTCTCCCATCGACAAGCTGGAAATTCGACAGGTTTGTATCGTCCACGGCCGCGCCAAAGGCGTGTATTGCGCGGTAGCAGGGCTGAAGCAGAGCTGCCAACTCTTCCAACCTCAATGTTGCACCCTCAGGCGAGGACATTGGGACGCCGCCCAAACGCTCGGGGGGCATGCCCCGCGCCCCGTCGCAACGCACAGCGCCGTAAAACCTCGGTATTATTACTCCATGGAGGGGTTGGAGGCGGCCGTACGCCTCCATCTCAATATCGGAAAGTTCCTCCCCGATCCCCTTCTCGCCGGACTTGAGGACGACCTGGCCGGGAAGAAACCACTCGCAGAAGGCGGTACGGACCCAGGGCTGGGCGAAAGCGGGCAGTAGAAGCCTGGTGGCGGGCGCGATCAACGATGCTGTCCTCGACGGGCGGATCTGCAATCCGAGGACGTGTGAATGGAGACCGGAAATTTGGGTGGCAAGGACCGAGATGTAGCTAGTCCTGAACCAAAAATGCTTCACCATGACTGTCAGAACAGGTCACTGTCAGAACAGGTCAATGAGGAAGCGGTACACTAGTAAAAGCGGCCTACGACAAATTTTGTTGGAGGCGCCCGCGGCGTCCACACTAGACGGGCCGCAGAGAGCCGGTAATTAATGCTCGAGCTCCCCGAGACGCTTGTACGTTGGGAGACGGATTTCGTACGTGCCAATCGTGGTAGCCGGCGGGCCGTTGTGTACCTCCACCGAAACACGCCTACAGGTAGCGGGAGTGGTTCGTTGATGGCTTGTGATGGATGCGTCGGTGCGAAGGGGTCCTGGCCCTGTACGACCGCCATTTCTCATCAACACGGAAAATCACATGATCTTATTGGCCTATTGATGGGTATTATTGTTGCCCATCCCCCCCGTTGCACCTATAATTACTGAATCTTGTTGCGATGCCTTCCGCTCACGAGCTGATTCTCCGGCACTCACTCAATGCTTTGTATAACCCTCGCTTCGTGTCCCACACGAACAAGCCTTGGGCTCGAGCTTATGCTACAATGCAAGGCTCTCAGGTACCGACGATCGGGCAAGATGCGCTGTCAGTCTGCATTTGCGCTAGCCTTTCCCCCCGTCTGCGATGAAGGAAAACGAGCCAATGAGCCCGCGCATCCGCCGGACGAGAGATATTGGAGAACCGAGACGGAAGCCGACGCCGAGCATTGGTGGCGCGCTGAGATATCCGACATCGTCCTAGCTACCTGGGCAAAGTATCCGGCCCTCATTCAGACCCGCCACACCTAGCCACTGAGCGAGGCCCCAATCTCGGAAAGCGTGGATTGCACCTACGGGCTCTATATCGGCAGCCAGCGTATCGGGGTTCAACAAAGGGAAAGCTCAATTATTGGCCATAATAGCGTATCAAGGTTCCACAGGGGAAGAAGGAGAAAAGGAAAGGAAAACTCTACACAGGTTCTCTACTTAAAGTAAAAGTTCTTATTCATGTGACAGTCCGCCCACTGCATTGCAGGAAAAGCTCATGTTCTGCCGTCTTGGGTGCTAACTCTGGCTAGCGTTGACCCGCTAAGAACTCCAAAGCAGCATACCAATTCACGGTTGTACACCATCGTCTTGGGTACAGAATCTCAGAGCATGGTGCGCAAAGAGATATAAATTGGAGACGCCGTTCCATCGCGCTCGTTTCTAGGACATGCCAAGAAAAAAACATAGTTTCGCTGCGATTGCTCCCACTTCAGCATTGTCCCTTGAATGTTTTGCCCTCTGTTTACCAGACCCAGTTTGTATTTTACCCCTCCTAGAAAGCGGTTTGACGACACAAGCACGAGCTACTTGGCTGAATGGACCCTATCGACCCGCCCAAGATCGAGCGATACCGACAACTTTGCGATGGCGCGCCAGCAGCTAGTGACGGCTTGCGACAGTGGCAATAGGAATCCGGCCACGGAAACAAGAAATTGTTCAACGCTCACCCCAATTTTCACCTAGCAGCCTCGGTGCGCGGCATGGGGCAAACGCGCCGAAGACACGGAAATCGTGGGCTGTCCCTAACCTAGATGTCAGGCGAGCCAGAGCCGCCGAGACCAGCTAGCTCTCGTTCTCATGAAGTGCAGGGCGAGGAGGTGATATTTACGTAGATGGTTCGAGTTACCTCTCCCGTTCAGTAAAATGACTGACCATGCGATCTAACAGTGAAGCACAAGGCCTTCTGAACGATACTATGATGGCCCGGTTCTCCTCAGATCAGAGCAAGAGGTCACCCGAGTATCTTTGTGTTGTCAGAAAGCACCTTTTGGTTCAAGGGACCGCTGGGTTGAACGGGCCGCTGCCCCAGCCTGTGTCCAATCTTGGCCCAGCTGTGCCGGCTTGATGGTCACCAGGAAGAGCGGGGGAGGGGGGAATCACCATGAATTTTGCTAGAGAATTTTACAAGTCCCGCTCCGAACACATCGTGAACAACGGCTACGGCAATATCATGAGATTCCCTAGCGCGGATTTTTTTTTAAAAAAAAATTCCGGAACTGTTCTCATAGCACAATACACTTCCCGCAAGGCCGTGTTCATACGCTGCGAAAGGGTTTCGTACGGCCGTAGCCGCAGTCGCCAATACTCAATCGTCATTCCCGCCGCGTTGATACCACCCGTGGGAGGAGGGCTATAAGTGGGGGCGTCGAACCGGTTGAGGAACTCGGCGGAGATAGAAGCGCCATAGATATGTAACCACTCGTGCCCATTGTCAGTTACCATCAGTACCACCCGCCAATAAATGCCATTCTCATCCTTGCGTTGCTGCTGCCGCCATTGTTGTTGCCACTTTGAAGACTCGAATCGCTGCGACTGCGCGAGCGCAATGAGGACGGCCACCATGTAGGGGTCTCGAAGGGGGTCTTTAGGACATGGCGGGTTGCGGTGGCGTTGACGGAGCTCCGCGATTTCGTCGAGGTCCAGCCAGGCGACGTGGTTCGGTGGCGGGGGGTCAAAGTCTTCGTCAGGGGGAGGGATCAAAGAATACGCATGGCACTCCAGATGGGCAACACAGCGGTGGGCGAAGCGGAACTCTAGCTCGCGTCTAGTTCAAAGCATACATGTATTAGTATCAAGAACGAAGCGGGGGGGCAAGGAAGGGGAGTTCCTACGTGATAGTAAAGTCGTTGCCATAATGCCCACGCCAGATATGCTCAATTGCGATTGCTTTGGAGACAAAGCTGCTCGACCCAGCCAATGCTTTAGCCCCGCGCTGATATCTTGGTTCGCCACTGGTTCCGACCTCGATCTCGGTCTCGATCTCGAGGGGTTCGGTGCCTGGGCAGGAGAACCTGCAACCTAGCAGGTCTAGGTGCCGCTGCGTCCAGATCAGAGGGTAAATATATAAACGTTCGCGCGGATATGACGACAAAATTCGAGAGATGGGCAGGGTTGCGGCGTCTAATGTTTCTTTTGGTGTTTCCGCCATGATCAATTGTCACTTGTTTGGTGTCTCCAGCTTTCCCGCGGGTGGTATTTTGGCCGAGTCGTGTCGTGGCCCGTGCGGAAAAAACGCGTCACATTGCGTTTTCTTTTTTGGCCCATGGACCGGCGACCACCCAACCTTCAACTACTGCTAGTGCCGCTTAGCTGAACAATCAATATTCGCGGACCGGGACACCATCAGTGTAAATGCTACCCTGTGGCATGATTTGGGGTCGAAAAAAGGTCGCGAGGTCGCCTGCAAAAATATCCAAGCGCTAATCCTATGGCAGTGGGCGTGTCAGAGATAGCAATTTACAATCCTAAACTGCAGATGGATCCGAGAAGAGCATGAATACACGTTGGTGGTTAGCTAAAGTGCGGTGGCCAGTTGGGGAAACTACTGTTCCAAGCAGGGAGTATAAGTTTTGCTCCGGCTGTATTTGCAATATGAAGGAGACACAAAAGCTAGTTAAACTCCATACAGATGCAGTAGGGCCTGGAAACTGCTAGTCAGGCGCCTGTGCGGACCCTGTTACCAGCAGTAGTCGAACTATACGGGGGTTGATGGTATAGCACAAGGGAATAGAGGCGGTCGACTTCGGAAGGAAGGTCCTGTTGCGGGCGTGTAAATAGTAGTAGTTATGTCCTGAGCCACTTCATTAGAATTGTTTTGTGCCTGCCGGCACCGCCAGCAACCGCGGGGTGCTGTGCTCCGAGTTAGAAGCGACGGCGCAAGTTGTGAGGTAAAGCAACCAGTCCGCAGCCAGCACCTCACTAGTTCACCGCCTTATGCCACTCAGGTCAACTACGAGACTGGACGCGATGGGCTGAGGGTGAAGTACCTGTTGAGGAGCTAAAGATTGTGTCCTCCCTGCTTACAAAGAAATGTGCCTTACTTCCCTGGTGGTCCGCCACTAACGTATTACAGATTTGTCTCCGGTCCCTTTTGTCTCTTTGGAGGCGCACGCCGTAGATCCCGTCCTGCCTGTGGCCTCTTTGGCGGAACGGCCCCCTCGGCATATTTAAGCTGGGCCCGCCACTGACTTACCTCTTTCTGGCTGGGGTTATGAGGAGCCATTGTCAACGTCTAGGCAATCGCTCGAGGATCTACCGCAGCACCACGTTGTAGATCTCGACGGAGAACACGCCACCATTTTATAAAATATTCACACTCCGCCTTCCTGCTGTGGAGGCTGTTATACCTGCTTGGGATGAGCTTCTCTTCATTTCTTAGCGGGTGTCCAGACCTACTCGATTGGATTGATTGGTTTCGAAAGTGACCTGAAGCACATCCCTGCAACAACGAAATCGAGAGCAAATTCATGCGGTCGGACGACGGTCCCCGGAAAGGTCGCAAGGCTGTGATATCCCAGCATGCTGCCTATATAAAGCAGGGAGATACCCTCTTCGACGGATGCCTTTAGCTCGCCAATTTCCATCAGCGTCTGCTGCTTGGCTAGATTCTCCAGAGCAGTCGTTGTCGCTGCGATTCGCTTTTTCGGCTCGGGAACCTCCTCACTATTAAACTGCCGCCTTCGGATGCTGCGCTCTCGGAGCATTCGAGCTCGAGCATCAGCTACTAGGTCTTGATGCTTCTGTGCAAGTAGGATAAGCGTAATTCGCTCTTCGAATGTGCACATCTGAGCTTTTCGGCGAATATTTCCGAGTTTGGCAACCATTCCTTCCACAGTGCCCCGTTTGTCGTCATAGCCATCCGTCACTCCAATGGGTGGGAGTGAACACTGCATTACCATCTGCAAGATGCGCGCCTTTACCTCCATGCTCGGATCGCCATCCCCCAAAGCGAGGGTCAGTTCCTCCCCCTGACCGCTGGACTTCTGGAGGTCGAGGAGAAAGCACTGGTGGCTGTCGGCAGCACATGCGGACACTTTGTCTGTTGGATCGGGTTGGAGGAAGATGAGCTCTGTTGCCGTTGGGTCTGGTTGGCCCGTTGTGCCCTTGCCGGCGAAGATGCCTAATTGGGACGCCGAGATCCGTGTTTCCAGGAGCCTTGCCAGGTACCGTGCCCGAAGAGAAGTGGGATCGCTGCTGTCGGACGTCGGCGGTGCGGTTCCAAGATACTTTTCGAGCGCTAAACAACATTGAATGCCGGAGGGTGAGTCCCAAGGCTGGTTTCCAAGCTAGAGAGAAGTCAGCAATTATCCACTTATGCAAAGCAATTCGGGCTTGCCTCTTGAAGGTCGTGGTGGAGCTGAGCCTTTAGCATGCTCTCGAACTTGGTCCTCCAATGCTCGGCATGCTCTTTATCCATGCCGATCGAGGTAAACCTGCCACTTTGCCAATTAACCACCAGAAGAGCCCAGCTGTTTTCCGTCGCTGAAGTCGATGGTTGATCGCGGCCATTGGCGTGTATTGGCAGCACAAGACCGTCGTAGGTTTCCAACAAATCCTGGTTGAATGTCGGACGTCCCGTTTCGATATTAGACAGATCTTGTGCAGCAAAGCCAGAGCCTCTGCAAAGAATCTGCAGGATCTTCGTCAACAGCGGGCCGTCCAAGCAGCCGCCCGGAAGGAACTGTTCGAGCCTCTTCTGGAAAGACTCGTCATGCTCCACGCAGCCGAGCCACTCCGGAGGAAAGCGTTGAGTAAGGATGTAATCGATCCATCTCGGTGATTTGTACCGCTGGCTCTGGGGATAGGATTGGCATGCATGCTGGGCTCGTACCCCAGGTCTCCTTATTCCGTATTGCAAGCTCGTCTCCCAGGCTTTGACTTGTGTTGCCCTCTTCGTCCTCCCCGCTCTCTTCGTTCCCACCTCGGCTCTCTGACTGTTCGGCGGCATCAGCCATACGACGCTTTCTAGCTCGCTGCCTCCTCGTCTCTTCCCCCCTTTCCAGATCTTCTACCCGTCGTTGGGCCTCCTCAGGACCAAGGAAGGCCAGAAGGTCGATCGGGATGGGGTTATCGGGACACGGGTCAAGACAGGCGACATGGCCATGTGGTGACCATTCTGCATCTGCGTAATGCACTGCCTCCGCGAGCGTGTAGCCTGTGCTAAATCCAGAATGATAGGCACGTGGCATGGTGACAACCACTTCGGATGCTCTTCGGTCGACGATCGTGAATGGAATGCCCCATTCTGTCAATGTCGACGGGGGCACAAACACTGCTGCGTGTCGGACACACTGCTCACAATCCCAGACTATCGCTTTGTCTGTTTCCTTCAGCTTCTCAATGAAGGCGTCTGCTGCCGACGGGGGAATGACTTTCCATAGCTTCCTCCCAACGTGCAAGTGGCTTAGAGAATAGAGCCCGTAATGCTCCTCATGGTCAGAGAAGGATGCACCGAATTTGGGACCAGATTCGTACGCATACGGCCAGTGGAGTCCGGGAATCGAATACTTTGTTTGTGACAGCATGTTGTCCTTTAGCGGCTAGATGGCGCTTTCTGTCGTAAGGCCTGCTGCAGCGCGTTGTTGAGGGGTCTCGGCCGGAACATCCGTTCTGTAGTAGACGCCATCTAGGCCATCCTTGCTACATAGGAGCGCTTCATGACGTTGAACAGCGTCCAGGGTGGGCAACAAACAGGGAGGAGATGGGCGAAAGACCTGGCGTTTTCCCGGCATATCGATATGGTAAGTCTTGTTTGGAAGGGCTTGGGCGCGATACCCCCGGCAAGGCTTGGCCCTGGCCTCTGTCTCTTCTCTGGGTGGGAGAGGGCGTTGCAGCTCTGGTGGGAGCACAACCTTGAAAGCGCCGACCCGGTCCATGTGAAGAACCCTTGCCGAGGCGAGGACGGACGGAAAGTCAAGCCACTGATCCGCCGAGGGTCACAGGACCAAAACGCGACCGTCCAACTCATGTTTGATTCTAGCGCTCGGGTGATGCGGCCCGGTCAGTGCTTCGGTAACCAGCGCCTCGGCTGGGTGACGGTCCCTGCTGGCCTGCTCGGAAAGCGTTGGAGCTGTTGCTGTTGCTGTTGTTTGGCTTTCAGGCTCTGTGATGGCCATTATATGAGGATCCGGGACAGGTGATGATAGTGAAACATGGTTGGTAGATGTGGCCTCCGGGTTCCCGTGGTCGTCCTGCGGCATCCTGGTGGAGGCTGCATTGTGGACCTTAAGCAGCTGGCTTGCTTCGTTGATGATGCTTGTCAGAGTGTCAGAGATAGGATCTGAAGTGACAAGATCGCTTATGCCAATCTGTGTCCTTGCGACCGCTGGGGCATGCGAACCGGGGGGCTGGACCGGGCGTTTGCGGTTCGAGGCAGCCCTTGCGCGCTTGAGCCTCCCTAGCAAGACCTCAATTTTGCTTACAATGACGTCGAAAGTTGCGAGCTCTTGATCAGGATGCCCGGCAGTTTCCATGTTGTAAGGCGCGTTGAGATATGGACACAAAATGAGCGGTATGCGTGTTTGGAGGAGAAGGGATTTGAACATTGGGCGGACCACGCCCGGGCGGGCTCTGACGATGGCGTGCCATTTTTCTCAGAATGGAATGCCGAGATGCAAGACCATCATCACCTGCGCCCTGTGTTGATAGATGGTATCATTGGTTGACAACCGACGAATCAAAGGCCTATCGGTCAACGTGTCGCGGATTCCACGCCGGCGCATCGCGCGGAAAGTCGTGCTCTGGACTTGTTTGGGCATGTTCCGGCACCGTTTGTGTTGGCGTCCAATGAGTTTAACGCAGATGTGGATAGATTTCCTCCTCAATCCTACAGATAAATTCCGAAATCTTGAGCGTCACGGTCCACCACGCGACGAGACCATGCCCTTATGGGACGCCTCCATCTCTCACGGGTCGGAAACATGGTTCAGCGCCATGACTGTGGCGTCACCACTCTCATTTATAACTGGGGGCTATTGCATTCACCCCGGCTGTCGCGATTGCGGCTCATGCTGTAAATGCCACGACTTCCGTAGCCACAACTGACGCTCGGGGTGCACCGTCATGCGTACGCCTCTTGGCCAAATTCTGCTTCTTGGGTACTTGAAGTTCCGTTGGGGACCTGCGAGAGCCCCTATTCCTCTCGGAACGGGTGGCCCTTGGTGTGCTGGAGCTTGATGTGAAGCTTGTAGTGAAGCTCACGATCGGTTCCACGGCACCAAGAGACGTAGAATTCTGGCTGTACTCTTCGCCCTCGGCGTAAAAATGCCGAGAAAACGCAGCGTGCCCGTCCCCGCGTGGTAGGTCGAACTGTAGGTATAAGCATTGCCGTCGTACACGAGCTCCTCCTCGCCATGGCTCTGCAGGCTGCGCATGGCGCGGGCTCCATACGCTCCATCAAGGCAAGCCTAGCAGCGGGTGCGAATGGCTCCATGTTAGCTTGCTGACGGACCGGAATGAGTGTTGGGGTAAGGAACCCAGGCTTACTCTCCATGACAGGTGAAGATGGAAACTATGGCGGGGTAGTACCAGTGAGGGACAGCGCTTTCTCGCTTTAACGTGTACCCTCGAATCATTTCCGAGCGATGGCTATTGGTTAACAAATTTCCGCGGAAGAGCTGCTGCCTGCCTGAAGCGGCCGCCGCTGAAATCCTTCACGTCAAACGACCCAGCCATTTCTTCACCTTCCATCCTCAAATACCACAAACTCGCCTCCCAAGTATCACCCGCCATGGAAAGACCCGTCATTGACAGCAACCTCATCGGCCTGGGTACCAAGCTCCTCCGCGAAGCCTGCACCAAAATCCCGCTCCGGGATGCCGAGTTTGCAAACGTCTGGGAGGGCAAGCCCTACCCCGTCTACTACAAACTTGAAGCCACCGTGCCAAATGACAACGGTCGCGCCGTCGATTGGTCTTACAGTAGGACTGTTGACTCCTGGTACGAGCCATCAAATGACGAGGTGGCATCCGCGGATCTCCTGCTCGCGATACTGGGGCTCTGTCTGCTCGCTGCCGTTCAACCGACGGGGAAGATTCTCGGTCGGAAATTCGACACGCCGTGGATCATCCGCTGCTTTCCGATCATTTACATTGCCGATGCACTCGATACACTCGTTCAGTGGGTGTGGTTAATCCTCGTTTCAAGCAAGGGCGCTCGCGATGCGGCGTTGATTGTCTTGGAGAAGCGCCAAGCTGGGCTGGAGATGGAACACTGGGCTTTTGCCGTGACGAAATGGAAGGCGGCAAGTCCTGCGCGCTGGGCTGCGTTTGCCGTACACCTGCCAGCGCTGTTGGACATCTTGGATGCTTCGCTGCATGCTCGGATGGTCTGGTTGATATATGCCGGGGCGTGGCTGACTTTTGAGGGCCTCATTCTTGCCGCGACTGTTGATGCGTCAGGCAATGAGGAGGCCGATCCCTCGGGTGGGAGTAGGGATAGACTGTCAAAGGCTGACGATGATACGACGGATGAGTCTCCGACACAGAAAGAGACGACACCGGAGAAGGATGATGAAGCGAAATCGCCCGAAACTACAGCCCCAGAGTCATCAACCGCCATAAAACCATCAGAGCCCATCTCAACACCTCAAAGTTTCACCCTCGCGCATCGCATTCACACAATAACCTCCACAACCGTCATCCTCGCCTCAGCCATCTACCACGCCATCCCACTCCTGGCTCCCGAAGCAACCGCATGGAACAGCTACCTCACCTATGGCCTGACAGACCCCGATGCTCCCGATTCGTTCTCCCTCTTCCTGATCGACCGCTTCGTTCAAGCCGCAATACCACTCTACTTCTTGACCGTCGTTGCCACACAAGATCTGGGTGCCGAATGGCTGTCACGCTTGGAGGAAAACAACTGGCTGTTCGGAGTCCTCGCTTTTATTCAGACAGTATCCATGTTCTTCTGGGGCACAGCATGGGGTGCATATTTCCTGCCTGAGCATGGATTGGAAGGCGAGGGCTACGAGGAGATGTGGTATCTTGCGGTTACGGGGCTGTTCGCTTTACTGTATTGGATCAATATCAAGGTTGGGAACGTAATTCCATTTCGGGTGTTTATGGTTTTGGACGCTATTATTTACTACTCTGGACAGGAGAGGGCGACGCGGGTCACAGGGAATGTGGTGTGCCGGGCTGGTGGGATGTGCCACAAGTTGTCTTATTGATCCATCAGAAATGAGATCGCCTTGATGGGGGCTGGTTCAGGTGTTGGTATATTGGCCAAGGATGGGGAGCTAGTGCTGTAATACTAAGCGAACGACTGTGTTCAAACTCAGACGTAGACATGGCAGAAGGCGCCTCCGAATCCTCCCAGGTTATCATGGGCCTCCAGCACAGGGACGGGGCTCAGGCTTGTCAACCATTTGAGGTCGACTTTCCTGGTTGCGCCGCTCGATCCAAGGCTCACCTGGGCGTTGACACGCGTGTCGGGGTCCTGCATCTGCCAGATCCACCAGAGGCGATCCAGGGCAGCGTGATGGAAGTAGAAGATGGGATCACCAGGAGACACCATGGGGTCGCCGCCGGGGTCGCCGCCAGAGATGTAGTGGCCCGAGTTGTGGATGCCCCAGTTGTATGGATCGCTCGCGTTTCGGGGCGGGGTCAATAGCGTGTTGTAGAAGGTGTTGATGTCCTTGGACTTGGTGATGAGGTCGTACATCTTTTGTGCCGTCGCACCGAGGGCAACCGTCGGGTTGACATCGCGACGCATGCAGCGGGGGTTGTAGCCGCCACCGCTCGACATGGGGTTCCTCGGTACGTTGTTCATCATCGGGGAGCCGGGGCCGATGTTGGCTCGGTAGCTGTTGCCAGGCATGTCAGTTTGACGGCGAGTTACAGGGCATGGCTATAACTCACTCCTTGAAAGGACCCTTCGTGACGCATCCACCGCCACCGGCGGATTTGACCGTGCCGCCGGCACCCATACGGAGACCGGTGTAGCCGGGATCGGGATCGCCGTTGCCGCCCATGCTGGTAGCATTACCGTTGAACAGGGCTGAGTTTTGGGGGTCCTTGGTGTAGCGGTCGTAGTTCATGTACGGGTGGTATCCCTTGTAGCCACACTCGTTGCGAAGAGCGTTCTCGAGCGCAAGGATGAAGAACTTGTGAGCGGGAAAGAGGCCGATTGTATCGTGCAGAGAGCCGGCGTTGGTGAGATGATATGCCATGAAATCGTCGTATCTGGTTCGAGCTCCCGGGAACTGGTCCTTGGGTGCCTTGGACGGCGCGTTCATGAGACAGAGTGTGGCGTTGATGAAGTCGAGTCTCTGCTCGTTGGTCATGTCGCCCCTGTTAAGAATTAGAGCCCTAAGTCAGACAAGCCGAATGGAGCCCACCATACCATTCCCTTCGAACACCCGCCTTCTCCAGCGTGCAGCCGTTATTCTTGCCTGCAGCAACCTTCTTGTTCATGTATTCGTCAACCTTGTCCATGGTCTGCTCTTCCAACTTGTCAACAATGTCCAGCGGATAGAAACCGTTGCGTTGCCTGATATCATTGATGAGTCCATCGGTTCCCGTTTCTCAAAATGTTGCGTCTGGCCCACTTACACGGCAACCTTGGTTCTCCAGTCTCTCTTCGCCACGGTCGCCGCCAGGACCGCGGGCAACAGGACGGAAAGACACCAGACAGACCGCATGTTGGGCAGTTAGTTGGTGACACACTGGCGTTCGTGTCTCGCAGAACCGAGAACATGCACCGACATCTCGGAGCCAAGGGCTTTTGTAAGACGCATTCCTCGCCTCCCCCAGATCAACCGAGGGGGCAATCATTTCCCCTTCTCCCATATGGCCACCTTAAACTGAAAGCGATGAGTGGACTGGGAATCCAGTCGTCACTTGAGCGCCCAATGGCAGCTTTGTGGGGTATTTTCCGATTAAATTGCCTGCATCCTGGGGCGAGTGATGCCGGCACATGCTCGGCTCTCAAGTTCCGGAAGATCTGCGTGCACCTCTACCGCCACCCCCACCGGGTCCATGCTTGATGGTACCAAACAAAGATATGTTAAATTGGTCACATTACGCGTTCCGTCGAGCCCTTTTTCGTTTAGCCGGCAGGTTCGGCAGTCCCAACGCCGGCGCCGATACCAAATAGGTCAGGTATTATATGAGGCCCAACCGCGCTGCAGACCAACCCAACTCCTGGTCAATCGGAGAGCGGATATAAGCCTCCAGGTCTTGGCTTGGCCCTCGGTTCGAGCCTCGCAAACAACATGCGCGCAGCCACTTTTCTCGTGGCTCTGCTCTGCGGAGTGGCCTTTGCGGACAGCTGCGTTGAAAGTGCGGGATCTCATTCGTATTGGAAGATTGATGATTTGGTCCTCAAGGTTTACGACTGGGACAATGGCGGTACCACGGGCACATTCGGGTTCAAATCATATTACTCGGGGACAAACACGACGGTGGAGTGCCAGGCCAAGGAGGTCGACCTGACAAAGTTGGGCGATACGTGGTCTACATGCAACAGTCCAGGAACGGAATTTCGACTCAACTTTGACGAGTTGAGCTTATCCTTGAAGGAAAGTTGGACATGTTCGGGGTGAGTATGCCTCTACCCCATCATAGGAATCGGGCCTTCAAGTCGCGCTAACATCTCCGGCCCATTGTAAGAACGTCCTTTAGTGCCAATGCAACAGGGGATATGATGTTGCACGGCTGTCTGGACAGCAAAACGGAAAAAGGAATCGAGTCGGATTGCACCGTCATGGAGTTCGAGATGGCCGCCAACGTAACTGGAGGATCCCCAGCGGTGCCACCAGGACATGATCACCACTGATGGGATGGATGATTGGGAAACCGTCAAATGTGATATTCCTACCTAGAAGCAATAAAGTCGTAGCCTGGCAAAATGCATACACAGCATACCCCAATCAAACAGCACGTTTGTGGACAGTAGTCTTTCCAGGCTAGGAACCCAACAAACCTCCATGTCTATCAAATGGACAGTAGAGAACTGAAAGCATGTGATTAGGTAGTTATGAGAGGACACTGATCACGCGAACGCTATTCATTTTCAACTCCAATCATAAGGTAGCCTTCTCATGTTTGATACTGACAATTGTCCGGAGAGCCCAGTCCGGGACAATACAGGATGCATGGATCGGTGCTGTGCTCATATAGCTCCATAGTTTCCTGTCCCGATGACCCGGTTGGAGATGCGGGGCGCTGTCTTGGGGCAACATCTTGGTCAAGATCGACGTAGCAGCTGTCGCTGGGGATAAGCTCGGGACGATTCAATGGCCGTGACGGGCTGCGATACGACAGTAGAGAAGCAACAAAGCAACCACACTGCTGCTTTGAGAGCTTTGATGGTTTAGACGAACCAATCAACAAGATTTTAAACCCCGCTTCTTGTCTGTTCCATTTGTCATGCCGAGGAGAAGAGAGTGGTGGCCTGTCAGGTTGAGGGAGAGCACATGTTGCCATTTTCACCTCGAGCTGAGGGTATAAGACTGGGGCCATCTGTCTCGTCACAGGCTTGTGTTCTTGCTCGCTCGCTTGGAGATAAGGCAAATAGAGAGGTTTTTCAACATGCGTTTCTTCACCGTCGTCGCTGTCTTTGCTGGACTCGCCTTTGCTCTACCGGAGCCGGTTGCAGAGCCAGAAGTCCCTGAGCATGCAGCTCTCGTACGCTTCACTTATCCACGTGTCGCTTTGATGACTGACTGACTGCTTTATAGAACAAGAGATATTGCAGTGTTAGTAAGTTGTCCCCTTGTTTCTGCAATCCTTGACGGCAGGGAGTGTGCTGAGTATAATCCGTCAGATTGTGTGACGTATTGTTGCCAGCAAGCCGGCTGTAACGGCTATCTTCATTGTAGTGGTTCCTATGTAAGTCGATCCGCTCACCGGGATTCAGTCTCAAGCAGTTTGGGTTTTTCGCTGACAGTGGCTTCCGGGATAGTGCTATACCAATCCCGCCGGTTACTCCTGGTGCGAATGTAACTGCCGCTATGGATGAAGCGACATGACTTGGGGAAAGACACATACCGATTCATGTTGATGTTCATGCTGATAGCAATGAAGCCCGGATTGACTTTCAAGGACCGCGTGTGTTTATCAAATTTGTCTTCTTTGGTGAACTGACTAGGAAAGTGGGTTTTTTGTTCGTTGCTTAATGACTGAAGTCTCCCCGGTCCGAGAATCCGGCAGAGGGTGATTGCTTAGATGACGGTAGCTCGAAGAGATACGTGAATCGAAAGTGCCAGCAGTATGTTCACCATGCCTCTAAATTCCGGGCGCCATTTAGCTCGCAGTTTGTTTTAGCTCCCGCCTTGAGCTGCCCTGACACCGAAACTTGTTTTCTTTAGGAATCATGTTTACAGCGTGTGGCGAATGCTGGGAAATTGGTCATCCGAGGGATAAATTCAAACTAGATCTTTGAAGTGCCAGGTACATGTATTGAGTGAGTGGGCGCCATTTCTGGCTTGTTCGAAAACCAACGTTGAGTGAAGTTAAAGAGGAAATAACAGCGACTCAAGAAAAAACCATTCTGTTGCAAACAGAGCGTTATAAGAGAGAAGCCAATCGCATCGTGACGAAGAGAACTCCAAGTTAGGTCTGTTCCTATTGTGTAGCGAGACACAACTAGACGCACAACTAGACAGAGTCAAACGTATTGTCCCAGTTCGTTGGCCACGAACCCTCGCCGCTTCCCGTCTCTCCATTATCCAAGGTGCCAAACGCGTTGGTTAGCTGCATGGCTCCCGTGCCCTGAATGACTTGCTGCTGCTGCTGGGCTGCTCGTGGCGGGGCCATGAGCTGTGGTGGCTGAGCTTGCCCAGGGGACCCCTGAGGCTGTGGTGGGAGCTGGACAAAGCCGTAGCCAAGACCGGTCGCAAGACTGCCTGAGGGAAGATATCCGCCGTGAGTTACTGGTTGGGGAACGGCAAAACCAGCAGTGCTGCCAAAATGATGCCCCGGCATTGGAGTCATGTACTGCGGGACCGCTGGGATGAAATCAATGTGGCCGATTTCATCAAAAGACGAGAATGAAGTCCCTCCAGATGCGTTGGTTGACGAAGACTGAGGTGCTGTCAGTTGGCCCCATGCCCCGGGCGACAGGCGGGTGTGAGCGGCAATGTTCAACGCAGAGCTGAGGATATGACGAAAGAATTCCCGTGAGCGTTCGGGGTCCGTGGGAGGCGGAGGCCCGTTCTCTGACGAGTCCCGTTCTGAGAGGCTCGCCCTCACGGCATTGTCGTAAACGAAGAGAATTTGCTCAATGACAACCTCCGTTCCCATTTCAAAGTCCTCGTAAACTGGAGGTGAGATGCAGTTAGTCACTGATTCGAGGTGGACAGTCAGGCGTGAATGAAACTTACATGGATGTTCGGGAACTTGTGTACCAGGAAACAACACCGCAAACATGATATACCACTGGCCAAGTTCGAGCCGAGGGTTGATCTTGGGGTCTCGACCAATCTTGAACTCGTCGATGTTCGCACTAATCCAGCGGTCCCGCGCGGCGTCTTGACCCTCATCACTCCTCCTGAGGGAGTCGGTAAAACTCTTCAAGGAAGCCTTGAGCTTCTGCTGGGTTTCTCCGTCCATGTCTCGCATGTGAGGGTGGTGGCTTGCTCCAAGGTGGTTGCTGGCAATGTGTTCACTGCGCGCCTTTTTGCTGCTGAATTCCTCGTTGCATTCGGCGCATCGTGCGAAGCAGTCAACGTCGCTGCTATGACGTCGAAGGTCGGCGTCTGTCGGAAAGTTGTCCTGGCAATTGTGGCACTTGAAGGAACTCGCTGCGCGATGTGTGTTCTTCAAGTGCTCCCTGCAGAACACAAGTCCCGGGCACGGTCAGTCGAATTTACCTACCCTCGAAGGGGCAGTCCCATAGGTACTCTTGAATATGGCTAGACTTACTTGAGGTACTGCATCCTGGTGTACCCGGGCCCAGCACAGGGCTGATACTTTTTGCCGACCCGGACACAGTAGTAGGTTGGGAAAGCGGCATTGTAAACGCACCGAAGATTCCGATAGCCAGCTGTCGATGTAGCAGCCCTTGGCACCGCCTTTCCCGCCGCCTCGCCAGGCTCATCTCCTGGAGCGCGATCCCCACTGCGGTCGGGCTTCTGGGGTACAGGAGCAGGGTTCTTACCACGGCGGCCCGAGGGGGCTCCTGATGGGTCACCAGTCGTGGTAGAGCCACCCCGCTCAGAGCTTGAGGCGACGGATCTCACCGGGGCACGAAAATCGCCGATCCTGATGTTCTTGTACAGCCCTTCCAGCAACGTGAGTGCGGTGAGGTCACCCACGGCGTCGGGCTCCTCCCTGGGGACGTAGACGAGCTTTCCCTTCACCGAATCACAGAATGACCTTGCAGCCTCTTCGGACAAGTGGCACTTCACAAAGTCGAAAAGCAAATCGTCGTCTGAGATTCCGTCGCCCTCATCTTCCTGGGGATATGCCGTCTCCGACTGTGACGATTTCCGCTCAGACGACATGGAAGAGTCGTCGGTTCCCTGCGGCGCGTCTCCAAGGTCCTGTGAGTTTCCAGTCGGGTCGTCGGATCCAGATGAAGGGTTATGCTCCGAAGGCCCGTCGTGGGACTGCGAGCGAAAATGGGGAAGCGAGTTGGGCTGCGGGCAAAGCTTTGCAGATGAAAACGTGACCACCGGACCACAGCATTGTCCGTCGTCCAGGTAGCTAGCAGGGGTGGTCACATGGTGGGTACCTGTGTGCGAGCAGGGAGAAACCATTCCAGAGGAGGAACCGGCGTTTACCGCCAAATGACAACCAATGCCATAAGAATCGAGGTTGAAGTTGTCAAACTCGCTCGGTTGTCGGGGTGTCGGGGGAGTTCCACGGGAAGACGGCTCACGTGACATGGCGCCATCGCTTCCCAGAGAAGGCGGATTCCCCGCGGAATCGGTGTCGCTGCCGGTCGGAGAGAGAGAAGGCGGATTCCCTGCGGAGTCGGTATCGCTGCCGGTCGGAGAGAGGTTGCGTTGTTTCTTCCCGGGTTGCCTGAAATCAACTCGATCGTCGAAAGAACTCGAGAGTTTGCGTCGCCCCCTCTTCGCAGGGCGCAACACGGACCGGCAGGAAGAAGCAAGCCCATGGAAAAAGGTCGGGGAGCCTCGGTGGGCCATACCCGCCGTTGCCGCCCCGGGTGTTTGGTTTTCTCTTGAACAAAGTCCTAGTAAGTTGATGGTTGGCGTTGGAAAGCCAATACCGAGACAAATGTGTGAAGTTAGAGGAGTGAGCTGGAACCGGCAGGAGAACCAGGATGGTATAAAACCTACCTCGAGCCGGACGTCCAGAACTTGTTGCTGGAAACGGAGTTATTGGTTCCAAGCTCCTTGGCTTGCATGTACTCACACCATCTTTTTCACGAACCGCCGTGACTTTGTCACGACGCATCGTGACCACGATCCGAAGTGCACTTTCTCCACCACTCACAGCCCGCCATCTTTTGGGCAATATCCAATTCCAATCGAAGACATGCGCCACGACCGAAATCATGCATACGCCCGCCTCACATCTTGGCCCCGAAAGCAACCCGAAACCATGCAGGAGGATTCCGGTTGTTTTCAGGCCCACCGTGTCAACAAGTAACGACTCTATAATTAAGCTGTGCCCAAAGGCCCAACGGAACGTCTGACTCGACCGTTTCCCAGCGTTATGATTTTGCCGCAATTTCCGACAGGCTTGTACTTTCCCGATACGATATTACGCAGCAATCATAGCGCTTGAAATGTATGTGGAGGTGACGTCTCTCACGTATCGGAGTGACAAACTTGTGAGCCCATTTTTCCGACTCTGCCGTTCACCGAATCCCAGCCCTCAGCTTATCCTCCACTATCACGTCACCTGGGCGCCTCATCAGTCTTGAGTTGCCAACCGGGCACTCCGATGGTGGATAGGGGCGATGCCGTCAGCTTGGCCTCGCTGACCACCGGGCCTAATGAAGCAAACGGCGTTCCCCATCGTGCAATCACTCTTAGGCCCGCTACACACATCCGATGCCGTGAGTGACGCAGCAGTTAACCTACCAACCCATGATTCAGGCCACGTGGTACACATACGGGATGGGCCGCGGTCTAGATCTTTGCGAACTAACATGAATGCGACCTGGCAACACAGGCAGGCGTCTATGTCGGGACCTTTGTTCCTTTTTCTGCCTCGTGGAACTTTTCTTTGACCGCGATGCCGTGGCAGTTGGATTCCGGCCCCTTGGAGACCCATGACGACTTTGTGTGCCGAACCAAAACCCATGCCAGCTCAACACCATGCTCACGACTCCTCGTGTCGCAGCGAGACCACCAAGCATCCATCGAGAGACATGGTGTTGTGAGCCCCAAACCTGTGACTGTCCTCACCGAGAATTCCGGGTAACGTCCAGGCCTTCCACGCAGGCTCCCTCCAGTAAGGGTGCGCCCAAATCGCGTTTTAGACTATCCGCCAATCCAACCCAGGGATCATCAAACTATTAGAGACATTTCAACACGAGATTGCGTGAGGTCAAAGGGTGTAAGATGACCATCCTTTTCTCAAGCATGGGCTTTAGCCTGTCCTGGCGTCTCAGGCTACCACCTTCATACCTCACCCTCGCTACCGTAGCGGGAATCGCAGGAAGCCCACAAGCCTACCCTGCAACTAGCCTTCTAGCAGGTTATAGAATTCGGATCACCACTATTCTAGGGGGCTCAACTAGCCTAGTTACCACGTCTAGGCTAGTTGCACAGGGGGAAGCCTATCCAGGCTTACCCATTGGATCGCTATATGGCTGTTGGTGGTGCCTTCCTTGTCGTGGGTAGTGCCTTACGCCAGAAGAAGCGCCTTCGCCAAGAAGGACCGCCAAGGCGTAGCCCCCTTGTCAGCGGCAACAACGACTATCCATTTCATCAATCAGATAGATGAGCGGCTCAAGGGGTCACTCTGCACTGGTTTCGCCCTCTTGGATAGGCCGTTAGTTTGATTCCGACAAAGCCATTAATCCTTTTTGCAAAGCAGCCCCTGAAATTCAGCCCCGACTGGAAGCCCCCCGAAAATCCGATGTTCCAGGGCTTCAGAAGGTCGGTTTTCAGGGCCTTCCTTTCAGCTTATAGGGAGTTCAACTAGCCTTATGATTTCAACTGGCCTAGTTGCGATCCGAAGCCTATAATTGGCCCGTAGCCTAGACCCATAGAACGGATTCCCACAGCAGTATTCCCGGTCTGCTACAAGGATTCGCTCAGATTCTCTATCCATTCGTGTGAGATATGAAGACTTTTTGCACAGTGCAAGAGGAAGAACTAGCAGGACAGCGTTGTAGATGTGATCAATTCACGAGAGAGTGACACTTGTGTCGCAGGGCAAAACAAGCGCGACGATTAAGAGCGTATTTCAATATCTAGGTCAGATTGAGACAACACTCACCCCTCCACCTTCTTCCCACTCCCAATGCTGCACCCCATCCGTCCTCCTCCATCCTACCGCATCCCACAACAATTATAGTCGCCCACCACTATTTCTAACTGATGCCACAAGGTATCCTTTATATATAAGAAGATTAGATAAGATGAGGGAGCGGTTACGTAATATTCACCAGACCAGGGCTTGCTGCATGCAGGGTGAAGCATCCCCCGAGCCCCCCACCTTGTGAGTGTAAAGCATGAGTTCGACTCCTGACCCTGCGCAACAATACAAGTGTGTCGGACGCACTCTTCACACCGCGTGCCCCCCCCAAGCCTGGTCCTTTGGATCGCACGCCATGTTAGGGAGACCTGCCCCTCTCTTTCCTGGCCATGCATGATGTGGCATAAATCTGAGTTGGGGTTGGCACGAGCACCACCTATCTGCAACAGAGCTGGGAGCTTTGGATTGCGGTGCAAGAGAGGGGGGGGGAAGCACAAGCCACTGCTGCGTGTGTGTCCAAGAAAGGAGCAGGTCAGAGCATCCAGGTGCGGCTCCCATTGGGAGGTGGGATCAGCGATTTTCATTCCTCAACATTCATTCCTGCCGTGTAACCCACGCCACGTTTTTAGCGAAGAGGCTGGTTATCGCATCTCCGCCTGCGTGAAAGTGTTGAGACTGAATTGCCATTGCGGCTGCGCCTCTGAATAGGCGGTTCGTAGAATCAACAGAAGCCTCTGGTGTCAGAAAGTCCAGTTGCACCCGACGGCGGTCGAAAATGCAGAGGGATTGGACTGTGCGGCTTCTTGTTTGTTGTTTGATGTTGATGCGTGGTTTTTTCCACTGTGTAACCCCAAGACTGGTCGGTGGCGGCCGCAACGGTTTCAGCACCCTCCAATGGCTTTTCGACCTGTCACTTTTAGTTCGCTCACCGGTCGTGACCCGGTGCTTTGGCTCCGGGAAACTCAATGATACTGCTTGAAGTCGCTTTCACGGCACGTGGGTTCCAAAAATGAGTGTTTGATTCTTGATGTGTGCTAAGATTCCCTATCATCCACTGCAAGCCCACTAACAGAGGGCCAAACCCAACACCCTTTTTTGGAACCACGTGGGACGGTAACTACCAGCCGGCGGGAGGTGAGGGAGGCTCGGAGAGTGCCGCTTGCCTGCCGCAAGCCAGCAAAGCTGTGAATTAAATTCGCAGGGGCTGTTGAGTGAGACAGGTGGTGGCCACCCTGAGCGCCGTGGCTTTCAAAAGGATAGAGTGATGTAATTATTTGGCATTCCACAAAGTGGGAGATGGAGAGGTTGGAAAGGAGGTGGTGACCTAAAAGCCCCAGGTGTCCACACCCAACCCAGTCCAATTCAGTCTGGGTTAGTTCACCATGTCACATCGCGTGCTCTCCTCGGCTGATCAACCCGGCGCCGCACTGGCCCACGAGTGGCACTTCCATCCGCTGACAACGGTAACTTTGATGACGGCAACCTTCGATGGATGGTCGGCAGAATGTCGCTATCGCTGCGTCCGCGGCGGTGCTCTCAGTGACAGCGATAGCCGTCTTGCTTCGACTCTATACGCGCGCCGCGCTCATAAAACGCTTCGGCGTCGACGACTGGGCAGTGGTGGTGGCATTTGTATTTACCCTGATATGCGGCATATCGGTCATCGTCGGTGAGTGTTTTACCGCGGCCATCAGCACCGCATTGGCTCTGATAGCCTACCTACCTACCTACCTACCTTATGCTGACGAGCAATACAAGACGCAACGCAAGGTCTCGGCCGGCATGTTTGGGATTTGAAACCAGACGAGATAAAATCGTTTGGGAGAGTGCGTTATCATTACCCCCCCGCTGGTCAGACTGTTCGCTAACGCTATTTCCCTCTCAGTCTTTTTTCATCTCGGTCATTCTATATCGCTCGGCCCTGATCGCGGTCAAAGTGTGCTTCCTCCTCCACTACCTGCGCATCTTCCCGCTTCCAAAGGTGCAAATAGCGTGCTGGATCCTCCTGAGCTTCGTTGGGGTATGGGGCACGCTCCAGCTGTGCCTCGTCATCTTCCAGTGCCGGCCCATCTCAGCCTTCTGGGACAAGAGCGCCGGCCCCGCATGCCTTCGCGTCGGCCCCCAGTGGTACGTCCATGCCACGGGGAACATCGTGACCGACATTGCCATTTTCGTCCTGCCGCTGCCAGTCCTTAACACCTTGCGGCTCCCGGTTATGGATAAGTTATGCCTGGTCGGCATGTTCAGCCTAGGTTTCTTGTGAGTTATGTATCTAATTGATCGCCCAGGAAATGGACTGGCTGACAGCCGAGGCGCTACCCCGAAAATCATAGCACGTGTGCAATCTCCATCATCCGCGTCCCATTCTTAGGCCTCGGCAACGACCCAGACTTTAGCTTCCAGGCAGTGACCGTCACCAGCTGGTCCATTGCCGAGCTTGGCTGCGGCATGGTTTTTGTTTGTCTGCCGACACTTCGTCCGCTGGTCGCACAGTGCTGCCCGGCAAGGGGGGAGGCAGCCTTGGGAAGTGGCAGTCGCATCGATATGCCGTCATGGCCCACATGCAGGATTGTCAGTGACAACCAGTCCGTGTCTGTGGAAGGAGAAGGCGAGCCGGAAAGACGAATGATGATGGGACGGTGTAAAAGGGGTACCTGTGCTAGCAGTATCAGCCCCGTGTAGCACCATGATGCCAAGAAAATTGAATCTCTTGTTGCGAGCGTTTCCCCTGACTGTTCTGACTGCGATTTGCTATGAGGGCCGTCGGTCTTGCATTTTCCGCCTCACACAGCTTCTCATCCACACATATCACACTTTAACCTTGCAACAAAAAGATCAGCATCAACACACCAGCCACATTCACTCCTCCACGTTCTTCCCTCCATGCCTCCCGATACTCCTCCCCAACCGTCCCTCCATGCCACCCCGCCCCGCAGCAACCATCGTCCCCCACCACTGTTCCTGATCCCCATCCTCCCTCTTCACTTTCATTGAACCACCAGCAAGCAGCGTAGCAGGCATCCCCAGCCCCACCCCCTCAAACCCATTCTCCCCAACCACAAACGTCTCATGCGCAACCCCAATCCTTCCCAAGCCCCATTTCTTCGCCCACCCCTCAAACCACACCCATGCCTTCATGTGTACCTCGTCATGTGCGAACGCATGCAGTCCCTCCACATTCTTAAAGTAGTACGCAGTCATAAATGTGTTGTTTGTGTCTAGCGTGTCGCCTCGCCACGATGAAATCCCCATACATCCGAATCGATCGGCTGCTTTGGATTCGGAGAGGAGGCGCTTGTTGCATGCGAGAAAGTGGGATTGGAGGTCCCGAGCGCCGGGGTGGAGGACCCCCAAAGGGTGGGAGAAACGGACTGTTAGGTGGAGGAGGGCTAAACCCGGTCGATGGGTTGGAGAGTACGGAGTGTCCTGTACGCTTGGGTTGTAGGATGCGAGAGGAAACGAGGTTGTTGTGCGGTGGGGGATTGGGGTGTTTAGATGGCTGCGGGTTAGTTTCGTGTTGATGGTGGTTGGGATGGGAGGGACCGAAAAGGTTAGAATGCTGTGGAGGTGGGTGACGATGGTTATTAGGAGAAGGATGGTGGCGGGGAGGTAGGGGTGTGGGAGGAAGAGGGAGATGAGGGTTTGCGTGAGGGCGCCGAGGAGGACGAGGCTGCGGAGGGAGAAGGAGTCTTTGATGAGCTGGGCGTGTTAGTCGAGTCCTGTGAGTGTGAGAGAGGGAGACGCGTACATTTGAGAGGAGGGATTTAGGAAAAGGTAGGCGCTTTGAGTTGGGTGGGAAGATTGGTGTGAATGGCGGGAGTGACTTTGCCCCCATTGCGTCTGAGGTTCCTTAGTGAGGTTGCTTGGCTTGGGCGCGTGGTCTTGTGTGTGGCGGTCCAAGGACTGGGAGATTGGGGTGTTTTCATGAGTGAAGCGTGGGCATCGGGAGCTGTGAAATGTTTCGTCTAGTTATAAGAATCCCCAGAGGGACGAGCTTGAAGTGGCAATGCCGAGATTATTTCGCCATGACGCGGGTGGGGCTGGTTCGGAGCTCTTTGAATGCCGGAAGTGGTCGCGGCTCGCCGGCCTTCGGCTCCCGTCTCGGACTCGGCTCCCGCTGATTGGCCCAACAAGCGAATGCGAAGAACCCGGCAAGCTACCTACAAAATAAACAGCGCACTGGGAAAGCTAGAAGGATATTCCTTTTTTGAAACGACGTTTGTACGTTTGTATATGAGACTCCGACGTATGACAGTACTAGAGATCATTGTGACGACCTTAGTGTTCTATATCCTTTCTTTGCAGGTACGACTCGCGCACCAATTAAACCACTCAAAGTCTCATCACCTCAATCTCTTGTCCGGCTTTCTGGTCAGGGATCCGCCTGCTATCATGGCGCCACGGGCGCAACTCCAGGACCCAACACATGTTGTGGAACCAGAATTCCGTGTCCCAGTCAATCCAAACAGTCCAGCTCGACTTCATCACCATCAAACCTCAACAATATCGGACCTCCTCCCGCTCTCTTGGACAGAATCTCGGCATACGCGGTCGGAACCGCAGTCACGGCCTTGAGCGACTCCAGTACCGCTTTTTTGTTCACCAGGTCCGCAAAAACAGGATCGGGATGCACCGACAGCAACAGCGTCTTGAGACCTGGAATGCGGGAACACGCCTCCGAAACCTCTTGCAACTTGCGTTCCCAAGAGCCGTTCAACTTCTTCTGCCAGTTGTCGTGTTCGGCGCGGCTGATCAAGATGTCCGGGTGCTCGTAGTAGAGCATCCTCGATGTGTATAGTACGACCTGAAGATGCCGAACTGGGATCGTCTTGTAAAAACAGGCGAACTCGTTGAGAGTGTTCAAGTCATCGAAGCAAAAGGACGAAAGCGCCGAGATCTCGAGGTATCTGCTATGTAAGAAGCCTCGCCAAGGACAAAAAGTAAGCAAGTAGACTTACACCCGCTGGCACGTCTTGATCAGCCCAAGAGCGTTTTTATCCGGCTGGACCCCGAGGGTCTCGACCTGCCCGAAGAAGCCTGCATAGCTTGCGATGCAGCAACCCTGCTCGTGCGGCTTGGTGTATGTCATGTCGGCCGGTGCCTTGCGGCAGGGAAAATGCTCGAGAGGAAGGCTACCCCCGCTGTTGGTCGATCCGAGGGGGTTCTGTATCTCGAAAGGGCTGTAGCGAACCCAGACACGTTTCTCAGGAGGTAACACCAAGGAGTAGATGTGGTTCCGGATTTCCAGAGGCAAACGTGCAAAGAACGGGGATTGAGCTTGGGCCGACATGCTAGTTTCTTGCAACAGAGGCCCGACGTCAATCAGCCGTTCCGGTGGCGGACGAGGACGGTGTGGGCAGACATGTCGCGGGCTTGTTGTTTTAGTCGCAGACTCTCTCTGCCAGGATTCGATCAAGCTGCGAACCGGACGCGCGCAAATTCGTTCATACAACGTTGGTCGCGCCGCCTGAGCCGCCCGAATGAAAGCGTGTGCTTGTTCAGCGTGGCCGGTGTGGTGGCACCTCCCGAATCCGCACTGGGGGATGAAATAGGGGGTTCCGTTGAGATATTTGATACTCTCACTCGCCCTGATCCGGCGTCTCCCGGCATTGGGGTTCTGGTCCATATCGATGGTCGGTGCAGATTCAGAGATGAAGTCGTTCGCAATGCAGTTGATATGGCATGCAAGTGTTGTTGCCTTTTGGTGCTGACGACATCCTTTGCGCGGGGTTCAAGGATGCCTGCACGCCGCGCGTCCGAACCCAGACAAACCACAGCGTCACGAACTGACTGCAAACATCCAGGGAAAAGGGCCATGCGAGAATCTGTTAGGGCCTAGTAATAATAACCAAAGTTGCGTTGTTTATACTCGCACTTCCATCAGCTGTCCGCCGCGTCATCGTCATCGTCACCGCCATCAGCGCCGCTCAAAGCGCTCTCATGAGCTGACACAGGCCCATCGACTTGACTGCTGCTACCTTGACCCCATCAAAGTAACAGCAGCTTTACTTCAAGCCCTCGGGCAGTGTCCACGATCTTTGATGCTTCATCTTCCCAAACCAGAATGTACCCCTCATCCTTGATGACGCATGCATGTTGAGACTTGGCGATATTGACGGGCTTCATGCACCTCAGATCGTCCGCGATCTGGAGCGACGATCTATCTGGGAACTTCACTTCGTTCTGATGTGCAGGGAGCAACGTGACGATCGAGTGGAGGAAGTTGAACTGTATGAAGGTAACCACCAAATTGGTCTTTGGATGCAGGTGAGGGCCCCGCGTCACGCTGTGTGGGGTGACCTCTAGGTGCCGACGTAGCTGCCAGGTTGCGGCCGGTAAAAGACACCAAACTTGCTGGGGTCTTGACCAAGAGACTCAGGTGGGATCCATTTGACTTGGTCAACTTGGTGGTAAAGATGTCTGACCACAGGCTGGGATGGCCAGCTCCGAACCCAGCGACCGTTTGTTGCCAACCTGCAATTTGTCGACTCGAATGCGCGCACTTCTGCTTGGCTTCCCAGCTGTCCATCACCAGGGTTTGAGGGGGACGAGCCAATTTTCTGATTGGCTTCATCGCGGTCCAATCACCCGGTCACGTGTTATGCACGAGATGGCCGGGGAAGGACCGGGGCTTGCTCGTTCCGGCATCTGGGCTTGGCTCGACAGCGGACCGGACGTGGGGCCATCGCCACTCCGTTTTCCCAAACCAAATGGACAACTGTGTATGAAGCGGAGAAGTTGAGCCAGCCTCCAGAATAAAAACCTGTTCGTCCAGGCGGGCCTAGGTGAGACACGCGTTGGCGCCTTGGACGCGGTCTTCGGTTTGACAGGCTCGACACGCGCCTGAGTCTCGGCAAAGGGCGGGCGACCGACACCGGCAGTGACGATCCTCACCGAATTCGGCTGGCAGGAGACCACAGCGGAATACCCCCAGCAGCCGATCATGACGATCATTGCATTGGCCAGAACGCGGTTGCCGACGGGAGCTTGCCGAACCGCATTGCCGTATCTAGTATGAAGACTTGGCTCCCTTGTCCGAAGGTTGGGGATGTCAATACTTTTGCAGAGGGGAAACACACCGCTCGATCACGGCGGCTCCTTCCAGCTTTGTGGTCACCTGCAGCGGCTGGTGGGTTGTGGGGAAGGAGCATGCAGTCCAGGTCGGATGGGAGTGATTCTCACGGAAAGAGCCGTCAGTTCACTGAGTGGCCAGTTCAAGTTTATGCCTCTTTCATCCCATTTCCCTGGAAATCGTGGACAATCGCCGGGGGACATTCACCTCTGACGAGTCTCGCTGTCGACATCTCTTTTCCAATCAAGGCCATGGGATCCGGCAATTCCATCCCCGAGTTTGAATCACAACGGGTTGACCAGCAGTTTCCTGCTGTCGGCTCGCGGGGTAGCCAACCGCAAAGCAAGACACATGCCTGCCGGCTTGCCAACGTCGGTCCTCATTCCCTCCCAGCCAATCTTATCGCTCAGCTGTAGGGCTCACTCAGAACAGGGCACATTGCACCGCTGCGGATCCATGCCCTCCGCAGACCTCGTCAACAACCCAGATGCTGTTCTGCAGGAAGCATGTGCCCCCCCGCCTCCAAGCCACTTCGCTCTGATCACCGCCGTGATGTCGTCGTTGACCAATGCCTCCTCCATCCCTGTAGGCTTTTGATCCAGGGCTTTTCAACATGGAAGGGATCTACGTTCAGGGCGCCCCTCAACAGCTGGAAATGGATGCAGTGGTCCCCGAACAGGTGGCCCTCCAGCCCGAGGACAATCGGTTGGACAATATCGACTGGAGAGGCGTCAATAGCGACTGTCATTACCCCGTTCCAGGCCGTCACAGGAGTTGGTGATAGGACAAGAGGGTTAGAGATGGTCCAGCTGACGCAACAGTGCGCCTACATTCTCCTTCACGACGCGCAAGATTTGCACAGGCCGAGAAGAAGGGGCGGCACAACACGTATAAGAAGCCTCTCTGTCTCACACAACCTGACAACAGGATTCACTCAGCACCATCATTCTTACCACACACACCACACTGAGACCCAAGATGAAGTACCGAGGTCTCGGCTTGGGCGTCTTCGTCCTCGGGTTGTCCTTTTCGGGAGGCCTGGCCAAGATCTACAAGGAGGGCCAGCGCAACATCCAAGTCGCCAGTCTAGATGCGACCACGGTCATGAACGAGCAGATGCAGCTCATCGTATTCAAGGACCCTAACAGCGCTTTCACCGATTACATGGGCTGCAATCCCGAGAAGGGCACCAAGTTCACCTACTCGGCTGATGGCAAGTGGATTGGCTGCTGTCTCCCCGGCCAGACCCTCGAGGGCTCTCGAGAGACAGCTTTCGACTGCTGTGGCTCGGGCCATCAACTCGTTGGCAGCAACGAGAAGGGCTATCGATGCTGCCCATCAGGCCAGGAGTTTGACGGCGAGAAATGCAAGGACCCTACACCAGTCTGCCAGAACGGCAAGGTCCTGGTTGATGGCAAGTGCGCGTGCCCTGCCGGGACCATCGAGAACTCGAGTGGTGGCTGTCAAGCACCGCCCGTGAAGCCCAACGTCACAGAATGTCCTTCCGAGGTCACCGCCGGTAAGTGTCATGACATTCTCGCCCATTGATTGCCTGCTGACCCGAACCAGGAAAATGCTTCCTCTTCAAAATGGACAACGGCGAGTATCTCGGCTACAACAACCGTGGTTGGTACTCGGCGAGCAAGCCGTCCAACAGCTTCCAGCCTGGCAAGTTCAAGCTTTGCAAGGATGAGCCATGCCCCGCCGGAGCCCCGGTCAACCCCGGAGACCCCGTCCGCATCCAAGACCTCCACGGACAAGCCAACAGCGGAAAGGACCCCAACCACTGGCTAAACGGAGCGCAGAACGGTGGCCACATTGGCAAGACACCCGACTACTCAAGCGCCGGCGTCTTCACTATCACCAAGTGGACACCAGGCAAGTACTGCCTCGGCGGTTTCAACAGCGGTGTTGGCCCGACATGCCCGAGCGACGACCCCGCCGTCACTTTCAACTCGCTCGACCAGCAAAGCTGTGTGCCGGTTGAGCTAGTCCCTGTCCCATGCGACATCCGCGATGTCAACAACAACTGCCTCTGGACGGGAAATCAGAAGCCCTGTCCCGCCGGCCATAGCTGTGTCCCCACAGGCACCGGCCCCATCACCGGTCCGAGCACAGGCGGGCCGATCATCACCACACCCGGTGTCCAGTGTCCCGCCGGTTCGCACTGGAACGGCTCCAATTGCATCAGCACCAACCCTCCCCAAGTCCAATGCCCCAGTGGCTCAACCTGGAACGGATCCAACTGTGTCGGCACTCCAACTCAGGGCTCCGTGACCTGCCCCTCCGGCTCAACATGGGACGGCCAAACCTGCATCGGCACCGTAACCCCCGGCGGCGGCGGCGGCGGCGGCGGCACAGCCACCTGCCCACCAGGCCAGTCCTGGCGATCAGGCAAATGCTACCTCCCCATCACCGACTGCGCCGACCGTGCGAGACCCGAATTCGGCGACACATCCTACAACCCAGCCGACTTCCCCTGCAGCGCCGGCCGTGAGCGTCCCTGCCGCGGCGAACAAGTCCAGGAATGGCGCCCCGCCAAGCTCGACTGGGGCGGTCAATACCAGCACCCCAACGCGCCCAAGCCGTACGATATCAACGTCGATTTCAACTTTGACGTTATCATGAGCATCGTCGACGTCGAGGCGCAGAGCGAGCACTTTTTGATCAAGCTAGACGGCGAGTTCTTTGGTGAGACGGGCGGTGAGGTCGGGTACAAGAACCAGTATGTTGGTAACTACAATGACCCGGAGTGGTGTCTGCTCAATGGATACACGAGGGGTTACTTTAGGATTCCCAAGGGTAAGCATACCATTACTGTGGAGTGGCCCAAGGGGACGGGCAAGTATAAGACGGAGGCGGGTGGCAACTGGTGGTACGGCATTGCCAGGTACCGGTTTGATAAGCTGTGCGATCCGGATAACTGTCTCCCGGCTTGTGTCAATGGGAAGAGGAAGGAGGCTGAAGAGGCTAGGGCCAAGCTGGCTGGTGCGAGGGAGCACACTGAGTTGTGAGGGTCGTGGTGGGTCTTGGGTGAAGGTGTTTGTGTCGGCTGGGGGTGGGTGGAGGATGGAGGGAGATGGTGGTTGGTTGGGAGAATACAAGCCATGAGATTGAGTCGATGTCAATGAGGTGGATGGTGTGTAATGGAATTGATGATTAATTGAAAAGAGGATACGCCAGATACTTTGCATCGAATTTTCTATTGTTGAAATGACCTAGTAATAAGTACCTAGGTACCTACCTACACGAACCCGCAAGAAACTTACATTATCAGATCTCTGTTCGGGGAATGTTGAGTGTTTTGTCACAAGCCTCGCGTCGAGCCAAGATTCCCATTACCTCGCTTCCAACTGGCCGCAAGCAAAAGGGCACCATGCTGCCGAAAGGCACACACACTACATCACCCTTTTCCCACCCCATCGGCCCTAGGACGTAGTATACGTTCTTCCTTCTTGAAAATTCTCTACTATCCGAGGCAGAGGCGACCCACCGGCTCCAGTCGTCGTCGATCCGATCGTATTGTGAGCCCCTGCCGGTATTTGAAGCTGGGGAAGGCTTTGATTGAAGTGAGTTCTCGGCTCTTGAGGACCTCCCAGAGAACACAAGATCGGGCACTGACTGAAAGCATAGCTTTTGCAAAATACAATTTTGCAATGACGAATCCGGTCTAGCCCATTCCACTGGAACGGTCCTGGACTTGCCGTACCATTGACTACTTTTAGGAAATCTTGGAGCCACACATCACTAGACTGCCTTACTCTTGGAGAACCGTGACAAGCACAATTGGCCAAGGGCCAACCAAGCCAGGGTCCGCCGAGAGGGAAGAGGCGGAGCGTTTTGCCTGCATGCTGCTTCGGGGCTTCGCATATCTGCGTCAACACGCCGAAAGACTGTCGGCTGGGTGCGGCGAAAGTATACGATCCCTGGCCGACGGTGCGGTATTTCGGGAGTCTCTGAAGGCGGTGGACAATGCCCGACGCGTTTTTCTGCCCCTTACATTAACCTGCTCCGCTTCCGGCATGAACTTCTCCGTTTTTGGGCAAGGAAATCTCGACATTTGGATTTACGTTCCCACTGCTGTCGGCGTTTGTTTGTCGTCATTCTTCCTGTAGTACCTCAGTGCCGAAGAGAACCACGGGAAACCCTTCCGCGGGACGAAGCGCGGGTGGCGACGGTTCAGGGCCAATGTATTGTTATCCAGGACATGGGCCGCTGATTATCTTTTTACGCTGCTTTGTGCCATTAGCTAGCGTTTTTGGGTGAGCACAATCTACCTTTGAAGTCATAGTCAGAGGTACGGCAAGAAGTCGCGAATGATTCAGAAAAGGAAACCACATGGGTCAAGAGATGGATCGAATAGCACGCTTTTGAACACCCAACTTTTTGTGACTCATCCTCAACGCGACCCCAAACAAATCAAAAGGAGCAGTACAGCCACATAACACATCCGTCCCTACGAATCTAGGCACCGAAGATAGACCGCCCGGTTTTCACTTCCGTGGGCTTCTTCCCGAACTCAAGAGTCTTGTGCATCAAGTCAATGAGCAAGGTCGGTGCCTGTCATGCAAGGAAAGTATCAGTATGCGGCCACGAATCCAGAAAGCTCCAAGCTAAAATTGAGAAACGCACCCGGAGCAGAAGCCAACGAGACGCTGATAGGAAGTGGCTCATCCCGCTTTGAGATTTCTGAGTGGTATGATATTTCGCCGACTGTGTGGTCATCAGTTAGCATGTTCTGGCCGGGACAGTCCACGACACACGCGCCGATACGAAAGACTCACTGGGTGCAGTAATTTCGGGGGTTCCGGCGATAGGTGAAACATATAGCGGGGAGAACCCGCTCAGAAGCCCCAACGGTCTTCAGGATGATACGTGTTAGACGACTCCACCGATCTGCAGTGAAAGGCAACGCGACTCACGGTGGCGGGTTGTCACGATAGCCCGGTTTGCCGTCGCCAACAGGAAGAACGAGGACCGATCCTTCCACAAAGATATTCTCAAAAAGCCACTTCTTGTAGATGTAGATGCGCTCCCATCCTTCGTCCCGATCCTCGGGTGTCACTTTGTCGGCCACCTCCCTATCATGTGTTATCACAATTTGCCACCGGCGGCACAGAAGTGTGGGAGATATACCAACGCCATCGGAGGGCTCGATGGATGAACGGGCTCTCGTCGAGCTTTTGTCTACAGCCATCGGCAAAGTTCTTGACGATCGCGATGGCGTCCTTATATTAAGGGAGGGTTCCGGCCTGTCAAGACAACATTAAGGCGGGACCGGGCTGCGACAGCTGCAAACAGTACCGTCTTTAGATACTCTGCGAGATCCGCCTCCTCAACTGAATCGGGCTTGGTTTTCCGCCACATGTCTGCCAGGGATATATCTGTTCGCTTGCACCTAACAAACCTTCTAGGTCTTCGACAAAGGAATCAATGAGCCGCATCTGGTTCTCGCTTTGGGCAGGGAGGTAGCCGATGGGGTACAAAACACTAGCCCCGACCTACAGAGAGCACAGGAAGTACATCATGGGGTGGAGGGTGACCAAGAATGGCTCGTGTTGCTCACAGTTGCGTTCTGGACAAGCTTCTTAGAGTACCCATACCAAAGATTGGCGAAATCGTGAAAGCGAGATACATCGCGACCGAAGAAAGTTAGCACGTCGAAAAAGCTGGCTACGTGTCAGTGGAATGGCACGATACGAGGAGCCAGGCGAACGGTCTTCGCCAGAGACAAACGGACGGGCAGAAGGAAGCAACACCGCGAGTGTCGAGCGCGCCGTGGGTCGGGCGGACGGCAAAACATCCGTTCCAGTATGCTGGCTTTCGACAGCTGCCGTTCGCTATAAAGAGTTAGCCCATGACAAAGTTAAGCAGAGCCGGGACCGATACTATCTGATCCAATGGCAAAGTAAACCCATGGATATGCACCGAGACCAGCACAACTTCCGCTGCTGCTACCCGCCGACGTCTGGTAGCCGTCGCCCCGAGGGTTGAACGGTGCAAGGAACTCGACGCATTCCATTGTCTCCTCGCGGACAAGCATTGCGTTCAGTCGTGTTTTGCCAACAATCCAGGCACCGAGCTCTTGTAGACGCTAGATACAAGGAGCCGTTTCAGCGCTGGTGGGATGATACTCGGCCCATGCTCGATTGCACAGCGTCGTCTTCGTGCCAGCGATGTCGAACATGTCCCCCACCAGAATTGTTGCCCCTCTCGGGGGCTGATTCGGAACTGAGACGGATCGCGAGTAGGATTTGGGTGGCACAACTGCTCGGAGGGAATTAGCAGTGGCAGTGTTGTCCAGTTCGGCCAGGAAGCTAGTGATTGGCCGTGTTAGATTAGGGAGCAGAAGAATGAAGCTCGACAGACAAGACATAGAGCCCACTTACAGATATTCGTCATTTGTCGCGGGTGAGGTTATCATCCAAGTAGATCCTCCAAGGCTGCCAGACCCGTCCATTCCGTGCAATGTACTGTCCTGGTGCGAACACACATCCATCTTTGTTCTCCACGAAGGTCCAGTTGGCGGTTTTCTATGACTTGAGTAGGTTGGCCGCCTCAGGCTCGAGTTCGACCCCAGATTCGTTCGAGCCGTAAAACACCAGGCGGGACAAGAGCTCTGGCTGGAATGCTAGATCATCTTCAAGGACTGTTTGACGGAAATCCTCAAGCTTGGCCTTTGTAAACTTGTCCCCAGAACGGGTGGAGTAGAGGGTGAAGGGGGCAGTGGGCTGCAGCGCGCCAAAGCTAACACCGGCGGCGATCAACTGTGCTTGCTGCTCAGGGCCGGGCCTCAGAACTTCCGTTAGCAGTGTGGCAGACAGAAACAGGGCGGAACTCACGCAATCAACCAAGAGGTAGGGGACATCGTTCGGGACAACAGTGACATCTCCCCTCACGACCTCTGCCAACATCCCCTCATGCAAGTGCGCAAGCGCCATCTTGGGGGATGGGGCCCTAGTTAACAGCCCAGCTCGAAGATGGCGTGGGTACTGGTGAACGGAGCTAAGGCGCTGGCAAGAGGCAAAGGAAGGGGAAAGCTATCGGCAATTAGCTGGACTTCACCAAAAACACAAGACACCGATAGCACCCACCCTTTGAACTCTAGAGTTCTGCAGCCACTAAGGCGTGATAGGCACGGCAGCAGCGGCAACCCTCTGTTTGTTGGAAAACCGAGTCTGCATCGCGGGCCAGGCACGTCAGCAGAAAGTCAGGGCGCAGACAATGCGAGATTTCCCACCTCCAATTGGCGGCCCAGGATAACCGCCCGGCCGCGCTCATCCAATGGACCGCTAAGTGGTGCGCACAAAATTGATTGCGAATATATCGCTTTGATCTGGAGGAAAGGTGAATGTGGGGGACCGAGACCAGCGAAGAAACGAGCTCTCGAAAATGGGTCGTCGCTTCCAAAACCTGGGAGCCAAGCAAAACCCTGACGAGTGGGGAAATGAAAACTCGGCGAGTGCGGATGTCCAAACCTGGAACTGTGAGGGCCTTGTGCGCTCTTGCCAAACGACTGACTCAAATCTAAATGCGGGCTCTGTTGGGTGACCAATATGTGAGCAGGAGCTGGTCTCGGTGGGTTTTGGTATTCCCTGAAACATCAGCGCCTGCTGTTGTACGACACACTGTGTTCAAGCCAGTTGGCAGGCGCAATGAGTCGGCCCTTGCACTTGTTCAGGCTTCCAGAGTTCCATGTCGACATGCTTGGCTTCCCCATGGCTAACTTGGAACTGGCTTTTTGGCTACAGGGTCAGCTCGCCGAGGCCGAGGATACGTTTGCAACCGCGCTTGCGGACAGGGAGAAGACATATGGAAGGACGGACAAAGCTCCTTACAAGTGAGTCGCGCTGCGCTGCACCGTCCAACCGCTGAGCATGGCTGAGTTGACGCTTGCCAGGACGGGCCGTATCTTGAAGGCAGCGAAAGCAGAGGTCGAGGAAAGCAATGGCATGACAAAATCCTGGGAACTCATGGAGGAGAGCAGAAGCCTTCATGAAAATTCCCTCGCCCAGCATGCGACGTTGGGGGAGTACCGCCACAGAGTCGCAGACCTGTCACAAAGTTGCAGGCCATTGCATGCGACAGCATTCTAGGCCCAGGACTCACTAATCCATAGGGAATATCTTGACCGGGCGCTTAGAATTCGGGGGACTCGAGCGTGGTACAGGAATCAAGTGGCAAGGACCTCGATTCTCAAAGGAACACATTAGATGCAACTGGGGAAGGATCAGGCAAGTGAGGGTAAGCAGTGGATTCAGCAGGCTGCCGCGTCGATGAAGGAGATTGTTCCAAACTGTGATCCGAAGGAGGCGACAGAGAAGGATTACAACGAGCTGGTTGTTTCCTGGTCGAGATAACCTGCCAGATTTCTTTCTTGTCTAGATGCAACCCCGGCTCTTGGCTCGGCCCTGCGACGCTAAGTTGGAAGGCTTGCATATGTTGGCTTGGCTGGGCTCGGCATCAACCAACCGGGACAGTGGAAATTTGAGATCCCAGCTCTGGATCAGGGGTCGGCAAACCGGCACGCTTTGTTCGTGGCTTCAAGCCTCGAGACCGTTCGACGCCTCTGCGATCTCGATCTTGTGTGACCGTTGGATGTCAAAAGTGAGATCTCTGACAGTCTCGACTGGCATTGACGACGTCAAGCTCCAGCTACGGGGTCACACACGTCTCCTGAGCGCTAACGGGAAACTGCTTAGGTAAGGTAGTCCAGACAATCTCAATACCAAGACGCTACCTCCCTGGTTTACCTAATGCTTCGCTTGTTTGGGGCACATGATTCGGGCTCATCCGAGGAATGAGGGAATACGGGACGCCAAGCTCGAGCTGAAGTGTGTTGTTGAGACAGCGCGAATCGCTTCGTGCACGCATTGCAAAGATTGACGTTTAGCTTGGGGCTTTGTAAAGCGGCCCATGTCTTCAAATGGGTTCGTAGCGTCCTTCCCGCACGCGCTTCGACGTTGCCACTTGTCCGGGAGAGGCATCTCTTCACGTCCTTTTCCGGTCTCAAGCGATGAACACACGATCGCGAAAGGTGAGCCTGGGATCGAGGATGCAAAAATAAACATTGGGTTCTTTCAAATGCCGTGTGATCTCGGCTCGTCCTCGATCCGCTTCAGCTCCAGGGCTTTGGGCGGCAAACGTCAGGGGGCATGAATGCCGAGCTTCGTGGCTTGCAAAGTCCGGCTGAGCTCCAATAGGGCTGAGTCCCCAGCGCCAAAGTCCCTTTTAGCGCGCTGTGACCATCCGTCCTAGCCCCTCCACCACCGTTGCATCTCAGCGCCTTGATGCGGGTAGACCATGGTGGCGCTTGACTAGCGCAGTCGATAGTTTGAACTTCCAGATCCAAGCGAATGTCCCAAGCTCCACTCCCAGTTCAGCTCAAAAGTCCAGGCCCTCTGGGCATCTCTGGGCATTCTCTGGGCGCTCACCCATCTCATCTGGGAATGCATGACGAAGGGGAACCGGGATGTTGGGTCTGGCCTGAATGCCGTGTCAACAGGCCTTTTTTAAGCTTCGCCCAGGACTCTTGTCGAACCTTGTTTCCTTCGTTCTGATCATCTCAGCTCACCACGTTCGTTTGTAACTGAGGAGGAACGGTCGCTACTTTCGGTGCTCATGAGACCTCTTTTCTTCCTGCTGGCCGCAGGCCACACACTCGCCCAGCTTGTCGACACATCGACTCCTGCGGATGTGACAGCAACCCCAACCACGATACCAACATCGACACCTCTCGTCGACGCAACAACCGCCACCGATGAGACGACCACCACACCTACCGACTCCCTATCCGCACCGGTCGACTCCTTCATCTCCAGCGGCACCCCAACCGACACGGCCGTCCTCGCCGCCGCCACGGAATTCACCATCGTCGACGTGACCGAGGGGGAAGCAACCCCCGACCCAGACGCAGACAAGCCCCGCCTCGACACAACCCCAGCCCAGCACCTCCTCGAGCTCGAAGCCAACAAGGGTCCCGAGGGTCCCATCTCGCCCGAAAATGCCCGCGCCGTCGCCATCCTCGAAACAGGCCTGTTCGAGCACTTTGCCGTCAACGCGCCCGCCCCCGTCGACGCAGCCTACCTCACCATCCCCGACAACATCACCAACTGCACGCCGCAAAACAAGCGCCGCTCGCTCCTGAGCACCGAACGCATCGGCTCGCTCCTCCGTCCGCGCGTCATCGGTCCTCTAGACAGCGAGTTCCACGCCGCCGGCAACGAGAAGCGCAGTCTCGTTCCCATCGACGATCCGGACAACTGCGAGTGGACGGAGCGGCTCGACATCCCGGTGTACTTCCGCTACGTGCAGCCCGAGTACAAGCACAACGAGATCTCCAAGGGCGCGCTGATGACGCGCATCAAGGACCAGTTGGCGTTTGCCAACAAGGAGTACAACCCGCTCGGTATCTACTTCTCGCTTGGCGGGCTCAAGGTTTACGATCCGGTGGAGAAGGGCACCAAGGAGCAGATGGATTGGTATGTGCTGACCAAGAACGAGGCCAAGCTGCTGCGGTGGCAGAAGGCGACGCGGGTGGATTCGAAGCGCGCGTTGACCGTGTGGTTGGTGTACGGCCTGCGTTCGCCCGATGCCAAGCCCGAGGATACCACGCAGCTGTTGGGGTACGGCACGTTCCCCGACGGCGAGAACAAGGACTGGACGAAGGATGGCATTGTGATGCTGCAGGATCTGATCTGGAAGAACGGTGGCACGTTCATTCACGAGGTGGGACACTGGCTTGGGCTGCGACACGTCTTTTATACCATCGTCGACAAGAAGGCGGACGATTGCAAGAAGGGCGATGGGTTGTTGGATACCACGCACTTTCCCGGGTTCATTGACGAGGTCTTCAACTGCAGACAGGTGCCGTGCAAGAGCAAGGACAAGAAGGAGGTGCCGAATCTCAACTGGATGAGTTATTCGGACTGCCAGGGCGATGTGCCGGGGCATGGCTTCACCACGGATCAGAAGGCGCGCATGTTTGCGTACTTTGTCCACTATCGCAAGGGCTATGCGTCGATGGAGTGCAAGCCCAAGGCGCTCATCAAGAAGCGGTCGTCGATGCAGGACTTGTTGGATGGAAAGTGTCCGGATATCGACAAGCAGATTGAGATTATCCAGAGCACGCCCATCCAAGAGGATAAGGAGGATGGGGCTTCGATGAGGTCGGCGTCGATGGCTGTCATCGCTGGGGCTGTTGGTGTCATGGCCTGGATGTTGTGATTGGGGATGGATGAATTTTGTATTTAGCGTGTCACTTTTGTAATTAGCACTGTCAGCGATGTCATTGGGGACTGGTTCACATACGGAATACCATGGTTACCCATCATTCAATGTCCCTTGAGGATTTTTCCCTTCAGAATTGTGTGTCCTGTGATACGAGGACCCCGTTCAGGTGATGTTTCTCGACCCGTGTGGTCGTGGAAATGGGCCAAGTAGTCAATCTTCCATATTGCGGATCCAAATCGCAACATCTTCCAGTTCTCCTGTCGGAGGCCATTTACACTGACCGAGACGATGCACGGTCGTCCCAAAGCAGTTCAGGATTTGAAGCACTATACGCTGGCCAATGACATCTTTCAGGTCCTCAACCTCTTGACAAACAGTTGGCTGGCCCGTCTTGCATATAGCGTAGCATCCCTTGGACTGCGCCGCACTGGATATTTCTCCGGATAGTATGAGCGTACCCCTCGTCGATCCCTCTCAACGACAGCATCTGGTAGCACTTATATGTGGCCCATGACATCCTCATCATGGTGGAACTCCTCAAATCAACACAACAAAACCTTTTACGATATCACAGCCAAATACTCCCTGAACAGAAACGATGAAGTCCCTCGCCCTCCTGGCCCTCCTCCCTACAACCCTCGCGTCCATCGACATCTGCTCCCGCCTCGTCAACATCGTCAATCTCTTCTCCGGCGAACAATGCGACCACGTCCAGCAAAACTGGGTCATGGCAACCCAGCTTGACCCGCAGTGGTTCGCCACCATGCAGACGTCCAATGGATGTCAAAACATTCTCGAGGATGCCAAGAGTATTCGTGTGTCGTACCTCGATGAGAAGTGCTCGTGTAAGTTTACCGTGATGGCAGTGATGGATAAAGGCTGATCCCGAAACAGTCACGGTGTATAACGTCCCCGACTGCAACTTTATGAATCGGGGTGGAAACACTGGGGCTGTGGATGCGGTGACGCTGCCGAATAACGCGTGTGTGACGAATGCGAATGGGTTGTGGAAGAGTTTTGCGATTAGGGGATGTGCTTCGTGAGGAAGCGAGGGGGTTGATGGGTCGTGACTTTGGTGTCGTTATATGCCTTTAGGGGTTTGAACTGAGCGGAGCTATTCTTATGGGACAGAGCAATGTGGCTACTTGTCATGTTGAGACTCCCTAACTAGTACCTCGTAACTCCGATATCTAAACCGAACAACTGCCGCCCTCACGGTCCATGGTGCACTAAGAACCCAGAGTACCTGAAAGCCAATGCCAGACCGACGGGCAACCGGCCTAATAGACATAATAGACAACAGGAGATGAAGGGGTTCGGCGATCGAAGTTGGCTATGACACACTGCGCCGGTACACTGGAAACGGCAAGATTGCCTGGGTCCTGGGTCAGGAACAGAGCGCTCCACGACAATTGAGCTTGATGCAGTTCCCGAGTAACAAGGCAGAGCTTTCACGCAGGAACTCCCATGAAGTCGATTTGAACGCCTCTCTCAGCACTTCCAATATGGGAGTGTTGTAGTTGAGTCCCTTCACGGTTGCAAGCGCAACTGGTGATGACAGCTCCCCGTACCTGCTTAAGTAGCCAATCACAGCCTCAGCCCTCCCCTGTTTACTATAGGCCGGTGGCACGAGCGAGGGGCCTTCGAGGGCAAACGCATACGACCACAGGGCCAACGCCGAGAGGTACACCACCCACGGTCGGTAGATCAGAGTGTCCGTTTTAACCGAGTACATCAACCGGGACTCCAAGTCGTGGGACTTGACGCCGCTGGCTTCGGGAACGAGCACCGAACGCAGGAGACACAGAGCGTGAAAAGCCGCGTCTCGACCCTTCGCAGACTGGGCCCACGATCTCATCGTCTGCTCCGTTTCCAACCGCGAAGCAGCATCGACCTTTTTCCCCATGAACTGCTTTGCCCCTGCGAAGATTTGACATTCGAGGAAGTCGGTATGGATGGCCATGTGGGCAAACTGGTGGAGAAAAGCAATATTCGAGTCCACGTATCTGCCAGCTTGGTGCGCCACCTGCTGTGACTCGAGGCCAGGAAGGCGAGCATGCTCGGAATTTCTCTTCCACGAATCGATGGCCTTCGCCATGTCTGGTCGCGATTTGCCGCCAACACCCGTGCCCGCAATGTTCCCGATGCCCCTGTCTTGTAGGTCGCCGCGGTTGCCGTGGAAGGACACGTTGAGCAATCCCGCGAGGAGTATCGTGCGCCCAAAATTACTGGTTTGCACCAGCTCTCCGGCTACGGTTCTTTTTAGAGCCTCGAGAAATGTAATCCGCTTCGCACCGGCGGTCATGGATCTGGCCATGGACCGGCGCACTTCGGCACCGTTGGTAGCCTTCCAAAGTTTGTCGTCGCAGGGCAGCTGTATGCGGACTTCGTGAAAGGTCATGATGCTCGAGTTGCCAAATATTGTTGAGTGCATGGAATCGACCACAAAGCTGGCGAAGGCGAGACGGCGAGTTGCTTCGGTCGTAATCCAACGGTGCCACCATCCGTCAACGGCGTCCCCAGTTTCAGGAGCTGAAGACGGTGCCGACGTCCAAAGTTTGCTGTCGTCTGCCGCGCCTATCAGGGACCGACCCCAGCGCACCAACTGGATCGTCGATGGATGATACATGACGGCGCGCTCGTGCAGGTCGCCGGTAGAATAGAGCGCCTCGTACGTCTCGAGTAGGATGGATGCCTGCAATGCCCAGAGACTTGCTGGCGCCCGGAAGTTTCGATCTCTAAACATCTCCCATTTCACACCCCAGGCGAGGTAGTTTGGAAGACACATCCCCGCTGCCGCCGGGGTGGCCGTGCTACCGCTGCATTTGGTACTGAACATTGCGGCGCCAATCGCCATCATGGCAACCAGCAAAATGACGGGGGCCGTGTCCGGATTGAAGGTGGGACGGTGGAGAATCGGAATTTGGTCGCTAAAGTTCTCCCAGTATGACAACAGATACGTCTGCATCATGGCGCGGCTGAGAGGATGGTCCGGATCCTGGCGATCTCCAACAAGAAATAACCTCTGCGCCTGTTCCGTGAATGGTCCCTGCTCTTTGTCACGAGTAAACTTGAATACATCGCTTTCGATGAGGTTTAGCAGCTCCCGGCTCTTGTTTTCAGTCAGCGCGAATCCAGCGTCTGAATCTTGGTTCATCAGACTCGAGCCGGCATGGACGTCCGGCTGGTGCTGGGCTTCTGCGCCGTGCCGCAGTGTGTTTGCACGGTCACGGTCTTGGAGGTCGGAGGGTGGTAGAATCGGGAGGAACAAATCGTCCGAGCTGCAGAAATTATGGTCAGCCAATGTACTCCCCATCTGCGCTCATCAGGTGTCTCTCATCTTACCATTGTGGTAAAATTGGCGGCGGCGAGTCCTGCAGAAAAGCAGCATTTCCCACCAGCAGGGTCGGCACCGCACACAATTTATCCCACCAGTCCTCAAAGGCAGAATCGGCGAGCTCGGTGTCCATGTTGTTGAGGGTTGATTCCTGGTCTGTCATGTGCGTCCCCCAAAAAGGCATATCGGCCGTATGATCTCTCCTGCCGATAGACTCTGTCATCTCTGATTCAACGTTCGAGTCTTCAAAGACGCCATCCGGATCCATAGGGCCGGAGATGGCCAGAGTGGTCTCCACAGCTTGGGCGAACAACGGACTGTCTGGGTTCGGCGCAGAGGATTCGCTGTCGGAATCTGTCTCGTAGCTGACTCCAGGAGGTGCAGCTTCTCGGAGTTAGCCCTCAGGGTAAGACGGGCGGATTTTGAAAAGGGATGCACGCGCCAGTGTAAAGTGTGTTATCCTTGACCTCTTCCCTCGTCCAGCGTTCGATCTTGGCCTTGGAGATGAGCTTTCCCCTAACTTTGAACACGAGGCCCTTTTTGTTGGGTTCTAACATCCTCCGTTCGGCCTGTTTCTGGACGATGAATTGCCTCTCGACCACCTTCACATTCTTGTCCAAATTCCACTTGGTAATCCGGCTTCGGTACTGGCGAAGGCTAATAGCAATGCCGGTCAGTTTCAACAACGGTTACAGCCTGTCGGGTCATGCGTACGTAGCATCGAAGCCATGCCTGTCCTTCATGTGTTGCCGAACGTGTTCGAGCGTTTCATCGCGAGTGATGTGGATGTCGATGATGAGGCGCTTGAAAGGTTCCCAGTCCTTGTCCTTGAGGGTCCGAGATTTCTTGGCATGCAGCCGGAGTTGCCTCGCTGGGGCCTCAGTTGACATGGCGCCTAATCTCTCTGCCTGTCGGTGTTCCTAAAAGCTTGAAAACCGGCTTAAGTTGATGATTCGGGCATTTTACCACGCCTGTATTTTGCACAATTCCTGAAGAACCGCCGCGTGAGGATCCCTTCCTCACGGAATATGCACGGGTCAAATCCAGGCTTCCTTTTTTTTTTTTTTTTTCCTCCTCCTTCGCTGTGTTGGTGGGGGTCAACCGGTGAGCGGCTTTCAAGGATGCTCAGCCCTGAGCCAGGGGGACGTTTTGGCCATTGGCTGCTTGGGGGCGAGGCAAATGGGTCGCCAAGTCGCCTACCAGGGGTGGGCATTTCATCCCGCGCTCGACATGGGTGGACACCCCCACGCCGACAAAACTACAATCCCATCTGACGGCATTCCAGAGACATCCCACGCCCGACAAAACTACAATTCAGACAGACCGAGCTGTCCGGAGGGCTGAATCGAGCTTTTCTGTCGTTTCATTGAACACCTTGGCGATGGTAAAAAAAAAAAATCTCATTTCTGCCTGCGCACCTACTAGGTAGGTACAGTATCTGCAGCGAAAAGCAACCCATAACAATGAAGCCAGCGTCGCCCTCGCCCCTCAGGATCTCGACATCCGTTCTGCCAGCGTCACCTCTCCAGGCCTTGTTTCGTATAGCCAGCGAACCAAAGTCGAGCCTTTTTTCGAAGGGAGGCTGAGTGACCCCAATAGTTTGCCGTCACTGTGAGGTAGTCGTTAGCGTTTAGCGCTTGTATGTAAGTTGTTCAATGGGGGAGATGCACCTCTGCATGGTAGATGACGAGTGGACGCCTTTGGAAGAAATACTTGCGCATTGAATGGACCTGGTGATATGTAAGCCTTACGGCCGCGGACCGCTTGTTGTGTGTCTGTCCGTCTATTGCTCTCACCATTGTGCATCGTCCGCCCGAGCAGGGGTTGATTCTGCGCTTGACTCCATGGATGAAGGAGGGAAGAAGGATCTCGGGCCAAAAAGTGAAAATTGCTGTGCGAGAAGAAGCTGCTTCTAGTGCCTTCGAGTGTATGATGCCCAAAACACTACGGTAGGGAGTGAGTAAAATGGACAGCTAGAGGTTCATCAGCGGGGTCGTTTGATCGAGGCAAGAAACAAACGGCTTTTGAGGTCCCAAAATTGTACTTTTGGGACGTCATCAGCTTCATGTCTGGGCCGTGTCGGCTGTGCACACAATACCGCAAGACAAGCAACTTCACATTATCCCAAGCCAGAGGGGTGATAAGAAACTGTGGGTGAGGCCCCATTGGATCCCACGGGAAGGCAGACGGTGCGTGCGTTCGGGGGTAAGAGTTGGGATTGTACTTTTGCAGCCAATCTCGACCCACCGTCGAAATCGGCAGATTGGGATCAGTGCCTCCATGCCGGCAAACCGCCACCGAAGAAACAGTCATGTCCAGGGGAGATGAAGAGCGGGATACGCATCCGGCAGCGCTGTCGGAGGGCTGCATGGCGACCCAACACCGCTGCAGGGGTATTGGAGATATTGACGTTTATCGTCTCAGGACGCGGCGTGGGGGTGAGGCTGACTGCAACAATTGTATTTTTGTAGTGGCCCGGAATGAGACCGTGGCGTGCCGGGGCACCGGAAACTGTTGGGGGTCAATAATGCACGGAGCACGGAGGTTCCCGACAACAGTGTCTTCAGCTGAAACCTCGGCACCTAACCGAAATCTACGTTGGGTCGGCCTGCCTGTCACATCGCTGTCAACGGAACGGTCTTTCCACCAGATCGGAGTGCACTTGGAAGGTCCAGCATTCTTGGTCCGAGGTATGTTTGGTTTGGAAGTAAGAATGGAGGGGTGCTGCTTTTGCTTTATAAAAGTCAGCATCAGCACCCCTGGCATCCACCAGCCCCCGAACCCACTACCTATTTTACACCAAAATCCACGATTTTCACACATCTGTATCACAACCACCACATATTCGATAATTACACAAAAAATAATATAATTCTTTTAGATTTTTCTTCATTCAATAGTTATTTAGTATCCCTTTGATGTCTTTGGGTTTTTGGATTGGGGAAGGCTTTTATCGTGAAACGGACAGAAGCATTTGGTTAGCTGTCTGAAGAAGGAAGAAGCGGATCCATGTGAACCGTGAAGATTCACCCAATTGAGCCTATGACAGGCCAGCAGTTGCACACTCTCTCCCCCAAGCAGCCATGATGCTGTAGTACAGATCGTTACCTAGAGTTGCATCCGGCCGACTCAGCGCTACACAAAGGAGAGGGGATGTCGCACAATGTCCATAACGCTCGTCATCATCATCATCATCGTCGTCGTCGTCATCACATCCCAAACTTCATCCTCAAGCAGCAGAGGTAAGTCATCTCGAAGGTCTTGGACCTTGCGAATACTATGTCAACAGCCGGAACAGACCGCCCTGTCGTACGTCTGCGCAGCATGTGAAAGAATTACGCTCGCTGGCCTTCGAAATGCCTACAGAAATCTGTCTGCTGTAGACCTTCCAGTGGATCTCGCCATCACGTATCCAAACATCACCGAATCATCGAAATCATGCCCGATGTGCGCACTCCTCGTCAGAGAGATTAAATCCAAAGGAAAGCTTCCAGAGTTCTTTCTTTCAACAATTACCATGTTTTGGTGGACCGAGCACTGGCCTCGAGTGCATCAGAGAATGGGGACGCACGAGTTGAAGCTTGTCGACGCAAACACATTCTTGATTGAGGGGCAAAAGAACTCGTCTTTGACCAACGCCTGCAAACTCACACTTTCCGCCGATGAAGGTTGGTAGAACGACTTGGTTTCCGCTGGCTAGCCTGGGGTGACTTCATGTTGACATCATCACAGGGTCACACGCATCCAAATGGATACCTACCCGGCGAATCCCGCCAGCAGGCTCTGCAGAGATGTTTGAGAAAATCGACCGCTGGCTGCGTTCGTGTGATTCGGAGCATGTCAGCTGCGCGGTGGGCTTGTCGGGAGAGGCAGTTGGCACAACTACAACCCTCCCCACACGACTTGTTGACGTTGGACTTTCGGGCTCAACTGTGCCCGAGCTATGCGTTACGGCTGGACGTTTAGGTCGATGCACCACACTGAGTCACCGCTGGGGTGGCAAAGCCCCCTTACAACAACACGATCCAACATTGAACAACATGGGCGCGAAATCCCCATCGATAGGCTGCCGCAAACCTTCCGCGACGCTATCGAGCTCACCAGACGGCTCGGGGTCCAGTATGTATGGATCGATTCGCTCTGCATTGTCCAAGACTCCCAGGAAGATTGGGCCACGGAATCCATGTTGATGGGCGCAGTATACGAGCGGTCGTACGTGACAATTGCAGCCTCAAGCGGTGTCGATGGCGATGCTGGTCTCTTTGCAACCCTCGGTGTTAGCCCTTCATCCACATACCTCAAAATTCCGTGCGATGGCGCGTCGCCAGGATTAGGTTCCTTCTACCTGTCCTCTTCCATTGCAGACCGGCCTGACCCAGGCGTCGAGTTGGAGCAAAGCCCTTTGAATCAGCGAGGCTGGGTTTTCCAAGAGCGAGCACTTTCGCGGCGGATGTTGCACTTTCTATCCCCACAGATGTATTGGGAATGTCGAGGCGGTGTGACCTGCCAGTCTGGCATCGAGGATGACTGGCATGGTATCAAGTCGTGGCATCAAGAGCTCCAGCTCCCACTGAGTCATTTGCCAGGAGCATCCCACGCCGGCCCACTGGCTTTGAACTTGGATGACATCAACCCCAATCACCCGCTACTTCACGGCCAGTCATACAGGCCTGTCCCATACAAGCCTGTCCCGGGTTACTATTCAACTCGCGCGCTCACCTTCGCAGCAGACCGGATCGCGGCGTTACAGGGCGTGGTAGAGCGGCTGGAGCGGCGGACAGGGTTTGGATGCTATGCGGGGCATTGGTGCGACTCGGAGCATTGCTTTGTCAAGAGTCTTGGGTGGGCAATCCACCAGCCAGGCAGCCCAGGATCCCCGCGGGCACCTTCGTGGTCGTGGCTGGCGCAGGAGAGGCAGGTCTATTACCCACGAGAGGGAGCATATCTTCGGATGCCATGGGTGCATGTGGATTGGCGGACCTTTGGATTATCCGATCGTGGGTTGCGTCTTGTCACACCGCTCCCCGGGCCTGGCCGTTTCACCGAAATGGAGTGTTCCTCCTCGAACCACAAGCTCGTGCTCACCGGCTTGTTGACTCCTGGTTTCAGGGGCGAGCAGCTGTCGGATGACATTCCTTGGGCGGGCACTAAGCCGGTCGGAGACTACCAATTCGAGGTCCCGATTGGCTTTTATAGAAGTGGGGACCAAGGGTATAAGCCGGATCCTAGCGATCGGAGGTCTTTTGTTCTTCTTTCCGGGTCGGGTGATCCAAGTGGATGGATTCGATCTGGGAGAACAGCCGGCATCCTTTACCTGCTGCCTACCTAGGTTAGAATTCGATCCCCAGTTCGCCTTTCCTACGGTAGACCGCTCATCCGTGTGCCGTGCGATTAGAGCCCTATCTGACAGGTATAAAATAGAGGACGGTCCAACTCCCCCTTCAGCTTCCTGAACAAAAATATCAACCAAGACCATTCACCACCAGAAACCCCTTCCCAGCCGGTAAAACGCAACCTTTCCGCCCTCTGCATGAGTGCCCGTTTTGCTCTCTTGAGTCTGTCCAAAATACCGAAAAGAAAAAGCACCAGCCCAAAAGAGTGCTAGCCAACGGCGCGCTTGATTCGATGTATGCATTGGCGGTGCGGGCTTGTCTGTCTGGGGAGCTGAGTGGTAGCACGGAGAAGCCAAATGCTGCGTCGGTTGATGAGAACTTTGAGCGTTTGGTCATAAGACCTCTAGAATTGCTACAGATGCACTTCGGTGGCGTTTGATGTCTGGGACGTAGGTTCACATGTCAGAATAGGCATAGATATGGATTCACAGTTCCAATGCAGTAACAAGTTCACTGGATATATGCAGTTTTATGTGACCAAATACCGTGGCTTTTTTTCGTGGCAGTGACGACTTGAAACCCCGTTTCTCAACCTACACCATTCCCGAGCCCGGCGCTCAGTTGGCCGGGAACCTCTCACCCGAATCCCACTTCTAGTTGTTAGGAAATAGCCCACGAGGTGTTAGGATCAATACTCACATGCTCAGCAATGCACCCGCCTTCCCACCTGAACCTGTCGACAATCGTCATGCCAATAGCGTCATACTCGACCCAGGACATGTTCTCGCGAATCAGCGAGCGGCGATACCGGTGCTCCCAGGAATGCCAAAGTCCGCTGAGGATATCCCACGCCGATTTTGCGCCGTTTTGAGCCATCGTGTTGTGATTCTGCCGTTGTCAGTCATCCTTTCTCGTGCCACCAAGTCAGGTACTGACGATATAATCATCAACGATATACTCAAACGCCTCAGTGATGTTTTTCCGGCTGCCAGCACCAACAAAGGCCTGCACAAACGTGTCAAACCTCTGCTTCAGGACCTCTTGCGAAGGTGGCGGGTTCTGTCGGACGCAAGGAGGCGGCTGTCTCCGCGCCTGTCGGACCTCGAGGGCGTCGACTGGCTCGGCAGCGGGTGCGCCAAGCACCGCGACAGGGGCGGCGAGGAGGGCTGTGACCAAAGTGAGGACGCGCATTTTCGTTTTTGAGACGAATAACGAAAACAGTCGATGAACCCGGGAAAAACTCACATCGGGATCCCGCCGCTTTATAGATCGTGAGAATCCTCCGAAGGCAACCAAACCATGGCGAGCATGGCAAGCGGGGAAAGTCCCAGCCAAGTGCCTTGGCCAATATGGTTTTTCGTCAAGTCATGTCCGCCGTGTTTTGACGCCGAACCGAGGATTGCGGCGCATCCGTGCAATGCTACCGGACTTTCCAAGGCCCTGGGTCGCATTCCGTGCAGGAACCGCTGAAATCAGCCGGAAAGCACGCCCCACGACTTGGCAATTTCTGGAAGGTGGCTAACCGTGAACGAAGTGATTCGGTGCGCAGGAACCGGGACGCTATATTGCTGTTGCAGCCCGGTTGGGGTGTGGTATTCGGAGTCAATCTGTGTCCATGTGGGTGCTTTGCTGTCTGCGGGATTCTGGGCTATGAAACGTTGGTGGTCTGCGACGTAGGCTCTATGGGGCTTTCGTAACCTTCCGTAGCATTGGGCTGTCTTACTGCCGGGTGAATGAAGGCGGGTGAAGATGTGTGGCGGTAATTATTGTGCCCAAAACCTCGCTGTTCGCCTTTGCCTCGAAGGCTGCCAAGCCCTGCTGAGGTTTGACTACGAGGGTCAAAGGAGACCAAAGGACCGAGTCAGGTTCGACGCATTGGGCTTGTTGTTGAGTCACTAATTGGGCCCTCCCTCGTGACGTCTGATGACATGGTAGAAACCTATACGACTAAAATTTGTGATATAAATGCACGTACAAGCTTGCCATAAGTGCGATAGATATCCTGAACTCTTGAAGCTCCTCCTTCAGCAACTCAAGCAAAGCCGTGAGCGGACAAGAACTTTAGAACGTACCTTACTTATATCAGCCGTGAAGCAACGCGTTGCGGCTTCTTCGAAAGCTGGGACAAAAATCCCTCTCGATCAGGTAGCATGTTCTTTCCAGCAGGAAGATAGGACAGGCTGGACATCCGATCCGCCTTAGCCTTCTCACACCTGAATAGAGCCACCAAAAACTCAATGACGGCCTCTCTGATCTATCGTCAGTTAGCCACGCTGCTCAGAATGGAGAATGGGCCATGTGCGCCCTGAAATGTCTTTGGGTTGATATACAGGCACTCACCCATTTTTTGCATACGAACGTTATGAGGCCTTTCTTTTTGTCGCCATCGCATCTGTTCCTTGCCGCAGTGACATATCTGACGCCCAGTAGATGGGATGAAAATAGATGCAGTGCGATGCGACCGGTGGCGGGGCAGTTTCTTCCAAAGAAACAACGAGATGAGATGGAAAAGACATTACGGGCACCGCAGAAACAGGCTAGCATGGAAGTGTCGCGCTCACGGTTGTAAATTTCTAGCTGCTTCCAAGATTTCCTCCACAATCGCCGAAACACCTCTTGCCTCGGTCACAAGATAATCCGCCGAACAACCACCACCACGCAAAATGGCGACGGCAAAAGCAACAAGAAAGACTGGCAGGGAATTTATCAATATCCCAGAGAATGAGCGCACCAATCGTACAATCTTTTGCCGCGGCTGCGTATGCGCTCTCCTCCGTGAAGGCCCCGCCGTTGCATCCAGCCGCGCGGCCGACGCGTGCCGTAACGGTCGCGTCTCGTGCAGCGATCGCAGTAAGTCCTCAGTATTCTGATTCGACAATGGTGCACTCGCCCAGTCCATTCACGTTGCTGACACCGCGCTTTGAGCAGCCCGCCAGAAGAACAAGACCTGCCTCGAATGTAGGGTCAGCCATCGAGTCTGCACACCTGTTAAGTTGACCCTGGCGCTCCATTTCTTGCAATTTCTGTCTGACACTTTGTTCGTCTATAGGTCGATCCGAGCTGCTATGCTCTTGTGTCCGAACTTGAGGCTCATTACGCGGCTGCTCTTGGCAAGGGCGTGAACTCTGCTGTACGTCAAGCCTCAAAAGACCTATCCATTCCGCCTTTTTGGACATCTTGCTAATGGTCTGGGTCACAAACAGGAGTACATTGCGTACGAAGCTGTGGCTGAACGTTGTTATACCGGCGGCAAAATATTGGATGGCATCAATCACAACCGGAAGCCAAACGCTTCATCGGCAGCAGTCCCAGTTAACGCCCCGAATACACTCCTCGGCTGTCCCGACGTTGGTGATTCCGATCCTTCCTACTAGTTTCCCTTTTCTCTTGCGGCACTACACGACTTCAAGTAATGCACCGAAAGCCCGATGCTGGTAATTCAGGACGGCCAGGGCCTAGCCGCCCCTCTCCACCCCGTTTTTGTCGAGCAGATTAACGAACTCCATAACAATTAGCGGTCTCCAAAGGGCAACAGAGATGGGGTCGATGTTGGGGGCAACTGTGCGCGCATTTTGGCCAGGAGTATACCTAGCAAAAAGGGGTAGCACCTCAAGGGAGTTTATTATCAAGTCACTCATTGGCCTCCCCTCCATGACGTCTGGTGGCACAGCAGAGACATGGCCAGAGTTCATAGTGCGTATAGGTGCTTGCTAGGTATAAGTGCAATACATACCCTAACTATTTGGAGACCTTATTTCAGCAATCGTGGTAAGTCTGCACCGGGCTCACCGTCGACATCCAGGCAATCACGCCTTTGACAGCTATCAGCTAGCCAAGTCGGGATGTGCCGCTGAAATTTTTCCTTGGGCAGTCTCACACAAAAACAAGACGTGCTTGAGGTGCAAAGTTGGTCACCGTGTCTGTGTGCCGGTAAGTTGAGGCGACCGCGCCTTCAACAATAACGACCGCCTAACCACGAATTTGCTTCCAGATCGACCCAGATTGTTACGATCTTGCCCTTGAACTTCAGACTCGATACGTCGATGCCCTTGGCACGAGCACAAACTCACCCGTAAGATTAACAGGCCCCCGACATTCCTTTTCTTTCTGTTTCACTTTCACTGCGTACCTAAGTATAAAAGATAACAGCTACTTGCGAAACAGGAGTACCTTGCATACCAAGCCATAGCCAATTGCTGCATGACTAGTGGAAGAGCAATCCCAGGTTTCAGGCGCGAATTTACAAGGTCCAAGCGCGGACCTTCAACGACCACTTCACCAGCAGCCACTGCCGTTGATACTTCTCAGGATCACGCAGAGACTTCTCATAATGTGGAAGGCGACGCTCCACATTCGGGTAGAACGAGCTTTTCGCTCCAAGAGCTGGATGAGTTTACCCAATATTCCGCCACGTGGACAGCAGCGCGGAGGGAGGACACCAGAGTTGCTCCCCTTCATCCCGCATTTTTGCGGATGTTGCAAGAGCATGGAGGGCTCTAAAGGCAAAGGAAACAGGGGAGCTTGGTAAGGATATTCGGGCGTTTTGAGTTGTGACGGACACTATCAAAGCGAAAGGCGGAAAGGTCGCTCATCGGAGCATAGGGGGATTTTGCAAAACAGTGCGCAGTTTAACCAAAGTCTACTTACCGGCAGTGTTGGATGGGCTGCTGCATCGTTTATTGGTATCTGCAAAGATTCTTCGATGGTCAGTAGTGAGACCACCAAGGTCTTTGGAGCGCCTCTCACAAGGCTGAAATAGATAGGTGGGTACCTATGTGTTTACTTTAGGTACGGTAAGGTAGGCAGGCTAAATCCGTCGCAAACTCAATCGAATCCATCCGAGTTCCTCATACAAGCTTGACCCTCTCCAGCGCAAACCCCAATGCCTCCCCGTTCATAAACCCATGCAAATACCCATCACCACAAACCTGATGGTAAACTTGATAAGAATGACTCGAATGCTCACGAAGAACAAAAGGAACCCTAGCCCCTTTTAGCACAAACAACTCATCGCTATCCTTGGTCCCTGCCGGAAAGAGACCCATGTAGCCCTGACTCGTAATCCCGAACTGCCTGCCTCCCTTGCAAGCCGCAACTAGACGAGTATAGTACTCCATCCACGGCGGAGGACCATTTGGCGACGTCGAAGAAAGCCTCCCCATCAACGTCATCAGCGTCCAGACGTCGTTATTTGCTTCAGCTTTGAGTAATGTCGGGATGTCAGTAACGCAGACGTCGAATGCTTGGCTGAACTCCTCCCGAACGGGGGATTTCTTCCCATCGAAATCAGCTATCATTGTCCGCCAGAACGCTTCCTTTCGTGTAGTGGTCCCGTTTCCAGTGACTGAAGGATACACGTCCGGGCAGTGGGCCCGACAAAATGCCCAAGCGGCGCTAAGTGCGAGTATCACCGGTCGAAGCGTAGCCACTTGTTCCCTAGCACCGCGGGGCATCTGTCCGTTTTCGAGGCCGCCAGCGTAGTTGGGAGGGACAATGGGGCAGTGAAACTCGATTTTGTCGAGGAAAAACCCCTCAATCTCCAGGATTCTATCCTTCATCTCGTAGACGAGGTCGGTGCCTCCGTTCGCGTTGTAGCCAGCGATGTCGTACGACTCCCCGTGGCAAAACATGGGCGGATTGAGCGCATCGGGCACCCATGACGGGAGGCTCCAGTCTCTGTTGCGATGACAGAGCCCCGTCATGCTGAGGATGTTGAGCGACGCGTGGCGCAGAGCATGCGACGCAACCAGCATATTGATCTGCGGGATTTGGTCCTCGGAGACGACACCCATACTTTCCCTCTCGGCCGGCGAGATGAGCGCTAACAGCGCGTTGATCCTATCCTGCGGCTTTGTGGCCCGGAAATGCCTAAACGAGAGCATCAAATCGGTGAGACGGTGGAACTGGCCTCCCCGTCGATACGTTGATTCGGCTCGAAACTCGTACATTCTGGACGATCCCAGGGGCACCCGGGCAGTATTGCCGTCAGCCGGCATGCCAGGCACGCCCTTCCACCACGGCAACGTGTTTTTGACCGTCTGAAGACACCACCACGATACGGTTGAGTCACCATACACAACCTTTACCCGCTTGGCGAGGCACAGCTCCTGAATCATCCACACGCGGGACCAGTATTCCTCGTCCATGAGCTCCTTGACGGCGTCCCAGCCTACTTCGTCCCTGCGATACGGACGATGCCGGGCACCGTGACCGGGAGACACGACGTTTGTCCATTCGAGAGCGTGGATTGCCAGTCTGTGCGTGAAGTCGCTCGCTCGAGTTGAGTGTGGGGAGACGCCCACATGGGCAACGACCTGGGAGGCCTTGGAGTAGATGGCGTTCATGAGCGGGATTTGCTGCGCCTTATCGGCTTCTTTGGCTTGGTCGATGCAGATCGAGTCCATCCAGATGAAACGTGTCCCTGACAGGGGACAAATTGCTTCGAGGGCGTAAAAGGCGTTTCGTGTAATGTTGAGCCCCCGCTGATGCCCGTTGTCGTCATGGATGGAAATGTTACAAGATGGTTCTGTCGGGCCCCAGCGGTATGAGATGGCCCAGTATGAGAGACTCTCTGCGCCGTCGAGCTTGACGTGGATGAGGCGGCAGCGTAAGCTATCACCGGTTCGTGCGAGTTCGAGCAGCCTGATCTCGCCATGTTGGGCAGGCTGGTAGGTGTATCTGGCATCGGCCATGGGCGACGGACGTAAGAAGCTGGCAGCCAGACGCGTCCTTTCGCGGGAAATGACTCCCTCGGCACAATCCAGGAGGAATTCGACGACGAGGTTTGCCATAGATGCAACAGGTGTGATGCTGAGATAATGGCAGAGCGCCATGCCTTGTGGGATATGTTGCGAAGCAACATAGAAGACGATCACTGCCCCCAAGACCCATTGCGCTCCCAGGTTTTGCGTGACGCGCAAGATGGCTGTCTCATCGAGAGGATAGAAGCTCAGAGCAGAGAGGAAAGCCAAGGCTGGCGTCACGCACATGGCAGGTGTCAAAAACCACCAGGCCCTTTTGTGGACGCAGTCGCCAGGCGCAGTGATGAAAGCGAACTCTTGATTCGGCCTGAGCGCGCAGCCGAGAAATTGGCCGAATGCGAATAGGGTGACATGTGTTGCGACAAGAAAGTGGAACCAGGGTGGAAAGATGGCGCGGGCGATGGTGACCAAGTGGCCGTTGAGGAAGAGATGCGTGGACGCATAGGCGATCCTATATCCCACCAGGTGGCAGAGGAACCGCAGCTCGGGGTGGTCCGTGTCGATGAGAGACTGGGAGACCATTCTTGCGTGGAGAGAGTTGATGAGGAATTGGAGCCCTCGTGGTAGAGGGGCGGCTGGGCATTTAGGTCCGACAGTGTGCGGCTGATGAGCCAACAATGAAACAGGGGCGTATGCAACCTTAGCGCCAAAACACAACTGAGCCGGTATCAAGCCAATGAAAGGCTGTGACACCGTGCAACAGGAATGGCCATGGTCGAGGCATGGGCTCGCGTTTCGGCAAGGCTGGGCCGGCGGAGAACGTGGCCCTGCAGAAAATAGACTGCAATTGCGGGCGCTGTTCGTACTCATCATGCCCCCAACCCGGCCCCACTACACCTTCCCCTTGCTCCCATTCTCACGCTTATCCTCGCTGTCCTTCTCACCCTTATTCCTCCTGACCTTCCTCCTCTCCTTCCTGATATCGTTCCATTTCTTCCTGCCGCCCACTTTATCCACCTCTTTGTCTACCCTTTCCTTCTCGTCAACCCCATCCTCCACCTCCGCAGTCTTCACCTCCTCGCCCTCCCTCTTCTCAATCCCCGGAAAACACCCGCCAACAACCCCATTGGCAAACCCCGCAATCCGTATCGCCGCCTCCACAGCCTCCAACTCTGCCACATCCAAAACCAACTCCCTCGGCCCGCCAAACCAAAAATTGTCTCTTCCATCCCTGATATCCCGAATCCGCACCGGATCTGTCAACTTGGTATCACCCTTCCCCCGCTCCTCACTCGTCGCCCGTCGTATGTTCTCCTCCAATCCACACTCTACCACCACACTCACAAACGGAACACCTCTCTTCTTGGCCGCTTTTTCGTAATCCCGCGCTGCATCTCTGTGTGCTCTTGAAGTTCCGCGGGAATCTGTAAACACCCACGTCACACCACTCGTTGCGTCGGACGTGGCGATAATATCCAAGATGTATCTGCGGATCGAGGTGCGGACGCCGTGGTAGTCTGTGTGAAAGCGGGAGACCATGCCTGCGACGGGGTCGATGAGGAGGTGGTTGTGGTAGACTTTGCAGTTGGAACTGAGCTGGGTCAGGGCGGTCGCGATGGTGAGTTTGCCGACGCCGGGGAAACCGTTTATGTAGATGTAGGCGTTTTTGGGCGGTGGAGGGCTTGGTGGCGGCTCAGATGTTTTTGATGGTTTTGACAACTTTGGGGCGTTGTTGTCGGGTTGGGTTGACTTTTTCGCCATCACGACGGTGGGAGAGGAGGGTTGTGCCTGGGCTAGAAGGAAGGTCAGTGGATGTCGGGTGCAATGATACCGAGGAGAATGTTTCTGTTGATGAGAAGGCTTGTTGCTCAGTGCGAAAATTTGCAGTGTTGTTGTGGTGGGGGCGGGGTTGTGTCCAGCGTCAGACGTTCCTTCCGCGGAGGAAAGGTCGGGAGTCCCGTGGTTGTCGTCCGAGCTTTGGTCCGCTGAGTGCAACTTCCCCGCGCGGGGCCGCTGGAAAGTTAGAGTAATGAGCGACTTTGCAGTGAACAATTGTTTCAGACAGGCTCGAGCCGCACTCGGCCGAGCCCGTGCCGGACCGGACTTCCGCAACATGTCCCAGATGCTTCGACACAACGCTTTACATTGGCGTCAATATTCCCTGCGTTGAAAAACAGAATAGGGTGTGCGGAAAACAACCGTTTTGAACAAAGCCCAAAAGAAATAGAGTAAAGTTGTATTATGTTGCCTCCTCGGAATTGGGCTCCCAGCCTGGTGTTGAGAGACAGAGCAGCGTTTGTCCCTACAACCTCCCCGCATCGAAACCACTGTTACAACTTCATTCATGTCCCATAGTCTCACCCCTCTTCCTAAAAGGAGCCAAACAAACCTCCAGCCTCATTCCCCGCAACGTCGCTCTCATCCTCCCCTCAAACGCCAAACACTCCCACCCCTCATGTTCGCCCGTCCCATCACAACACGTCACCTCTAACGTGTTTCCTTCCCGTTTCCCACATATCTTTCCGGGATTTTTATACTCGACAAACGGGTCGATACCCACCCGACATCGCCCCACGGCCCTTTGATTCCCATCTGCGTAGTCAAACACTAAGCCGACGCACTGCTTCAACATCTCGTCATTATAGACACGCACACCGATAATACCTTCAAGTGGCACCACAACCCGGTGCGCTTTTCTGAGCTTGTCAACATCAGGATCCATACTCCCTAGATGCACATTATGCGGCTCGCAGGACTCCTTCCCGGGACTTTGGGCGGGGTATGCGCCGATGGTGGTGATGTAATCTGCTTCGGGGATATCTGTGCCCCAGCATAGGACCGCCGTGGGGACAGGCTCGCGGGCGTGTTCGAGGAATTGGAAGCCGGGTTGCTGTTCGGGGTGTTTGTCTGAGTAGAGTTTTGTTCGGAGCTGCCGGTGTTGTTAGTATTGCGCATCATTATTCCGATCAACGGGCCAGGGATCGTGAGTTCATGTTTCTTGAAGACGGGAACTCAAACTTACAGAGACAAAGGGTCCAAAGGTGTGTACCCGAGAATCATGCAGCAGAAACGCAGGAAACGTCATTGATGTCAAAGCGTTGGCTGCGGATATCGGGTAATACCGCCAGACCACATTGGGTTGCATGCGGACCGAGAGGCGCTCGGCTGTACGCTGGGCCGATGGAGACGCTGGTGTGTGGGCATGCATGCCGATGAGATGCTCACGGAAGCAGAAGAGCGTCAGCCCGGTAATTTGCGACCACGGGACGGTTTGTAGGTGAAAGGTTCCAGTGGGATCATCAGCATGGACGTTGTAGTGGTAAATTGGAGCTAAATGCTTCTGGAACCGGAGGTAGTCAACGAGCGGGATTGGAGGCCATGGCGTGTCCCAGAGAATCCGAGGTTTGACTTGTTTTTCGCGCCAGAGAAAGCGTGCCAAGTTGTTCTTGAACTGCATTGTGACGCCCTTTTGGTCTGCCGGTTCAATGATTGAGAATGCGAGGCTGTTGGAGCGCGTACCGTCGTATGTCGAGGGCCCCGGGAGTCGCTCGAGCTTCTTGGTGCCGTTGCTGTCAATGGTCAAGCGGATGATTGACGGATGAGATGAGCTGGGACGTAGGACCGGAGGTGTCCCGCGCTCCCATGACAAAACCTCCTCGAGAGGCTGTTCTGAAAGCGGTGATGGCGTCGTGGATGACAGTCGGTGGGCAAGGCTGGCGAGAATGCAGACACGATAAAACGGGCTTCCCCGAATCGAGTCCCATATGCTTTGAAGAATCTCTGCCGGTAGGTTTGCCAGTCCAGATATGCCTGCAGCCGAGATGAACTCAGGTGGGAAGAGGCTGTTGTCATCAAGTCGAGGTATCGGCATGTTCTTCCAGGGTAGCCTCCAAGCCAGCGTCGTGAACAAAAGATCCAACACCTGTTTCTCGTCATCGGGGGACGGCAACTTGGTTTGTTGTTTCCCAGTGTGAAATTCGCGCGTGAAGACGTGGAAGCAGCTCCAATGTATCTTTACTTCTTCGACGTGTCCGAGCATGTCGTGTGGCGCTGCGAGGTCTGCGTCGCACCGCTCACAACCAGGCCAACGCGGTTCCCGATGCGAGTAGGTGTACGCGACCCCATGCCAAACATAGGATGAGCTTTTCGACTCGCCCCATATAGAGAGGCCGCGCTCATTCCACAGAATTTCTCTGTCGCACAAGAGGCAAACTATATGGGCCAGTTTGGTTGTGGCGCTGTCGTGTGAGTGCTCCTTTTGCTCTTCGTCGGACCATTCCGCTTCAGCATCATCATCCACCTTTGACTCGGAATCGCCCTCAGTCTCTGCTTGTGCATCATCAGTCGGGTGGGGGAAGTTGAGACTTGCGTCCATGTCGATTTCATTGACGTCTTGGGCTGAGAACTCGGAATCTGACAGCAACGATAAGCTTTCGTCGCCTGTCACGATTGTAGTGTGATGCAAAAGCGGTGTAAGAAAGAGGAAAAATCAATCCTAGAGAAATACGATCGAAAGTATTTATCACTGGTGACGAGGAGTGGCTCCAACTGCGCCAAGATCTGACTAAGACAACTTCACAAACCACGAAAACCACTTCGGCCAGCGTGTAGGCATCCAGGCAACAGCTGCAAAACCAGCCACACGTGAACCATTGGCGGTTTACGAGATACTGTATTCGGTGTCTGGTCACTTTGGTAGCGGCAAACGCCTGAAAGGAGAGAAACAGTACACAATAGAAAGAAAATGGAATGTGGAAAATTGGGATCGAGTAAAAGGAGGAGAGCAGAAACCAGAAAGAAAAAAAATGGGGGAAAGGCGTGGCACAAAGCCAAAGGGAACTTGAGGGACTGGATGAGCAACAGAGATTATGAGCAACTCTCAAGTCTAGCGAACTAAGACTGGCCGAACGACCAAGTTCATTTAACCCATCGAGTTCTCTAGTTGCATCACCATGCACCTCAACGTCCGCAAAGTGATTTTACACACAACAGCCCAGGTAAAGAAATGCCAAGTCCATCTAATCCTGAGCCAGAATAACTCGGCGCCCAGCACCGGGGACACGGAGCTGTGTTTAGCCTGTACGGGTCTTATATGGCACCAACACGTGGGAATATTAGCCTCTTCAGCTGCCCCGACGTAGCATCCCCACACTGGGTCCATTGTCCCGGTTCAAGTTGGTAAATACTTCTTGATGGGGCGGATTTGAGGACGACATACGAGTCTTGTCTTGCCTGGGCTGCACAATCAAGATGAAGATCGTGCAAGCTCTCATCGCCCTTGCGGCGACCCAGTTAGCGGAATGTCAACTGAACAAGCTCGCTAAGGCAGCCGGCCTCAAGTACTTTGGAACTGCAATTGACAACCCCTCTCTCAACAACCAACAGTACATGCGAATTGCGCGAGACACGGACGAGTTTGGATCCATCACGCCAGCCAACGGCCAGAAATGGTCTAATACAGAGTCCAGCCAAGGCCGCTTCAACTACGGCAGCGGCGACGCCATCGCCAACATCGCCAAGCAAACTGGCCAACTCCTCCGTTGCCATACTTTAGTATGGTACAACCAGCTCCCGGGATGGGGTAAGTCTCTCCCTCAACGTCACCGGAATCACACCGCCTAACACACCCCAGTCAGCAGCACCCTCAACCGTGACCAAATGCAGCGCATCATCACAACGCACATCCAAAACGTCGCCGGCCACTACAAAGGCCAATGCTACGCCTGGGACGTCGTTAACGAAGCCTTTGAAGACGACGGCAAGTTTCGCAACAGCGCCAGTATGTCTCCCTCTCCTTCTTCATGCTTGTTGTTTCTAATAACAAGCCAGTGTACCGCGCCATGGGCGTCGACTACATCACCCACTCCTTCAAGATCGCAGCCCAGACCGACCCCGGTGCAAAACTCTACTACAACGATTTCAACATTGAGCGCTGCTGCAACGCCAAAATCAACGCCACCATCGCCATGATCAAGACGGTACAAGCCGCGGGTGCACGAGTCGACGGCATCGGCATGCAGGGCCACTCCCGCGTCGGTAAATCCCCCTCGAAGCGCGAGCTGATGGACACCATGGCAAGATTCTCTGAGCTGGTCGAGGAGTTGGCATACACAGAAGTTGATATCCGGCATACGAAGCTGCCCACTTCTGCGGCGGATAGAGAGCAGCAAGCCAAGGACTATTTGGATGTTGTGGGCGCGTGTTTGGAGACGCCCAAGTGTGTTGGGATCACGATTTGGGATTACACCGACCAGTACTCGTGGATCCCGGGGCAGTATCCCGGCGAGGGCGAGGCGTGCTTGTGGGATCGGAGCTATGGCAAGAAACCGGCGTATACGAGCGTTGCAAGTCTGTTGGCTAGTGCGGCGTCGGCTGGGTTGAGGAGTGGTGCGACCCCGGCGGCGGTGGAGGCGAGGACGATCACGGTTGCTACTACGTTGGCGACTGTGACTGCTTCGGCGTGAGCGGGTTGTATCTGATTCCCGTACATGTAGGGCATTGAGATTTAAAAGAACTTGTGCCGTTGTGATCAGGATGATGCTGTATGAATCCCAAGATTTTGTGAACGTGTCACTCATCAGGTGTTGGAACATCGCTGCTTGGGTGCCGCAACACGGTGCGTCATGAGCGGCGAATGTGAGTTGTTCTTTCATCAATGGCGTGGTGGCAGAGTGGTCTAATGCGCAAGACTCGAAATCTTGTTCCTTCGGGAGCGTCTGTTCGAATCAGGCCCACGTCGAGACATTTCTTTTTGTGATTTTCCAGCAACAACCCAAGGAAAACCATAACCCATGATTTTGCTATCCGATCTTGCTTGAGAAACGGAGTCGAATCTTTTTTTGACCGGGGGTTGTCATGGGAACCCAAAGGGGGTCAATGAGCCCAAGTGTTGCCAAGCATTTACCCCTGACGCCAACCCAGATGCAGACCAAGGGCTTGTGCACGGCTGTTTGTTGGACACCCCCACGGCCCTGACACTCAATCTCGACAACAAGCCTTCCACAACCACACAAAAATACTAAGCTTGTGCCTTTTTTTTTTTTTTTTTTTTTTTGGCAACCAGTCCCAAGGCGTAAGCGCTAAGAAACCAATAAATCCCATCGCTACAAATACCCCGCTTTCCTCCAAACTCGCACTGCTCTTCCATCTGAGTCAACTCTCAAACCCGGGCCGCCGATGCGCACCCACATCGCGTTAGTCCTCAGCTACCTCCTCTCCAGATCCTCCCTCCTCCTCACCCAAACCTGGACCTCCCTCAAAAAAATCATGTCCACAGCACCATTCGACCCGTCCTCCCTCCTCGAAACCCTCAACGCCAAAATCCGCGCCAACAACCCCCTCACAACCTGCGAAGCCCGCTTCCTGCTCCGCACCGGCTTCCTCCCCTACAAATCCCTCCTCTTCCCCACATCACTCACGCCTGCCGAACACAACCGGGTTCTCAACCGGCCGTCCCCATCCGAAGTGTCCGCCAACATCCAAACCGTCACGTCCGGCGACTGCAGCACGCCCGACGAGTTCCTCCAAAAGGCACTCGACGATGCATATTCCATGGGCGACGAGCTCAATCTCATCATCCACCGTTTCTACCTCGCCGATTCGGTGTACAAAACGACGTCGCACCTGCGATGGATCGGCAAGCTGGGTGACATGGGTGATTTAGCGCTCGATCGGCTGATTAGTGAGCGTGATAGAGAGGCTGGGAACAAGGCGTGGAGGTCACATCAGGAGGAAACGAGGGAGGCGCGGAGGATGGGGAGTGGGAAGCGGATGACGACTTCGGAGGAGAGGAGGCTGTACCATGAAGGGGAGCAGAGGACGAAGCGGGCAGCGGCGCAGGATACCAAGAGGTTAGACACGAAGGATGAGGTTTTGTTCGATGAGGTAAGGAGCGGGATGGAAGAGATGGCGGAGGAGTTGGATGAAGTGGTCTGCGGGTGCGAGGACTGCTTGCTGGAGGGGGAGAGGTTCAGGACAGGGGATGGAAGGGTTCAGGTTGTGCGGGCAGGAGACGGTGTATTCGAATGAACCCCGCCTTTTGCGTGGTTTACGTTGCCAGAATATCCATATTTGGTTCCAACAATCGGGCCTTCGACTTGGTCTTGGAGCGATAATGTACAGTGAAGTGAAGTGAAGTGACCTGTGTCTGATACTTTGCTGCCCACCAGCCCATGCCGACCCCGTAAGGCGATCCGTAAAGGGGAGTGTCTGACATGAATGGCCGTAGCCCCAAGTACGGTGATGAAAACAGGAGATGAAATGAACCTATTACCTCGACCGATTTTGGTACAAGGCTGATACCCACCCAAAATGCTAAGTAAAGATATTTTGACTGATGCCCAGATGCCCATTGTTCAACTTGGTCCGAAATCCCTTCAATCCAAGGATGGTCATGCGGGCGTACGTTTGAGCAGCCGCACCAGGGCTCCCGCTTATGCTTTTTTCGCGCGCCTCCCATATATCAATCATATCATCAATCTTTTTCTTGGCCCAATCCTCGGCATGGGTACCCATATACTGCGCTTGGTAGATGCAATACTGCTTCCAAGCGCTCTGCAGCTCCTGGCTTGTGAAGCGGGGATCGGTCGCCTCAAATTCGGCCAGTACGCCTTTGACTTGGTCGTAGGCACTCTTGTGTTTGGCAGCCACGTTCGAGTCTCGATAATAGTCAAAGACGGCAAAAACGCGCTGCAGCGTGGAAAACATTCTCTCCGCCGATGCCTTGGTGGTATGGACGCAGCAGTTGTCCCAGTTCTTGTTGGTAATGGGCACATAAAACCGGAACAGGCGCGACTTAATAGCGTTGAGGGCGCTCTCACAAACTACCATGTTGAACGGATTCGCGACAGACCCCAGCTGGGCCATCGCCCAAACGATCGGCGACTCGCTGTGGGTCCAGCCAGGGAGGGTCGTCAGGCCAATGTTTGGGTGCACCAGTGCCTGGCCTGACCTGGCAATGGTACGGGTAGATCCTGTCCCAAAGACCTTCGGGATGGGATGCTTTCCGGTGATGGCGGATTCAAGAAAACGAGGGATGGCTTGAAGCTCCAGGATATGCTCCGACACCCATTTTCCCTTGGCATCATTGACGTTCGCGTCGTCCTTGAGCTCGTAATCGTCAGGGCCGCGCCCGTTGGACTTGACAAGATAACGTGACTGATCACCGTTGCTCAACTGCAGGTCGAGGCCCTCGTTGCCATTGGGATAGGGCGATGGTCGCACGGTGAAAGTGCTGTAACCGCCGCCGCGTCGTTGGTATTTGGGTTGACGGTGTAGGTCCGCGCGGAGCCCGCGCGCGGCGGTACAGCTCGTTGTATACCTCTTCGTACGGGTACACAGAGCCGTCAGCGGCAACCTCGGGCCAGTTTCCGTTCCCGTCGGGCAGAGGCGGCTCTCCCTCCCAAGGAGGAACTGGACCACGTGCTTGTCGGCGCCTGCGCTTGTTCGGCAGGAAGTCGGATATCTCGCTGCCGCCATTATCGCCGTCGTGCAAGAACTCGGCATCCTCCCTCCATATGTAGTCGCATTGAAGGCCCTTGGTGAAGCCTTCGGTTTCCTTGGCATCCCTAGCGAACAGGCACATGCTGCAGAAGTTGACCCTGACGACTGTTCTCCGCTGCTCGCCCTGCCACCTCCGGGCGAATCGCAACATATTCTCAGTACTGACCCAAAGGTAGTTTGGATTCAGGACTGCTTCGGATGCCCAGTGAGCGGCCATGGCGACTGTGAAAGCTACCCGTGCCGCCACCGGCAGGTCTTCGGCGACAAGAAGCCGAGCAATGGTATCAAGAAAGGTTGCTTGTGCTTGAGGGCGGCCTATGACTTGACCGGGCATCTGTCGCAGCGCCAGCGACGTCTCGAACTCGCCGTGGTGGCTGGCATTGTGCGTGAAGGCGTCGATATCGCGGCGGCTGATAGGGCTGAAGATGATAGGCCCAGCACTCGAACCGCAGTTGCCCGTTTCCATGAACTTGGACACTACTGCTTCGCAGAGCGCCTCCCAGTCCTGCGAGCTGCCATCAGGCTCGGTCTTATAGACTGGTGTGCAGCAGTATGCCCAACCGCCCGAGGAACAGCCCGGCGGTGTCGTCTCCATGGCCACGCGGACCTCGCCGTACGGACACTTGGGGTGGCAGTACCCACTCGAGTCCGGTTCCTTCTTCTGCCAGTAGCACACTTGTCCCACTTCTTCATATCGGTTTGGGGACCACAGCAATACAGAGCACGGCTGGAAGCGCGATAGCACCAGTCGGCGCCGGATCCCATGCGAGACGCCACCAACTTGGTGCCGTCGTTGCATTGCGACGATTCGGTGAACTGGCAGCCGCCATGGTCACCCTCCCAGTGGCAGTTTTCGTACAGCGCCACAGCGCGCATCACGCCCACACCGTTGTATTTGGGCGTCGAGCAGCACGCGGCCTGTGGTTTGCCCGTGTGGCAAGCGTCACTGAGACTTCCCACCTGTGTCTGACCGCCTTCACACACGCCAGTGCACCCGCCATTCCAGAAGCCGTACCAGCCGCACGATGGGTGTGGGCCGTAGGCAGGGCAGCAGAGTAAATACTTGTGGCCATCCTTGCAGCCGGTGGGGTCAAACATGTACTCGCCGTCGCTGTGTCGGTCCCAGTCCTTGCGGAAGACCGGGTAGTAGTCGGGTCCGCAGCTCTCGCCGCAGCTCGTCCAGCGGCACTGGTTGCGGTTGATGGAGTAGTCGGGGTTGGCCTCTTGCTTCTGCTCCAGCTGGTTCCACTTGACGCCCGGTGACCTGTACCCAGTAGCTGCTTGCAATTGATTGGCGTACGTCTGGCCAGCATCCTCACTGATGGCCCAAACCATGACACCGCCCAGACACTGTGATTCTGCGAACTTGGCTTTGAGCTGGAAGGTCTGGAGGTCGTCATACGTGATCCACGCGTTGACAATGTCAAAGTGGCGGAGGTACCAGTACGCAACTGGGAGCGTCATAGTAATGCCGTTTCGTCCACCGCTGCTAGAGTCGAGAGCTGACCTGAGGTTCGCCACAAATGAGGTGAAGTTCTCAAAATCGGCAGGGTCGCCCGCTCGCTCCTCAGCAACCGGATACTCCCAGTCAATGTCGATACCGTCAAAGTTGTAAGTTGACATAAAGGAAATCAGCGACGTGAAGAAGGCTTGTTGGTTGGCTTCAGATGCAACAAGGCGCGAAAAGGCTCGCGCCGTTGGGTTCCAGGGCCCATCGTGGTCCCAACCACCAAGTGCAATGTACACCTTAAGGTTCGGGTCGTCTCCCTTCATATCGGTGACTTGTCTGTAGAGCGCAACATCACCCGGATCGGCCGGAACGATGGCAAAGGTGGCAGGGTCAAGATGAGCAAAGGCAAAGTTGATGTGCGAGTAGACGCCCGGCTTGATACCGGATGGCTTGTAAGACATGCATTTCCGGCGAGCGGCCTGTGGGTTAAAACGGTGTCAGGTATTTCCCAGTAATTATGTCTACTCGTGGTTTGACGACTACGACCAGGATTGTATCTTCTCGGAGCGCAGGGACTGCCAGGCGCGCATCTTTGAGACCGAACAGAGCGACGACGTCTGGATCTATAATCTGATCACAGTTGGCACGGTCGAGATGATCAGCCCCGTCAACAGGAACGCAACGATGGCAGCTTCCAACAGAAACGGGTTCGCGTCATCCATCCTAGCGTGGCTAGGCGGCTCAACCCAGCAGACCGGGACGAGGAATTTTGAAGGCTACACCCTTTATACGCCCAACAGCTTCCGGTACTCGTCACTCTCGACGGCGTGCCAGACGGCGCTGCAGGCCATGATCAAGTGCGACAGCCTGACGCGAGCCTGGACCTCGAGCTCGTATCACGGCGACCTAGGAAACGACACCATCACTGATTCAGTGTGCGACCCCGGATGCACCAAGTCGCTTTCCCAGTGGGGCAGGGCGTCAACGCGCAATGCGGCAGCGGCAGGTTTGACGACGGTTCGCCCTACGCAATCAATGGAAACTACATTTGGTATGGCGTGAACGAGACGTGCCAGAAGGACGTCAGCGGCGACTACTGTAACAACGTCATCTCAGCCTTCCCTACCTCGCAGGGTGTGGCCAGCATGACGACGCTACAGCTCTGCTCGTCGTGCTACTTGGGCCGTCTGAAGATGATGCAGGCCACACGGTACTCAGCCTACGCGTCGATGCCCTTCTTCCAGGAAATCCTGGAACGAGCGGCTGTCGAGTGCGGCTCAGTTACAGCCACCACGACGCAGCCGCCGCGGCCCGTGTTTTGCGTGTCGGGCAACCACCACACTGTCGTGGCTGGGGACACGTGCGATTCCATTGCGCTTGCGCACAACGTATCGTGTACTTCCAAGGAGATGTTTTCGATCACACCGCCGGTTCCCAAACCGAGTTAGCATAGCCCCTTTTCCCCGACCCATTCCCTTCACCCGGTCAATAACCCTCACTCCGGACGCTGTCCGTAAACGGCATACCTGCATCAGTCAGTCCCAGTCCCCAAAACTTCCCGACAAGGCACTTGCACCGGTCAATAAGCATGATAGTTCCTATTTGCCAAATCCTTTCTGACTCTCACGATAAGCGCTTCCACCTCATCAACACTCCACCCGAGCACGTTCGTAAACAGCATCAGACTCAGCGCCTGTAAACCGCTGTTGATGCTTTCATGACACCACGCCCCTAATCATCTCATTAGTCCCTAGGTGTACCATCCCAGACCATCCCATTCTTCTCGTCATTCCCATCCGTTCACGACAAAGAAAAGGAAAAGAAAACTCACCAACATCCCTCCACTTCTCCTCCCTGGGCCACGTATTGATCGGCCACTTCCACTCCCTCTTCACAACGCAAACAAACCCGGCCTCTTTCAAATGCGTTTCATGCCCTTCCGCAGAGTTCATCGGCGCACCCAACTTGATCGACGCCTCGAGAAAGTGTCGATTCCACTCAACCAGCGCGCAATCATCCGGTAGACTACCATCATCGCTCTGGATCGGATTCGTCGGGTCGCACAGCTCGATAAATCCACCCGGGTTCAGGTTTTCATAGGCTTGTGATACGAGAGCTGGCCAGTTCTTTTGATGGACCCGGTGAGCATGCGCGTGTAGATTTGGTCGAAGGGCGCGGTGTGTGTCCAGGGTTGTTCGAGGTCGTCGATGAGGAATTGGGCGTTGGGTGGGACGAAGTTTGGTTAGATGGGGGAGAGGTCGATGCCGAGGATCTGGGCGGTTGGGTGTTCGTCGGCTACGTCTATGGACCAGATGCCTGTTCCGCAGCCTGCGTCGAGGACGCGGCCGAGGGGCTCGGTGCCGGGTTTGCCGATGCGGGCGAGATAGAGTTGATTGTCTTGCATGAGGATTATGAGGCTGCGTTGTAGGTCTGTTGGTCACTAGTGGTGGACTTGGAGATGTACCTAAACGGTCGTTTTCGGCCTGGGGGCGCTAGTTGCGTTGACTTCGAAGAGGTATTGACTTCCCTGATCATTCGGCAGGACGTAGTCGACCTCTGCGTCATGTTAGTTTGCCTAATGTCATTGGTCCACTCTGAAATGAGCATGAGCATACCGCCCGCCTTGAACGCGTGGTAAGTTCGGCCATTCTCGACCCGATATTTGTAAATACTAGAGGCTATGGATGTGTTGTTGCTGACACCATAGGTGGACACGTCATCTCCAACCGCGGCGTTGCCCTATGAGACCGTCAGCTTCACTTCCCTTTTGTAATTATGTGTTCTTCATTTCAAGTGCACCTCGGGCTCGATGGAAGGTCCGTCGTTAGAAGGGTTTGTAGCTATGGTTTGTTTGCCCGTGTAAATGTCGAGGAACTCCAAAGTAATGAGTGAAAATATGTGCTGCTACAGTGTGTTGAGTGAGAGGTAGATAAGATGGGGAGGTTTTATGTTAGATGCAACTCAAGAGAGCTCCGGGAACCCGCGGAAATAATGCAGTGTTCTGCAGCACATTATTTAGTGGTCGCAGGGGCGGCCAACAACGGATCCCCCAAGATGCACAATGCCAAGGAGGGTTTAGTGAGCTTGGAAAGATGGTGCATGACATCTTTACACGGTATCAGTTTGAATCCGAGAACAATGAAACACTGTCCCACTTTGGGAGGCGGAGGATGCATCGAAACCCGAAAGATGCATATGCGGAATTCAGTGAGAATGTGGACGCTTCACAAAGGGCAACTTAGCCTATCTCACAGTCTGGAGTATATGCACTTCCTTTTTCTCACCCAGCGCTACGGTGGACGAGACTTGAGCAAGGACCTTCCCGTATTTGAGATATTGCAACACGGTTCGAAAACGGAGATCTACATCAAGAGTCCCGATCCTTACGGAGCTGCAAAGCTCTTCACGCCAACCGCCCATGGGCACGATCCGGGGAGTGGCGCGCCTAGTTTTGAGGTTCCCTTTGTCAATGAGGCCTACCTCCGCCATCCACCCGGTGTGCTGCAACCAACAGAAAGCGATCTAGAGTGGAAAAAATGGCTGGTCCTGTTTTGCAACTTGTCCAGAACAGTCCTCATCTTGGGTCTTGGCAAGGCCGAGCTCACTCCAGCTGGTGAATATATCCAAAAGCTCAGACCGTATAGGTTTGTTGAACTGCTGCGACGAAGTTGGGAAGACGGTCTGGGCGCCCACGCAGCAGAGGACATCCGCACTCTCGAGGTCCTCAGCCGGGTCGAAGTCTTGTGTGAAGGGCCTGGCACCATCACTCTTGTACTTCTGAGCGCAACGTATCTCCCTCTTGGAGAACTTGCCACACTCTGCAACCCGCTTATGCTCGATGGCGAGTTTTTCCCTGGCTGGCGTTGTAAAGTCCTCTTAGCAACGACACTGAGCCTCTGGAATGGAGTGGCTCGGCTTCCAACTTTGGACTTGGATACGACTGCCAGCACAGCTCAGGTCTTGTGTTGCGGACTTGCGGGTGCTTTGTGTGACGCGAGGGACAGCTCCAGTCGGCGACAGCTGGACAGAAGAACCATGATAAGAGAGTGCGAGCACTTGGATTAAACTATGGCGCTATCCACCGAAGGCAATTATAAAAGCCGTAACGAGTGTAGGAAATGCAAATATAGATAATGAACGATATCCTTCGCGTGAATACCCAAGTGTCCATTCCTGACCCTGACATCGACCTCCCAGGTTTCTTCGACAACGCCGATCAGATCTGCAGCCTGTGTTTGCGACGCTGGTGGTCTCGAAGCTTGTCCCGGCGGGTGAATGGCTTGGCACACTGGGGGCACGCAATCCTTTCGGCCTGGTTGTGCGACCTCATGTGCCGTGTGAGATCCCTTGCGCGACTGGTTGATGTGCCACACACTTGGCAAGTGAAGGCTTCGGGGCGCGGAGGCTCCCCCTCGTTGAGCGGGCTGTTTGCTGCAGGGACCTGATCGGGGAGCGCATCATTGGCTTCAGAGTAGGGCGCTCCTGGTATATCCCCAGCCTCCAAGTGGTAGTAAAATTGCTCGGCAAAGCGCCATGTGGCCACCGGGCACTGGGCGGCAGCTGCATGTCCCTCGACTGAAACGGGATGGAACGAACAATCGAGCCTGGAGGCGCTCTTGCATTAGCGTAAAAAAAAAAACTCACGTGATCTCCGACATGGTGATCGAAGTTGCGACCAAGGTAATCAGCGTGAACCGGCGACGTGATGGCCCAAAATTGCGGAATAACAGCTAGAATTGAGAGTCAAACTGGCCGAAACTCTACCGCCCGAGAAGGGGGTAGGGAAGGTTGATGAGTTGTGTAGGGTCGTGTGACCGGTTGTGAGAGATGAGAAACAGGAGAATTTGGAGGCGTGGATGAAGATTGGGAAAAACTCGGGAGGGGAGGTAGAAGGTATGTAGGCAGTTGAAGGGTCGTCGGGGCTAGGGCCCCTGTCACGCATGTCGGGCCATCCGAACAGGGCGCTCTCCCAACACAGCAACGAAGTAGGGCGCGGCCGCAGGAGAAGTGACCCTTGATTGGTCCTATCGTTTGCCGAACACGTCGTTGGATCTCTCTCAGCGCGCCCCATCCGACATCGTGCTCAAGGGATGTAGCGACAATAGTTGAGGAGGCAAGAGATGCCGTGCCTTCCTTTATTCTCCCCACACACTCATTGAAATCGCACCAGCAACCGCACCTAAAATGGCCAGTCAAGTCTTTCCGGACATGGGCTCCGATGTTTCGGGAACACTGGTGTCGAAAAGCCAGTGCGACATTTGTCGCAAGAGCTTCAGCCGGCCCCGGGATGTTCGCCGGCACAAGGAGCGTGTGCATGTCCTCGTCGTAACATATTATTACTGCAATATGTCCGAGTGCTTTTTTGAGACGACGAACAAGGCGTATCTGAGAGAACATATGGGCAAGAAGCACAATCTGCGCAAAGTTCCAGGCGAAACGGTGCCGCCTGGACAGCGAGCAGCAAGAGATGCATACTTACGATCACTCGAGGAAATCAAAGCGAAGGGGAGCATCGGATTGCTACAGGCGGCTGCTCAAGGAAGCCTGCGGCTCGCGCAACTCGGTTTGGAGATGGGGGCCGACATCAACAGAATCGACGACCGAAGGCGATCGGCATTGCATATCGCCATCGCGGGAGGACACACAGAGGTTGTCGAGCTGTTACTGGCTTCCACGGAAGTTGAGGTTAACGGCAAAGACTACGACTGTCGAACATCTTTGTCGTTAGCAGCTAAAAAAGGACACGTGGATGTGATTGAACAGCTTCTACACCACCAGGATGTTGACGCCGGCTCAGAGGATAGTATTGGATGTACACCCCTATCTTGTGCAGCAGAGGGGGGACATGCAGCTGTGGTTCAGTTGCTCCTGGCCCGCCAGGACGTTAACGTCGACTCCAAGGATTGGGGGGGCCAGACACCCCTATCTTATGCAGCACAGGGGGGACATGCAGCTGTGGTTCAGTTGCTCCTGGCCCGCCAGGACGTTAACGTCGACTCCAAGGATTGGGGGGGCC